>OY720677.1:78446261-78774258 GCA_963170755.1 Amphimallon solstitiale | reverse complement strand
GAAAACGTGGTGAAAGTTATGGATCACGATCATTCAAACGGTTTGTTTCGAGCCACCCTCTGTTCTACATGTAATTTGAATTACAAACCTAGTAATGTAATTCAAGTGTACTTTCACTCATTGTCAGGATTTGACGCACACATTGTTTTGAAAGAATTGAATTTTGATGAAGGTCCTATAGAACTACTTCCAATAACTATAGAACGATATATATCATTTAGTAAAGAAATTAGAGTGAACAATAAAGCAATCAAATTAAGATTTTTAGATAGTTACAGATTCTTACCAGAGTCCCTTGAAAATCTGGCAAAGTCTTTAAATGAAAGTGAGTGTTTCTTTTTAAAGAAATCATTTCCTGACAAGTATTCTCATCTTATCAGGAAGGGTGTATTCCCATACGATTACGCAAACGATTTTTCTAGATTGGAGGAAACTCAGTTACCCAATAGGAGTCAATTTTATAATGCACTAAATAATTCAGACATATCCGATGAAGATTACAATTATGCCCAGTTTATATGGAATGGATTCAATATAAATAATTTAGGGGAATATTCCGATTTATACTTGAAAACAGATGTTCTCTTACTAACTGATATATTCGAAAAATATCGTAAGCTCTGTCTACATACATATGGCCTTGATCCTGCTAACTACTATACATGCTCAGGTTTTTCATTCAGTGCAATGCTGAAAGTTACTAAAGCCGAAATAGAACTCTTGACCGATATTGACATGATTCTGTTCTGTGAGAAGGCAATAAGGGGCGGATTGGTTCAAATATCAAAGAGATATGCTAAAGCTAATAATAAATATCTTCCTGACTATGATTCTACCAAACTCGACTCTTTCATCGCTTATTTCGATATAAACAACATGTACGGTTTAGCTCTGTCAAAACCTTTATCTTGTGCACAATTTCACTGGGATGCCGATCTCGAAAGTGTTAGAAATTTCATTTTGACACGATTAAATTTACCCAATTACTTTGAATTAGATGAATATGGTTATATATTAGAAGTTACAGTGTTGTATCCTGAGAATTTACATGTAACACATAAAGATCTCCCCTTATTACCACATCATTTCACAGCTCCAAATTCAAAACAGCAAAAGTTAATGGCTACTTTGCACGATAAGGAGAAATATGTTCTTCACTATACAAGCTTGATACAGGCATTGGAACTTGGTTTGATATTAGATAAAATACATAGAGCTTTAAAATTTAGACAATCGCCCTGGTTGAAACCGTACATTGACTTAAATAATAATCTCCGCGCCGCCGCCACAGAACCCTTTGAAAAGAATCTATATAAATTAAAAAACAATGTAATATTTATTTGGCAAGTGCTTGGAAAATATTAGGAACCATATAGAAATATTAAGTTAGTGACGAAGTGGGATGGACGAGGAGGTGCCAAGTCTCTGATAGCAAAACCAAATTTTAAATCATGTACGATATTTAATGAAAACTTGATAGCCGTTGAAATGAATAAAGAAATTATCAAATTTAATAAACCCATCTATATAGGTTTATCTGTTCTTGATATTAGTAAAACTTTCCTTTATGACTACCACTACAATTATTTCACAAAATTAATGCGAAAATGCGATTTATTATATACTGATACGGATAGTTTGATATACCATTTTATAAACGACAAAGATGAGCTTAATATTTACGATATTATACGCAGAGATTGTCTAAAATATTTCGATACAAGTGACTACCCACCTAATAATCCTTTCAATATACCTTTAGTAAACAAGAAGGTCTTAGGACTCATGAAAGACGAGGGGTGTTCTAAAATAATACGGGAATTTGTCGGGCTCCGATCGAAAATGTACTCAATAAGATTCATCACTGCGCATCAAAGGAGGTGTCTTATCCTTAGGCTTAGAGAAAATACTTCTGCTTGTTAGCATGTTGTAGTTAGCTATTTTTATATTTTTAAAAGACTTGAAATGTGAATTTATTTTCTCAGTAAGACCGCGTACATATGGCTAACTACAACATGCTAACAAGCAGAAGTATTTTCTCTAAGCCTAAGGATAAGACACCTCCTTTGATGCGCAGTGATGTTATTTACAAAATTCCATGCAGTGATTGTAGTGGTTGCTATATTGGCCACACGTCACAAACGCTAAAAGCACGTATCACTCAGCATAAGAGCGATGTTCGGTTGGGTATTATTATAATTAATAAGCTCTAATAAATAAAATTATTCGCGTGTCCTTTGTCACTAAAATATATTTCATCAGCAAAAAACAAAGCTGTTTGAAAAACTGACATAGTGCTAAATATATATTAATAGCGTTTTCGATCTATGCATTGGTGCACACCAGAATTGTCCCACACCAGAATTGGATAAAAAGGAGTGTTCGATTTACTCTCAGGATACGTCAATTTTTAGTGTTCGATTCAACCACTTAACAGTCTAGCGACAGTGTCCTATTCAATAGTGTAACAAAACGCCACTGGTTTTCTTCGAGTTCGAGAAAAATCGAGATACAAGTGAGGAATATACGGGAACCGGCGATGCGAATGTTCTGGCAACTTCCAGGCTCAAAAGCGTATATAAAGTTAGTTGTCTATCCGGCGCGAAGACAGACAGTACAGTACAGTACATAGTGCAGGATACGAAGTTGCATACGGCGAATAGAAAGCGAGGCGCGAGAAACAAGAGGGAAAATCCGTAACAATAGTTTTACCACAGAATAAAGAGACAGAAAAGACAATATGGATATAAGAAATTGGTTACAAAAAGGTAAGTTAAATAATTTCAGTAGAAAATTAAATTTTTAATTAAAACTTTAGAGTCAGAGTCATTCCATTAGAAATGGTCCAAAAATTTGAAAATTGGTTGCTCGACCAGCACCAAATAAAACAAAACTACCATGTAACGATAGCTTATAATGCAGATATGTTATATCCCATGTTAATTTTTGTTCACAATTAAAACTTGAAATTTGTACATATTAAAGATCAAACAGCACTTTGTACGTGCTATTAATTTCATTTTGTGTTTTTAATCTAGAGAAAAAATATTAACATCAGATATAGTATATCCACATTATAAGCTATCACTATCATTACATGGTAGTTTTGTTTTATACTAATTTTTATACTAGGGACTAAGAACAAGAATGATATTAGGTTATTATTTTTAGGTCAAAAATCTCTAAACCGGAAAAAAGTTCATGATGACAGTAGTGGAAGTGGAAGCAATGATTGTGATGAAGATGAAAATAAAATGGTCGGAACATCAAAATCGGAATCTATTTTTGTAGAAGGCTCAAGTAGTTCTTAATATCTACATGAAGCTGTCTCTGGATCTGGGACCTCTAAACAAACTGAAGAACGCGATGGCTACCATGAAAATGACATTGGTCGTTATGTTAGTTGTGCCAATAACTTGCCTTCTGAAAAAAAGAAGGAATTGTTGACAAACCCTTGGGTTCCATCATCCAATTACGATTTTGCTTCTGATGCCATTCACTTGAAAAGAAAATTTAACCATCGCTGGTTAGATCAATATACTCCATGGCTGGTGTACTCAAGTCGTTTGAAAGGTGCTCTATGTTTGTATTGTGTTTTATTTCCGCCAAGAATTGCTACAGTTAAAGGAATTTTGGGGTCATTTATGGTAAGGCCTTACATGAAGTTTAAGGATATACATGAAGATTGTAGAAAGCACGTTGGCACCCATTACCACAAATCTTGAACAGCTGCTGCAAAAGCATTTCTTGAAAATGCTCCTGTTGATGTCCAGTTGCAAATAGGGCACCATAAGACGATTGAAGAAAATAACCAAATATTGTCAGCAATTATTTCATGCATAATATTTTGTGGAATTCATGATTTGCCGCTTAGAGGAAAAGTAGGAAATGAGGGAGTTTTCTTTGACCTTTTAAATTTGAGGATTGACTCTGGTGATGAGAAGCTAAAGAGCCACTTGGATAAATGTCAAAAAAACGCAGTCTATACCTCACCAACAATTCAAAATGAGATCATACAATTATGCGGTGAAGTTATCAAAGAAAAAATAATCGAAGACTGTAAACGGGCAAAAGCTTATGCTGTAATAGCTGATGAAACAGCAGATATCGCTGGAAAAGAGCAGCTTTCTATTGGATTAAGGTTCTATGATGAAAGCCAAAAAATAATCAGGGAGGAATTTGTAGGCTACATTGAGTTAAAATGTCAAGATGCTTCTACAATCGCTAGCGCAATTCAAAGTTTTTTAGAAGATAATAATTTTTCCGCCGATAATTGTGTGGGATTCGGATTTGACGGGTGTTCTACGATGGCCGGCAAAGAAGGTGATGTACAGGCCATTCTTAAAAAAAAGTACGCTAAGTCTTTATTTTTCCATTGCTCCAGCCACAGACTAAATCTTGTGGTCAATGATACTAGCAAGCTACCAGAAATAAGAAACACAATTGCAACGGTTAAAGACACAATAACCTTCTTTCGTGAATCGCCAGCCCGTAGGAAATCGGTTCCAAATCTTTCAAGGCTCTGTGAGACCAGATTGTCGGAAAAATACAAGAGCATAAAAAAATTTTCAGAGAGCTTCACTGACATTGTTAAAGCACTAGAACATCTATCTGTCGAAGGAAACTATGCAACAAGAAAATGTGCCTACCAATTGCACTGTGCAGTTACTAAACCAATTTTCATCTTAGGCTTAAACATAATTGCAAGATACTCTGCAATTTTGGAACCCGTTGTAAACGTTTTACAAGGTAAAAGTATGGATTTGGTTATGGTGAAGAAACATATTGATGATATTCTAGATGTAATCAAAGAAGATCGACAAGATGTCGAAAATGTTTCTTATGAATTATATAAAAAATCACTTGATATCGCAGAGAAAGTAGGGGTTGAGTTGTCAGTACCACGAGTCACTCAAAAGCAAGTACACAGAAGTAATCCACCATCTGAGTCTGCAGTTGTATACTGGAAGCGGTGAATAATCATCCCCTATCTTGATTCTTTAACTTCGTCTTTGGGTGCTAGATTCTCCAACGAAAATACACCTGCTTTTGCTTTAACTTATCTTCATCCTTCAAGCATGCTCAAAATGGCTTCAAAAGATGTCAAAAATAATGCAGAATCTTTCATGGAAAAGTGTAGGTATAGAAAAATGTATCATAAGTTGCATAACCGCAACGGCGTAACATTATAATGTAAGATGTACAAAAATAAAACTGAAATAAAATTTATTTGAAAGGTACAGAAATAAATACCAAAAGTAAAATTCATGTATTCTATATTTGTAGAAACGAGGAGCACAAGATGCAATTTCAATATACAAAGACAGAACCAAATTTTATACATTGTGTGAAAGTCACATTAAGTGTTTTGAGCAATAAATCAATATTCAAAATGAATAGACGTAAATTTTTAAGAGATTGTTATTTGTTCGACATTTTATGGTCATACTTAATAATATAATAAATACCTGAGACTTAAATCTAAATATAATTTTAAAAGGAATATGTAAAAAAAGGTATATTATTTTATTATTCGACACAATGTAATAAAGAAAAGCTTCAGTGGCAGGTTTAAATCCAATTTTGTCCAGGAAAGATTCCGGAAATAACACATTAAAATTGGTTTAATCTCATTAAAATCTACAAAGAAAAACAATGTTCAATATTGTTAACAGCTGCATACAAATCAACCTACAAGAAGACGAGGAAAGATGGTTCGAAGATATGGATGAAGTTATCAAGGTCCAGGTTCATAATAACATGATTAATAAAAGGAGCATTCCAGTCGTATGCAATGTTTTTCCTATTATTGTAAAAGCAAACGTCTGCAAAAGAAAGATACGAATAGTGTTAAAAAATAGTAAAAGAATATATTTAAATAATGATGACAGAAGCAACGAATTCATTTATAAACATAATGAAGGATGGCGTTAATGAAAAGGAATGTACCTACCAAGATAAGAATATCGCAAATGTGCATTGACATTAACAATAACAAACAATTTAAGTGCGTGCATAATTTTGTGTAATTTCGAGATGTCAAACAATAATTGGTGCAGGTCAGTTTAGGGAGAACGTTAAGAAAATAAATCTGAGCAGGACAATGCCAACATAAACGTTAGTGTGGAGTGTGTGGCGCTGCGAACGATGTATGGTTTTTTCGGGAGACCGAAAATGATAAGAAGGAAAGTACGAGAGAGGTACGTGAGAGTCATCGTCGATCCATGGACGAGGCAGTCTGATTTTAAAAGACGCGGTGAATCTTCGATCTTCATATTTTGATGATTGCAGATGTATTATACACTGCACAGAAATCATCCTTAGCAAATGTATTAAGTTATTTTATTTTAAATAAGTATTTTTCATTTCACAATTAATTTTTTGTCATTTAGTTTAATTTCATTTTTTTTTATTAACTATCAATATGACCGAACAATATAAAGAGGAATTTGATGAAATATATGAGCATCATAAGTAAGTTATACTTTAATAATAAATTATGCTAAAGATGCTACGTGGAAATGTTCATCTTTAGCAAAGCGTTTAATGAATTTATTTAATATTTTAGATGGGATTAGTATCTTCTTTGTAAGTAGCTAGTTTTTATTTGCGCGAGGACGTGCTGATTTCCCGATAACAAACAGTTTTTTTTTCTCCCCTGCCATATTCACACAGCGCATTATAGTTAATCTTTTTTTTGCCGCCCACACATTTTCGCTTATTAATCCCCATGGTCTTTGTTGATAGTGCCCGAAAAAATAACCCTGTTTTGTTCACATTATAAATATTGCAGGGTTTGAACCCTTTAATTATTAACGGCAACTTGTTTATGAAAGCTTCGACATTTTCTTGATTTGCGCTAACGGCTTCGCCAGATATCGTTCGGTAAATTCAAATACATATCCGTCCGTTTAATGGAAACTTTGCGGCCAAAAAGCAGCTAAATAACTGACCTCGCCCGTTCAAGGGAGTGTCCACATAAGAGAAACCTATTTATTAGGAATTCCCTACTTATAAATTCGGGATCGGATAAAATGACCATTTAAGGGAAGTGCCCGGCTATTAGAAGTGCCCGTTAAGGGAAGTTTTACTGTAAATGATTATTTTGCGCCTTTTTGTCAGTCTATTAATGATAACTCCAACGATCTGATCGCTTCTTACAATTCTACTCATGATAATTTTGATGCCTTCTTTGAGTTTGAATTGGTATCAGTTGAGGAAGTCCATACAATTATTAATAGCATTATTTGACAATATTTCTTCAACTATGCTGAAGTACTGCAATCCTTTCACTGATCACACATCTTGAAAAATTAACAGTTTGATTAAAAGTGAGTTCATTTGGAATTTTCAAAAAAATACAAATAAATTTTGAAGTTAGTAAATTGAAAACTCCGAGATTTAGTGTCTTCATTAAGGTGTCCTATAGTTATCTCTGCACTATACTATCTATAGATTTAGATTAGTTAACATTCTGTCACAATAGAAAGAAAATATTTAATGATCACTTTTTTTCTAGATTAGAAGAGTATGAAGAAGACACAAAAATTCTCATAAGGTGAGTGACTAGTAAAATTGAATCGTTCCCAAAAGGATGGCAATCACGACTATCTTTCAGTAAAGTAGAATACCGTCCCATTCGTAGTGTTTTAGTAGCAAACAAAGGCGAAATAGCAGTGCGTGCTTTCCGTGCGTGCAATGAATTAGGCCATCAAATCTCTAGCAATTTATTCAAAAGAAGACAGATCTCACATACCTACACAAATCGCAAGCTGACGAAAGTTACCTCGTTGGTAAGCACTTGTCACCAGTGCGAGCCTTTTTAAATATATCAGAAATTTTGAAAATATGTATACATAATGTATAGGTGCAGTTTATCCTGGATACAGATTTCTTTCTGAAAGATCTGACTTTGCTCAAGCGATTGCCGATGCCGATCTCAGATTTATTGGACCGAGTCTGGAAGTATTCTATAAGATGGGTGGTAAAGTAGCTGTTAGGGAAGCTGCTATTACCGCCAGAGTTCCCATACTTCCTGGTAGAGATGGTCCTATAACCACGACAGAAGAAGCCATAGAATGCTGTGTTAAACATGGCTGTCTTGTGCATTTAAGGCAGCTTATGTTGGAGGTGGCCGAGGAATGCCAGTAGTGAGAAAAATGGAAGAAGTAGAAGAATATTTACGAAGAACTTCTTCAGAAGCACCGGGCGCTTTAGGAAATGGTGCCATGTTTATAGAAAAGTTTATAGAAAGACCGTGGCACATAGAAGTTCAACTTTTAGGAGACAAAGCTGGAAATGTAATTCACCTCTACGAGAGAAACTGTTCTGTGCAACGTACACATCAAAAAGTAGTAGAATTTGCGCCAGCACCACAATTAAATAAATGAGTAGGTACGCGCTAAAATGACTGAATACGCGGTGAGATTCGCAAATGCAGATGCACCATGCATTTGCCGGCGCAATCATTTCACCCTATTATGATTTTCTGCTTGTTAAAGTGATAGCGCACTGCCAAACTCTGCAGTCTTCTTGTGCAAAGATGAATAGAGCATTATGTGAATTTCATGTGCGAGGAGTTAAAACAAACATTCCGTTTTTATTAAATGTACTAGAAAACCTAAAGTTCCTAAGCGGTGCTGTCGATACCTATTTTATAGATGAGTAAGAAGAGAATCCGCAACTGTTTTACTTTACTGCATCTCAGAACCGAGCTCAGAAATAATTTAACTATTTGAAGTATTATTCAAACCGTCCACACCTTTTGCAACACGGAATAAGCCATGCGAGAGAAAACCACATGTCCCCATGGTATCTAGAGGTAACGTATGTACACAAATATAAAAGTATATAAATATATATAGTATAGTATAGTGCATGGATAAGCGATCTGTGAAAAAGTAAAACTTCTTGTTTATGTCTCATTATTTCGAAATATAATAATAAGTGTTACTTCATTAGGAGAGAATACTAATTGATTAACAAAAAAAACAACATATCGGGTGTGATCAAATTGAAACGATAATTTTGAATTTTCTTAAAAAGTATTTATTTAATCTACAATGGTTATACCATCCCATTGAAAGTAGTCTCCCTGCGATATTAATGATCTGCCCCTGAACATAGATAAATGTTCCGTTATGTCATTCACGACAAAAACTGAGTGCCTTATTTATAATTATAATGTTAAAGGTTCTGTCCACCAAAGGCCTGACACTCTCACATAGCGACCATCACGTCTCAAGCTCTAAAAAGCCTTAGTTTCGTTATTCGGCACACCAAAGTGTTCAATAATTGCTCAACTACAACCAAGTTATATTTTGCATTTGTTTGGTTTTTCATTGGACAGTAGTTATGTTATGCGCTAAAAAGGTCAAGAATCCCATTAGGTATATGGCATTTTCAATGTAAAATACGTCACATCCGGTGGCTCTTTCAATGTTTTTTCTCTCTCCGACGATGTTTTCCATCCTCCTTTTCCAATATCTGCCTTTCTGTTGGCGGTCGTCAATAGCATACGTAATGAATAGCCGCCAGTTCATTTCACTCTGTGCAGATAGGTTTGTCTCTCTCTGTCCCCTTATTATCGCATGATTTTCACGTCCAATTTCGTTTAAATAATGAGGTAAGAAAATGTAACTACCTACTATGTATACTTGAGATGGGTATTAAATAGAAGAAAGAATGCTGAAAAAATAAGTAATATGTGACTACGCATAAATTTCGCCAGTAAGAAGCACGTTTAAGTGTCGGGGGGGGGGGTATTAAAATTGACATATTAAGGATCATGGACATCGAACGTCTTTCTTCGCGTCAAGCAAATAGTACGTGTATCTCTGTGTCTGTGTGCGTGTGGAATCACAGAAAGAATAAGGAATGCAACGATGTTTCTTCTTTACCTATAAATTCCGCGAATAAGAAGGGTATTTAATATCGATATGTTCATGTGTATCAAGATCAATGACTTCGAATAAATGTAACTATTTACTGTGAATACTCAGATAGATGGTAAATACAAAAGTACGCATATAAAGTAAGCAAGCTACATTGTAACGATGTTTCTTCTTTACGCATAAATTTTCGCTATTAAGAAATTCATGCAACATCGACATTCAATGAACTTTTCTATGCGAAACGCCTACACATTCCACTGCAGTTAATGCATTTCTTTACCTGCCTCGTGTATATATAACATCTAGTACAAACAAACGGCCTAGTCAAAGAAGCAACGTGTACGTGTATCGCTTTTCTCTGTGTATGTGCGTGTGCTTGATAAGGTATGTTTTTATTCTATTAATTAATTAACATAGTAATAGATTCCCATTCTTTATAATTTAACAACGGCTTAACACTATGGGTATGATGAAAATATAATTTGCAATAAGAATCAGTTTATTGTATTGCTTTTCGGTTGTTTATAACACAACGACGTTTTATAATTAATGCAAAATCCTTTTTTATAGTAATAAATTCCTATTCTTTGTAAATTTAAAACCGCTTCATCACAACTTTGCATATAACGAAAATATCATTCGCAATAAAAAATCAGTTTATTGTTAATATTATTAAGAAAGAAGTCATTTTATTTGAAGTTTTATGTAATATATGTAGTATAGATCTAACCAAAAGATGTTTTCAACGGAAAATATTTGGCGTTTATTTCAAATAAATCCTGTCATGAATTTTAATGTAAATCATATTAGAATTCATCGCAGGTTGTATAGTTGTATACACACGGCAAAAAGTTTGTCAACTTTAGTAAATTCAACACAATAGCTAGGAGCGTTTAAATTTTGGAATATTATTTAAAATCAAGATTTTTTTGTAGGCCATATATCAAATACTTTTTAATAGTTCAGCCACCCCTCTAAAGGGTAATTTCTCTGCATTTTAAAAACTACATATTGCTGTGACTTCTTCTATATTGGTTAATAACCAAAAATTGAATTAATAAATTAATATATTTTAGTAATCTCAGGGTCTAAGTATGAGTTTATTTGTTTAGATAAGGTGTAATGTGTCGCAGTCTTATACTTATTGTGAGTCCTAGCTGTGATAGTGATATTTACCTTCCTTACGTTCTCCCTGGGATGGGTATAAATAAGTAGATATGAATGTCAGCACAACTTATTTTATTTAATATAAAATTTTACAAAATTTGAATAAATATCATTATTATACAATACAATATATTATATCTTTCATTATTATACCCAGTTCTTTTCATCTATGGTACAAGCACCTTGCAATCCTTGATTTTTTTATAAAATTGTTAATCATGAATAAAAATAAAATTCACTGCTCTAACCTTCACGTATGCTCATATCTCGAAATTGCCGTTATTCTATAAAAGCGTTAGCACCTCGTTAAGTCGCTCTGAACCAAGATTCACACGTCAATTCAGAGCTTACTCAAAGAAGAGTTTATTTTAAATTATTTATATAACGTTTTAAATTTTCATTGCCATCCGGAGAATTCACTAATGCTTCGTTGAACCGCCCTGAGCCAAGATTCACACGTCGACCCAGGACATATTCAAAGAAGAATTTATTTTAAATTGTTTAATTAATATTCTAAATTTTTATTGCTATCCGGAGAATTTACTAATACTTCGTTGAACCGCCTTGAGCCAAGATTCACACGTCGACCCAGGACATATTCAAAGAAGAGTTTATTTTTAATTGTTTAAATAATATTCTAAATTTTTATTGCTATCCGGAGAATTTACTAATACTTCGTTGAACCGCCTTGAGCCAAGATTCACACGTCGACCCAGGACATATTCAAAGAAGAATTTATTTTTAATTGTTAAAAATGCTCTAAAGTTTTATTGCTATCCGGAGAATTTATTAATACTTCGTTGAACCGCCTTGAATTAAGATTCACACGTCAATCCAAGACATATTCAAAGAAGAATTTATTTTTAATTGTTTAAATATATTCTAAATTGCGTTGCTATTGGTTTATGAAACAGTCATGAAGGTTCTTTCATTTATTTACTTTAGGATTGCAAGATGGATTTTACTTTATAGTGCTTGTACTCACTTTTCTAGGTCGTATAGCATCTCGAATTCTTCCTGGTAGCCCAGTCCCTCCATTTTTATTAAATTTATTATTGTGGCTTTTATGCGATCCAATCGCGGTACTTCGCGTCTCTTTGTATATCTGGCGCGCACTTATCGTTGCCGCTTCTTGCGACTACGGCGTCTGAATCTCAAGGCGTTTTGTGCCTTTAGATTCCTTATTTCTTCGGAGCACTGGTTTCACTATTTTCCTTTTTGATCTTGAAGAGCTTGGTGGACTTCCTATCGACTGCCGGACTGACTCTTTTCGCCTGTGCGTCGTCTTTTATAGGGATAAACATTTGCCAAACGGCTTATTTTTGTTTTTAAGTCGTTCCTTTCGTTTGAATTTTCGTCTGTCACGCCCTCCGTGTTAATTTCGATAACTATCGAAATTACGCAATCACGTGACCTTGTTTCCACCATGTTTGTTGTTGTTATTATTTTACATATCCTATACCTTTATTCCATGGATATTTTGAATGATTTTATTTGTTGGTAGGTATTCTTTTATTGTATTTTATTATATTTACTAATGCTTTACTTATTTATTTTCAGCCTAAATGTCTTGAAGCATTTGTACATGAATAAAATTATGTACCATCGCATATTTAGACGTACATTCAACAATGTCTTTTTATTTTGTGAATATCAGTGAATTTGCATAGCCAGCATAATGTTTTATTTTCAATGATAAACTAGGCCACAATATTTACATTCTGGATGCATTGATGTATATCGAAAACAGATAAATCATATACCTTTGTATGCGTTTTGGTGTCCCTACGGACGAAGATATAATTGATCTTGTGACCGTGAAATAAGTGGTATATATTTATTTATTTATGTATATAGACCTTTGTTTAATATTGTATTTTTGGTTTTAGCTTGGTCTTTCTTATAATATATTCGTGTAGAGAAGAGAATAAACAAATCGTGCCTCTTTACGTACACTCAATAATATTTATACAGAAAATATAAGTGAAACGTGTATAGTGATACATAACATTTATTCTTGACAATGTTGGTGGTTATAATATTGATGTTCTTTGTGATAATTCCTATTTTTGAGAACTATTATTGCTGCTAAGAATGTATTACCTGGTTGACCTACTTTTCTATTGACTGCTAGTAATACTGCTTTAAGTTATTATATCCTTTTTATTTTACGGAGGTCAGTATTTGAATATTGTTTTATGGAATATTTAACATAATTTTGTGCTCTAATTTATTTAACATTGTTTTTATATTTTTCAATTTTATTTTTTTAATTGTGAATGCTATTATTTTTACGGGTATGCAACCCATATTGCATTTATGTGTATACTACTGCCTAGTTATGAATTTTTGAGTAAGCACTAAATGTAATTAAAACTACATACATTTACATTAATTAGTGAATTTGTTCTGTATATATTTATTGAAATATATAAAATTGTAATTTATATTGAATATGTAAAATTATATTTACTTAAAATAAACACAGTGATATTTTATTTTCGTTGTTTTTTATTTGTTTGGTTTCTTTATTTTATCTATTTATTTATTTACAAGAAAATACCACAGCATATCCCAAGTTAAGAAACTGTCAATATGCCATAGTTGACTACGAAAAATATGGGCATATTGCAATTTCCTTACTTAATGGTATTTTTCTAAACTTTTACTTAGCTAATATCCTTACATCTAGATTTACTATATTTTTATGTGGGAACTATCCCCTTTTGTTTCTTAAAGTCTAGTTATTCTAACTTAAATAATATTATCTTGGGAACTGTCCCTTTTTATTTCCTTAATATCTATTTATATACAACTTAAATAATATAATCTTGGAGCTATCCCTTTTTATTTTCTTAATATTTATTTATATACAACTTAAATAATATAGTTTTGGGAGCTATCCCTTTTTATTTCCTTAGTATTTATTTACATAGCTTAAATAATATAATCTTGGGAACTATCCCTCTTTGTCTTTTTGATATATTTATATACAACTTAAATAATATAATTTTGGGAACTATCCCTTTTTATTCTCTCATGGGTTCATATTTTTCATCGTGTGAGTTTTATGTTTTAACTTTCCTCCCTTCATTTTTGTTTGAATTTTTTACACCTTTCATTTACAATCGGAAAGTGATACTTAATTTATCTAAAGTGAAACATATACAAATATATATTGAATTGGAAATATCTTCTTCGTGTGGGTTCAATATCTTTTGCGTGGCATCAATTAAGCCTACAATTGATATTCATATATATAAAATCTTATTATTTTCCACATATCAGTCGGGGAATTTATCTTGAATAAATAGTATTTTCTTTTTATTTTCTTCATGTTACCTGCCCAAAAAGAATCTTTTAAACTATCGTAGCAAACCACTGGGTATCTGTGTACTTCATTGATAATGTTTCCTTTGAATCTTCTATATTTTTCTCTGATAAAGTTCGACTCTGCTTTTCTATTATATTGTTCTTCAGCATTTCTTTTATTTCTAATTTCACTTAAATAATATTTACTGGGAATTGGATATGTTTTCACATAGAAGGGTTCCTTTTCATTTACCTCGAGCTTATGCTCGTAATTTCTTGCTAAACCAGGGCTGTCGTCAAACAGTCTTTTGTGCTTATTTAAAAGATTGCTCACATGATTTTTATATTTTTCATTGCAATTTATACTCGTACCATCCCCTTTTGATGTGAAGTCCTTATTTTCTGGATGCTTCACGAGATGCGTACATTTATTGTCATATGAATCGTTAATCATTTCTTGCGTGAGTTCCTTTTCTCTTTCTTCTACATATAAATTATTAATTAAAATTTCCTTTTCCGGTGCTTCTTCGCTCCATGGAACTATCATATTTCTTATGTGAAAAGTTTTGTCCTTCATATCCAGTTTCGTGCTGTATTGACTTAAAAAGTCCATTCCCAATATGCAATTGCAATTCAAATTATTTACTACTACAAATTCTGTCAGTAGGTTTAAATCATTTATTTTAACATTAATGCAGAAAACTTTATCAATGGTTATCAGAGGTTTTTTATTTGCTGTTACTAAATTAATCTTCTTTATAGGAATATATCGTCCTTGTTTCCCTAAATTTTTATTTATGACGCTGTAGTCGAGTAGCTTTTATTTTATTTATTTTCCTTCCCAATTTTGATTGATATGTGTGGTAGTTCGGTGGTTATTTTATTGGATCTTCTTATTTGTATATGTCTCGTTTCATTTTCCTTGATTGGGGTGTCGTTGTTAAAATCAGCTAAGGTAAGAGTGGTGTCGCAACGCACCAACGGAGGTCCCCCTTTTATCCTCCGCCTTGCTCCTTGATTGGGGTGTCGTCGTTGGCTAAGGTAGGAGTAGGGTAGCCATGTCCCATCGGAGGTCCCCAATTTATCCTCCGCCGTGCTCCTTGATTTATTGGGAATTTATTTTCCCAAAATCTTGAGGCGAAAGTCAATAATGTTTTTGTTATGCCGAAGTATATCCTCGAGGTACGTCGTTGGTGTTCTAAGTTCCCTATCTTCTTGGTTACTTGAACGTGTGTTTATTGAATGGTAAAGTGATACTTTATTTTCTTCATTTATTTCTGTGGCTATACTTATTCTTCCCTTTTCTATCAGTGCAACTTCTTCGGTCCCCCTCAGTGTGTTGACTTCTTTGTGTGTCATTATAACCTTTCCAATTTTTATACTAAGTGCCTGCCGTTTCCATGAGCCTATATATTTTCCTGCTCCTATGAATATTTCTAATGTTTGCCGTGAAATGTATAAATGTGAAATTTTGTTATCTTCTTCTTCATATAGCAATGTGTCCAACTGTGTTCTCAAAATTTTCTTATTGGAATCCATGTATTTGGTTCTTCTCCATGTATGTTTTATTGTGGAGGCTTCTTTGACTTTTGTTGCTGTTTGTGCATCATTTTCATGGGTTAGCATATTCCTCATAATTTCTTCGTCGTTGGTGTTTATTATTTCATTTTCTAATGATTCTTCTTCGTTGTTCGTTGTGTTGGTGTTTATTATTTTATTTTTAAATGGTTCTTCTCTTTCTTCAAATCGTTCTATCGTTTTTTCCGTTCTGTCATTCGTTCCGTTTATCAATGATCTGTACGTATTCTCACATTTTCTTGTATTATCCCTTATTACTTTGGCTAAACCTGACACAGACTGTGTTATTTTGTTTTCTAAATTAACATTTACTTGACGCATCTCTGTTCGAAAATCTTGGAATTTCTTGTCAATTCCTTGATTTATTTTATTCAGATATTCATTGTTTGCTTTGATTTCTTCTTTATTTTGGTCCAACTTTTTATTTAGGTTTTCATTGTTTGCTTTGATTTCTTCTTTATTTTGATCCAATTTTTTATTATTTTGATCCAATTTTTTATTTAGGTTTTCATTGTCTTCATTCATTTTCTGTAATAGAGCTTGAAGCAAATTTTCCACTTTTCCTCCCGATGATTTTTCGGTTGTTTTCTTGAGAGATGTACTTCCAACGATCGGTTCTTCCGCTTGATCACCTTCCAACTCTTGTTTCTCTGATTCTGAGCTAGAGGTTGAACGGTTGCTGCGAGAATTATCTCTGTATCTGGTAAACTGTGGTCTTGTTTCCTTATCTTCAACCTTTTCAGGTTTTTCGCTTTTATTTTTGTTGTTTTCATCAGCCATTTTTATTTTATTTTTATTCTATCTCTTATCCACCCTGTCCCAATAGGAGAATACTGTGTGCTTATGGCGTTATAAGGAAAGTAAATTCACACAGCCTTTTATCGTTGAGTGCCAAATTAAGATTGATCTTAGCCAACGATAAGCCTACTACGTATGGGCGTCAAAATAAATCTTGGCCAATGATAAGCCCTTTTACGTTTTGTGCCAAATTTTGCTCTTGGCCAACGATAAGCCTAGGACGTTGGGCGTCAAATTAAATCTTGGCCAACGATAAGCCCTTACCAGTTGGGCGCCAAATTAATGCTGTGACTTCTTCTATATTGGTTAATAACCAAAAATTGAATTAATAAATTAATATATTTTAGTAATCTCAGGGTCTAAGTATGAGTTTATTTGTTTAGATAAGGTGTAATGTGTCGCAGTCTTATACTTATTGTGAGTCCTAGCTGTGATAGTGATATTTACCTTCCTTACGTTCTCCCTGGGATGGGTATAAATAAGTAGATATGAATGTCAGCACAACTTATTTTATTTAATATAAAATTTTACAAAATTTGAATAAATATCATTATTATACAATACAATATATTATATCTTTCATTATTATACCCAGTTCTTTTCATCTATGGTACAAGCACCTTGCAATCCTTGATTTTTTTATAAAATTGTTAATCATGAATAAAAATAAAATTCACTGCTCTAACCTTCACGTATGCTCATATCTCGAAATTGCCGTTATTCTATAAAAGCGTTAGCACCTCGTTAAGTCGCTCTGAACCAAGATTCACACGTCAATTCAGAGCTTACTCAAAGAAGAGTTTATTTTAAATTATTTATATAACGTTTTAAATTTTCATTGCCATCCGGAGAATTCACTAATGCTTCGTTGAACCGCCCTGAGCCAAGATTCACACGTCGACCCAGGACATATTCAAAGAAGAATTTATTTTAAATTGTTTAATTAATATTCTAAATTTTTATTGCTATCCGGAGAATTTACTAATACTTCGTTGAACCGCCTTGAGCCAAGATTCACACGTCGACCCAGGACATATTCAAAGAAGAGTTTATTTTTAATTGTTTAAATAATATTCTAAATTTTTATTGCTATCCGGAGAATTTACTAATACTTCGTTGAACCGCCTTGAGCCAAGATTCACACGTCGACCCAGGACATATTCAAAGAAGAATTTATTTTTAATTGTTAAAAATGCTCTAAAGTTTTATTGCTATCCGGAGAATTTATTAATACTTCGTTGAACCGCCTTGAATTAAGATTCACACGTCAATCCAAGACATATTCAAAGAAGAATTTATTTTTAATTGTTTAAATATATTCTAAATTGCGTTGCTATTGGTTTATGAAACAGTCATGAAGGTTCTTTCATTTATTTACTTTAGGATTGCAAGATGGATTTTACTTTATAGTGCTTGTACTCACTTTTCTAGGTCGTATAGCATCTCGAATTCTTCCTGGTAGCCCAGTCCCTCCATTTTTATTAAATTTATTATTGTGGCTTTTATGCGATCCAATCGCGGTACTTCGCGTCTCTTTGTATATCTGGCGCGCACTTATCGTTGCCGCTTCTTGCGACTACGGCGTCTGAATCTCAAGGCGTTTTGTGCCTTTAGATTCCTTATTTCTTCGGAGCACTGGTTTCACTATTTTCCTTTTTGATCTTGAAGAGCTTGGTGGACTTCCTATCGACTGCCGGACTGACTCTTTTCGCCTGTGCGTCGTCTTTTATAGGGATAAACATTTGCCAAACGGCTTATTTTTGTTTTTAAGTCGTTCCTTTCGTTTGAATTTTCGTCTGTCACGCCCTCCGTGTTAATTTCGATAACTATCGAAATTACGCAATCACGTGACCTTGTTTCCACCATGTTTGTTGTTGTTATTATTTTACATATCCTATACCTTTATTCCATGGATATTTTGAATGATTTTATTTGTTGGTAGGTATTCTTTTATTGTATTTTATTATATTTACTAATGCTTTACTTATTTATTTTCAGCCTAAATGTCTTGAAGCATTTGTACATGAATAAAATTATGTACCATCGCATATTTAGACGTACATTCAACAATGTCTTTTTATTTTGTGAATATCAGTGAATTTGCATAGCCAGCATAATGTTTTATTTTCAATGATAAACTAGGCCACAATATTTACATTCTGGATGCATTGATGTATATCGAAAACAGATAAATCATATACCTTTGTATGCGTTTTGGTGTCCCTACGGACGAAGATATAATTGATCTTGTGACCGTGAAATAAGTGGTATATATTTATTTATTTATGTATATAGACCTTTGTTTAATATTGTATTTTTGGTTTTAGCTTGGTCTTTCTTATAATATATTCGTGTAGAGAAGAGAATAAACAAATCGTGCCTCTTTACGTACACTCAATAATATTTATACAGAAAATATAAGTGAAACGTGTATAGTGATACATAACATTTATTCTTGACAATGTTGGTGGTTATAATATTGATGTTCTTTGTGATAATTCCTATTTTTGAGAACTATTATTGCTGCTAAGAATGTATTACCTGGTTGACCTACTTTTCTATTGACTGCTAGTAATACTGCTTTAAGTTATTATATCCTTTTTATTTTACGGAGGTCAGTATTTGAATATTGTTTTATGGAATATTTAACATAATTTTGTGCTCTAATTTATTTAACATTGTTTTTATATTTTTCAATTTTATTTTTTTAATTGTGAATGCTATTATTTTTACGGGTATGCAACCCATATTGCATTTATGTGTATACTACTGCCTAGTTATGAATTTTTGAGTAAGCACTAAATGTAATTAAAACTACATACATTTACATTAATTAGTGAATTTGTTCTGTATATATTTATTGAAATATATAAAATTGTAATTTATATTGAATATGTAAAATTATATTTACTTAAAATAAACACAGTGATATTTTATTTTCGTTGTTTTTTATTTGTTTGGTTTCTTTATTTTATCTATTTATTTATTTACAAGAAAATACCACAGCAATATGTTAAAACGTCCGATTAAAATTTATCCCAGCTTGTATAGTCATGGCAAAAAAGTTTTGTCAGCTGTAAATTCTAACACGAAATAAAGAGAAATTATATTGAAATTTTTATAATACCCCAAGTCTGAGTATACTTTAACTGTTTGGTTAAAGAAAATACATGTGACATATAGAAGTAAATATATTTCTAATATTCTTTTGTAACGAAGTTCCTCGTTAATTGCACAAATTAACATTTTTAGTCCATTATTAATTTATTTAACAATATTAAATTAATAGAATGTAAGTTATTTTGCTCAAATATTGTGTAAAATGTTTTGGACGGACCTGTATATGTATTCATGTGCAACGATCATTCAAGTTATTTGTTATTTTTCAATATAAGGATGTATACGTCATGCTCGTAGTCGCGCGCAAATTGTATATTTTAAAACGAGTTTTTCCTACAGAAATAGGGGGGTTTACGGATATATAAAGACACCACCAAGTGTGTCTCTTCCATTTTATTTTCCTATCCTTCTGCTGCCTTTACCTTTCTTTACTCAGCCTTGATGGCGTGGGAAAGATAGGTGTTTATCCTAGAAACGTATTACATTCAGGTCTCATGCGCCGTGGAGTAATCGTTTCAAAGTCCGCTAAAATCCGTCCGAAAGTGTTTGTTTCATTCAGACCAGGGGTCGTGAAGGAATAGACATTTTTACCGCTACTACCTATAATTCCCGTCCGAGTCAGACTATAAATGTCATGACTATGTATATATCTCTGTATTTAATATATGTATTTCATTTTCAGAAACGTTAGATTTCAAATTTTGTTTGTAACGCGCGTATAAATTCAATACATTGTCCGCGCTTTGTAGCATAAACAAAGATATAATAATAATTCTCCGAATAGACGCGCGAAAGTCCGCACCGATTGAAATTGTTCTCCGCGACGAAATATATATAAGGTTCTTCTGCGAGCAGGGTAACGTACAAAAATTTAGTTGTAATATGATTTAAGCAAACCTGATCATCCGTATTTTATTTCAAACACCATTTTATTTATGTTTTTCTTTAACGGAATATTCTGGGATTGTAATTGTTAATTCAGGGACTAGGAACGTACAAACGTTCTTGCTTGATTTTATACGCGACATATAGAGGTCATTGACGCGTATTTAATTTGTATTCTATTTATGTACATAGATTTTGTAAATATATAATTAATATTAAACCATAAAGTGTATCAATTGTGACCATAATTTAATTGTTGAATTGTTTATTCGTTTGATATGATTTTATAATGTTTTAACAGAAATAAAAGTTAATTATTATGTACTTTTCAAATGAATTTCTAACCGTGTGTTTTTTTTTGTTTACCTTTACCGTTTGCTAGTGAGATAGAGAAAGTAGTATATTCAAAAGTAACGAATCATATTAAAACAATAAGAAGTACTCACGTTATTTTTCTCCGCTGAGTCAGCTGTGAGCAATAGGTCTTTCGTCCCAAGGCACCACTCTAAAACCACCATAACTTTGATTTATTTTAAACCGCCCGAACAAGTTGACATTAAGGTCAACGGCCGTACTTTTACCAGATCATAACATTGAAGCCTGAACATATAGGCAGCCAGGAGTGCGTATTTTTGGTGTCTGGACGACATTCAGAAGACCAATTCTGTAACCGGCGAGGTTGCCCTTGGTGTTATATAAGCAAATGGCACTGTGTATAATAAAAGTAAGCCAGCTAGGTTACAGATGGCGCCCAGAACGTTTGGCCGTGTTTTAAGAGATTTAAAAAATTAAATTCCGCCGCGTTTAATAAAACTGTTTGAATAATTTCACAGTTTTCCGCTAGATATACATGTATAATTATTTTTTGTAAATAGTAAGATAGGAAAATTGATACACATTTTTACGTACATACATAGAGATAAGTTTTTATTAAAGGATAGTAAAACGTACATATTCTTTATTAATTGTGAGGGAGTAAAAGGATAGGAGAATAAAATTGCAACTACAATACATTTTCATTTTATTATTATTTTATTTTTATTTTGTACAGTATAAATTATAAAATGACCGATCAGGACAAAGGCAAAAATCCAAACCCTCTTGGGTGGATATATACTTTGAAAAAAGAGGATTTAAATGCCGCAGCAGAATCTTTAGGGTTAGACGCTACCGGTAATGTCGAGGACGTACGTAAACGCATTAGTACCTTTCTGAAAGAGGATAAAACGGGTTCAACGAATAAGGGAAACGCTCCACCGCAAAGGGACACTAACGTTCAGATTTCTTCCGCGGAAATCTGTGCTCAAATAAGGAAATGGGGGATTCATTTTAATGGCAGCTCGGACGCTGTATTTTTCCTGGAAAGAGTCAACGAACTCCAAGTATGCTATGGGATTAAAGACGAACATATGCTACATGCATTGCCTGAGCTTTTTAGAGACAAAGCACTGCTTTGGCTCCGGAATAATAAAACTTTATGGGGTACATGGGACGAGTTCTTAGAGGATTTTAAACTTCAATATCTTCCGCCTCGGTATAATTTTTCAATCGAAGAAGAAATACGCGCTCGGTTGCAAAAACCAAAAGAATCTTTTAAAGATTATTTAACCGCCATATTGACGTTGATGAGACGCGGCCAAGATATGTCCGAAGGTGATAAATTGGAACGTGTATACGGTAACATGTCACCTAGTTACAGGATGTATATACGTAGGGACGCGATACAATCCCTCCGGCAATTATCTAAACTCGCTGCCGACTACGAATTACTGCTGGAAGAGCAGGCGCGCTTTTGTAAGAAAGAGAGTACGCTATCAGCACCGGAACGTCCGCCCAGCGATAAACCGAGTACTTCGCGTTCGCATCATTTGTCATATGCCGCCCAGGATAATAAGCCTCGCCAATTTCCTGTACCGCCGTCGCCGTCACAAAAATTATCACACCCGGAAAACCGTTGTTGGCGCTGTGGCAGAGAGGGGCATACGCGTGGTTATTGCCGTAACCCATTTAAAATGTTTTGTTCACGGTGTGGCAAGTTAAATGTGCGTTCCGTTGACTGCCGATGCCAGGGAAACGCCGAGAAGGGCGGTCTGCAGGCAAAGACCGTCCGCAAGCAGTAAAGCCGCCTGAATCCGCAAACACAGGTATCAAAGACTCGACAGTGCCAGACAATCGCGTCTGGATCCGCGTACACATACATAACCAGAATTTACGAGCCCTCGTGGACAGCGGAGCGACTTCATCGTTTTTGTCCGAATCGCTAGTTGCCCGGTTGTTGGAAAACAATACACAACGCGTCTTAAATAGAAAATCTAAAGTCCGCCTCGCAAATGGAGACGTTGTAGAATCGCCTGGCTCAGTTTTGTTACCGGTCCGCATGGGTAGCCGAACTACAGACGTAAATTTTATAATTATGCCGAAGAGCCCGTGCTCAGTCATCTTCGGAATTAATTTTCTCAAGGAAATTGGGGCTGTTCTCGATTTTTCCGAAAGGAAACTGTACTTTAAGGGAGACAATGCAGTCTTTGCCGCGAGCTGTGGGATCTCCGGAGTACAGGACCGCCACGAGACCGCCTTAAAAAAATTCCTTGATCAAGAATTAAGTAAATTTACTACCGTGCCTGGTCGGACGAATCTAATACGTCACACAATCCGTTTGCAACCGAATACCGCCCCAATAAAACAACGTTATTATCCGTGCAACCCGAAGAAGCAAGCACTAATCGACGCCGAAGTAGACAAGATGCTACAAGACGGTATAATAGAACCCAGTAACAGCCCGTGGAGCTCTCCAATCGTCGTGGTCACGAAAAAGAACGGTGGCGTTCGGTTTTGCGTCGATTTCCGAAAAATTAATTCTGTATCGATTAAAGATTCATATCCTTTGCCGTATATTTCAAATATTCTTGATAAACTCCGCGACAGTAAATATTTTTCGACGCTTGATCTTAAAAGTGGGTACTGGCAAGTGGAATTAGAAAAGGATAGCAGACCCGTGACAGCTTTTACAATTCCGGGAAAGGGCCTATTTCATTTTGTATCATTACCGTATGGATTGCATAGTGCGGGAGCAACGTTCCAACGCCTATTAGATTCGGTGATAGGTCCCGAAATGGCAGAGTACGCATTTGTATATTTGGACGATATCATTATTTTAGGCAAGACTTTTGAGGAGCATTTGAAAAATTTAAGTAATGTTTTCGCGCGTTTACGGGAAGCAGGCCTTCAACTACAACCAGACAAATGTACTTTTGCCAAACAAGACATAAAATATTTAG
Organism: Amphimallon solstitiale; assembly: GCA_963170755.1. Taxonomy (NCBI): domain Eukaryota; kingdom Metazoa; phylum Arthropoda; class Insecta; order Coleoptera; family Scarabaeidae; genus Amphimallon; species Amphimallon solstitiale. The sequence continues at coordinate 78,750,227 of OY720677.1, read as the reverse complement.
GTCATGTTGTAACACCGGACGGAATCCGTACAGACCCGGACAAGATCGCTGCTATATTAAATGTACCGCCGCCGCGAAACAAGAAAGAAATACGTGGTTTTCTGGGACAAACGTCATGGTACCGTCGGTTCGTACCGAATTTCGCACAACTTACCGTTCCGCTTATAAAATTAATTAAAAAAGATGTGCGCTGGGAATGGACGACGGAACAAGACGCCGCATTCGCCGCCGTAAAGAAAGCATTAACAGAGAGCCCAGTTCTCGCGTGTCCGGACTTCTCCAAACCATTCCAATTGCATACCGACGCCAGTGAGAAAGGTTTAGGAGTCGTTTTAATACAAATAATAGAGGGTGCCGAAAGAGTGATTGCCTATGCCAGTAGGACTTTAAGTAAGGCAGAATTAAATTATTCGACGACCCAGAAAGAAGCTCTTGCCGTCGTTTGGGGTATCAAAAAATTTAAGTACTATTTAGAATTTTACCAATTCACCGTTATTTCCGATCATCAATGTTTAAGATTCCTGAACGATTTGAAGAATCCGTCAGGACGACTCAGTCGATGGGCTGTTGATTTACAACAGTATGATTTTGTCATTCAATACCGTAAAGGAGCGATGAATAACTTAGCCGATTCTCTGTCCCGAGCACCGCTTCCTTTCAAACACGAAACCGATGAAGATACCTGTGCCTTGTTAGAAGAAACGTCTTGTTCTTGGTATAACAAGAAGGCTGCGGACGTTCAGTCAGATCCTGAAAAATTTCAAGAATACCGATTGGAGAATGGTAATTTGTACAGACACATACCTGATACACAACATACCGAGGGAGTGCGCGCATGGAAATTGTGTGTAGCTACGCCTGACAGAAACGACGTCCTGAAGGAAATCCATGACGCTCCTGAAGCTGGACATCTTGGGGTCGCCAAAAGTATAGCGAGAGCCGCTTCGTTATATTATTGGCCAGGGATGTTCAGAGATGTCCGCCGCTACGTCAATCGATGTCGATCCTGTAAACATTATAAATTTAATCAGGGAAAACCTCTAGGCCAGATGTTATTCTCACCCGTTGATTGTCCATGGGAACAAGTGAGTGTGGACCTCCTCGGACCTTTTCCGCGTTCCAAGAGAGGATATACTTCATTATTGGTAATACATGATCGATTCACGAAGTGGGTAGAGTGCCAGCCGCTACGCTCTGCCACATCACGAACCATCATCCAGGCACTGAAGGAAAAGGTAATCTATCGTTTTGGTTGTCCGAAGATCCTGTTGGCTGACAATGGTCCGCAATTTGCCAGCCACAGTTTCACCAGTTATTTTAATGGATTAGGTGTCAAGATAAGGTTTAATGCTCCGTATGCTCCGCAATCGAATCCTGTGGAAAGGACAAATAGGGTATTAGGACCTATGATTGCACAATACATCAATAAAGATCATAGAGAATGGGACCAATACCTACCTCAGTTCGTTTTCGCCATCAACACCGCTAAACATGAGTCTACAGGATTCACACCTGCCTTTCTTAACTTTGGTAGAGAACTCATGCCGCCGAGCTCTCTGCGGAGAACCGCTGATGGGCAATTAATGGATCCTGCTCGACCGAACACAGAAGAATTGGCTCAAGAACTGTCGAAATTGGACGACTTTTTCAAGATTGTCAGGATAAAGTTGGCTCAAGCGTTCCAGAGGCAAAGTAGGCCCTACAATCTGAGACATCGTCCTTACCGCCCTCAAATTGGACAATGGGTGTATCACCAGACCCATAATTTATCCGACGCCTCTAAGAAATTTACCGCTAAACTTGCTCCGAAATTTGAAGGTCCCTCTAAAGTTATCCAGATCCTGTCTCCGTCTATTCTTATGTTACAGGTACCAAACAGACGAAAACCCGTGAAAGTCCATGTGAAAGATGTAAAGATTCCGTCCGCAGACGAACTCCAAACCGATCTTCCACCTCCAAATCCGCTGGAAGTAGTGGGGGAAGGCCAGGAGGATATATAAATTCGTACGTACCATCCAGTATACACAGTCGACGCAATGGGCACTTCCAAGCAACCAGGCAAGATGACCGCTCCCCGTCCCTTGGTATCTCCGCCGCCATCCGCCATGGATGATCGATATCGAGCGTTGTGGGGTACACCGCCTGGGTTGAAGACGCCCGAACGACCAATAACGCCTCGCTATCTGGTGTCACCAGCGACCGTTGCCCTCATGGAGGAGAAATATCAGACATATTGTTGCAGGACACCTCCCAAGCCAGTAGTCTCCGTGCCGCCCTCCGATGAGACAACAGTCGATGTGGGACCCACGTTACACAGTCCCGACGCAGAAGCCTATCTGGGTTTCAGGCTTCTACAACTTTTCGGTGCTTCTCCAGTGCCCGACTTATTGTCACCGTTGCCAGCAACGCCTGAAGCGAAGAAAGCACCCTTTGTCAATGCCTCCCCTCCGACAATCTCAATTCCTTCGCCACCTCCCGCACATGGTACCTCAAATCTACCAGTTATTCCTTTTCTGCCTCATTTTTCCTTGGACATGCCGTTCCTTTGCTCAGACCCTCCGCCGCTGCCGACGATTCCGCCGCCGACCGTTAAACCTCGTCTGGCAAATCCTGGGGCCTGGGTGAGGAAGGAAGGTTCGCTGGGGAAAGGAGTCCGTAAGAGGCGACATGGGAACAAGCGAGTCCATGTGCGGGTCGACGGAGTGAGCGTCGTGATGACTCGCAGGGAAGCTGAGATCCACCACGCGAATCTGAAAAGACAGAACAAGCAGTGATAGTGCGTGCGTCATAGACATCGTGAGTGATGATAAACTGACGAGTTTTAGTTTTTTTTAATTTTAAGATGATAGACTTTCAAGAATTAATTGTTTAAATTTTAATTTTCCGTTTCTGTACTTTTGATATTTAGTTGTTAGGGTTCGTTGTTTACTTTTAAGGAGGGGGCTGTAACGAAGTTCCTCGTTAATTGCACAAATTAACATTTTTAGTCCATTATTAATTTATTTAACAATATTAAATTAATAGAATGTAAGTTATTTTGCTCAAATATTGTGTAAAATGTTTTGGACGGACCTGTATATGTATTCATGTGCAACGATCATTCAAGTTATTTGTTATTTTTCAATATAAGGATGTATACGTCATGCTCGTAGTCGCGCGCAAATTGTATATTTTAAAACGAGTTTTTCCTACAGAAATAGGGGGGTTTACGGATATATAAAGACACCACCAAGTGTGTCTCTTCCATTTTATTTTCCTATCCTTCTGCTGCCTTTACCTTTCTTTACTCAGCCTTGATGGCGTGGGAAAGATAGGTGTTTATCCTAGAAACGTATTACATTCAGGTCTCATGCGCCGTGGAGTAATCGTTTCAAAGTCCGCTAAAATCCGTCCGAAAGTGTTTGTTTCATTCAGACCAGGGGTCGTGAAGGAATAGACATTTTTACCGCTACTACCTATAATTCCCGTCCGAGTCAGACTATAAATGTCATGACTATGTATATATCTCTGTATTTAATATATGTATTTCATTTTCAGAAACGTTAGATTTCAAATTTTGTTTGTAACGCGCGTATAAATTCAATACATTGTCCGCGCTTTGTAGCATAAACAAAGATATAATAATAATTCTCCGAATAGACGCGCGAAAGTCCGCACCGATTGAAATTGTTCTCCGCGACGAAATATATATAAGGTTCTTCTGCGAGCAGGGTAACGTACAAAAATTTAGTTGTAATATGATTTAAGCAAACCTGATCATCCGTATTTTATTTCAAACACCATTTTATTTATGTTTTTCTTTAACGGAATATTCTGGGATTGTAATTGTTAATTCAGGGACTAGGAACGTACAAACGTTCTTGCTTGATTTTATACGCGACATATAGAGGTCATTGACGCGTATTTAATTTGTATTCTATTTATGTACATAGATTTTGTAAATATATAATTAATATTAAACCATAAAGTGTATCAATTGTGACCATAATTTAATTGTTGAATTGTTTATTCGTTTGATATGATTTTATAATGTTTTAACAGAAATAAAAGTTAATTATTATGTACTTTTCAAATGAATTTCTAACCGTGTGTTTTTTTTTGTTTACCTTTACCGTTTGCTAGTGAGATAGAGAAAGTAGTATATTCAAAAGTAACGAATCATATTAAAACAATAAGAAGTACTCACGTTATTTTTCTCCGCTGAGTCAGCTGTGAGCAATAGGTCTTTCGTCCCAAGGCACCACTCTAAAACCACCATAACTTTGATTTATTTTAAACCGCCCGAACAAGTTGACATTAAGGTCAACGGCCGTACTTTTACCAGATCATAACATTGAAGCCTGAACATATAGGCAGCCAGGAGTGCGTATTTTTGGTGTCTGGACGACATTCAGAAGACCAATTCTGTAACCGGCGAGGTTGCCCTTGGTGTTATATAAGCAAATGGCACTGTGTATAATAAAAGTAAGCCAGCTAGGTTACACTTTTATGATTTATCGCATGATAACACGGTTGTGTCAACATTACAAAGAAATCTTTTTGGTTTCCCTGTTTTATTAGTATGGTAATTTCTCTCTCTTTTAAAAACTACATATGTTAAAGCGTCCGGGTAAGTGTGATATTGCTATTATTTTACGTTTTAAACTATTTTCCTTTAAATATATTGTCTTCAAAAGATTCTTTGTGTAATTTATTGTTTGCTTATTTATTGCTTTATTATGTTAGATGTATTTTATTTTTGAGGAAATTTAATATATCTCTCAAGCGTGAACAAAAATATTATAATCTCTCTTTATGGTTTATTAAAATTTAGTGGGAAATATAGCTGGTCTTAAGACCTCGACAAAACTTTTACAGCATAGTTACACAACACAATTTTGACTATAACGCTAATTTAACAAAAATAACGCCTAAGTGTGAGTTTCTTGCTTTTCAGTTGTTATAACACAATGGTGTTTATCCCCCCTGCCAAAATAAACACACTCTATTTGACAATACATACTGAAGAGGAGCTGGCCAACGTAAGTAACGGAAGTTATTACAACACCCGCCCATCTGGAGCTTTGGACGAAGTTTTCACTAAGCAAGACCTCCATACCCAGATTTACTTAGATATAATTTTACTTAAGGACTCTTTGAAGCATATATTTGTGTTTTGTTATTTTGTTCAATAATATCCGAATGTACTGTAACATTCAAATCTGTTTTAAAAAGCCAATTAATTTTTGTTTGTGTTTTCATTCTGTTGAAGTTTAAAGAAATGGACAATGTTGATCAACAGTCACTCTCATCTGGTTCAATCGAACACGATTGGCAGTCAATCTCTACATTAGAAGAATCATCTATTCAGAGCGATGTGGGGTACTATAGCAACATTTCAAGTGCATGTACAGTAGATATTTATGAAAGAGGCGATGGGAGATTCCACATATTGGACGAAAGAAATGAAAGAATGTGTCTAATTAATACAGGGTTTGAAAATATACGAGATCGAGCCAATATTTTATGCACCATGTGTTACTACAATAACTGGCGATACGAATTTAGCCGCGTACGTGTCTTTTCGCATTTCATATGCAATTATTATGTTGAGATAGGCAAGTTTTACGAATAATAAGAGATAAAAAATCATTAATTGAGCTTATTTTACAGAATCTACAATAAAGGAATGTAGTAATTGCAAATTGCAAATCACCATTGTGTTTCCCCCAGGCTTTTGTCCAATATGTTACGTCTATTAGAGAAAATGAAATAGCAGTATATATATAAATTCTATTCTAAAAATATTATCAGTTTATACAGAAATGGAGGGAGAGAGAAATTGTATATAATAGAAGCTGCGTATAAACTCGCTTATCAATACTATACTAGTTCCACATATAACAATGTCTCTTGATCAGTTAAACGCAATTGGTGAACTTTCCAATTTCAAACCGTCAAAGAAAATATGTGAACTCGAGAAAGAAAAACTGTATAAGATAATCGACATAAGAATATTAAAAACAAAATTTGGCAAGTCTGTGTTGTGTGAATTGGAAGATGTTAGCGTATGGTTACCAAGACGTTATTTAAACTTCTTTGAGGGAGCCAATCTTCAAGAGTATAGTCAAGGGAAGCATTACTTAACCTACATCGGTCAAAAAAAAGTCGGCGCAAATACTACGCCAATAATTAAGTTTGAGAAAAAAGAATAATCAGTTTTAATTCGGTAAGTTGAAAATATAGAGAGAAAGATCAGGTAAATCCGCAATATTTTTCTCTTTCTTGTATATTATGTATCTGCAATAAATTCCTTTTTTTGTGTATAGGTAATCAAGTGTAGTGTGGAGATAATGGATCTACTTGAATGCGTACAAGACCTCTTTGCCATCAGTCAATCAAAAATAGAATTTGAAGAGTTGCAGCAACTAAATTTAGACAGTATAAGGCTATTACGGGACAAAATTTTTAACACCCAAGAATGTACGATTGGGGAACGAAGACAGTTAGAATCAATCCTATCTATACTAATATCATATAATGTACGAGTTGAAAATCGGTTAAGGGACTTCATTACGAAGGCGCTGGTCTCCATGATGACGGCACTATACCAGACTTATAATGGCAAGAGGTAAAAAATATATATAAGATGTTAAAATAGATAAAATAATATAATTTTAATTTAATAGGGAACGTCCGCATTTAAAAGTCGAATTAAAACCGGAATTATCACAAATCTTCATCATAAAGATCCTAAAGTATTCCTTGAAAACGCTTTTCCTCTCATTCATTCAAAACTGCAGTCACAACTCGCTCAATTAAAATTAATAAAGGTAAATTTCTCTTTATGCGCAAAATTTAGTAAGGTAGATAACAACCCAGACTCTGAGAAAACAGACTGTAAATACTTCAATACAGCAAATTTTATAGTTTCAAAATCAACTGAAATTAGAGATATTTACGATAATGTCATCGAAAAAGTACTACATGACATAGAGGAAATGCAATTTAAAGGTTCGGGGTGGTCACTTCAGGAAATCATAAATTTAACTATTAATATAAATAAATATCAACCTATTGAGGGTAATGCTTATATTCCTCTACCAACAAATATTCAGAGACGAAAGGCAGTACTAAATATTATGAGTAACGATCGACGTTGCTTCATTTATGCTGTTTTAGCAGCCATTTACAAAATATATTCCACCAACGTGAACGATTACCCACAAAATTACCATGAAATATTTAATTTAAAAGGCATACAATTTCCAGTCGCGTTAACGTAACGAAATTTGAAAAACAAAATTGTAGCGTATCAATCAATCTGTATGGTTTAAATAAAAAAAATAAAGTTTCAGGTCCTTTATACTATACTAATTCTGTAAGGGACAATCACATAAATTTATTATATTTAACTAAATCGGGAAATCGTACGCACTATTGTTGGATTTACGATTTAAGTAAGCTGTGCTCTCCAGACATATCAGTACATCATAAATCGTATATTTGCGATCGATGTTTAATCCATTTCTACTGTGAAAACAAGTTTTCTTTGCACATGCAAGATTGCAAAAATCATCAACCGGTTAAGATAGAATTACCAAAGGACAACGAGAATATACTTAAATTCAAGGAACTTCAAAAACAGTTCAAATCACCAATGGTCATTTATGCCGATTTTGAATGTTTAACTAAACAGATTCATACTAGTCAACCAAATCCGAACACATCCTATACGAATAATTACCAAGAACATCAAGCATTTAGTGTAGCGTATCAAGTAGTATCTTCCACACACCCCGAATTATCACACTTTGAACTCTATCGGGGACATGACCCTGCAAAATGGTTTGTATCTCAATTAAAAAAGGAGGCTATTGTATATGCAGAATATCTAAGTCTTAATTACCCAATGATTGAGTTAACCCCTGAACAATTAGATTATCACAATAATACATCGTCATGTTCTATCTGTTCTCAAACCTTTGATGAAAACGTGGTGAAAGTTATGGATCACGATCATTCAAACGGTTTGTTTCGAGCCACCCTCTGTTCTACATGTAATTTGAATTACAAACCTAGTAATGTAATTCAAGTGTACTTTCACTCATTGTCAGGATTTGACGCACACATTGTTTTGAAAGAATTGAATTTTGATGAAGGTCCTATAGAACTACTTCCAATAACTATAGAACGATATATATCATTTAGTAAAGAAATTAGAGTGAACAATAAAGCAATCAAATTAAGATTTTTATATAGTTACAGATTCTTACCAGAGTCCCTTGAAAATCTGGCAAAGTCTTTAAATGAAAGTGAGTGTTTCTTTTTAAAGAAATCATTTCCTGACAAGTATTCTCATCTTATCAGGAAGGGTGTGGGAATACACCCTATACGATTACGCAAACGATTTTTCTAGATTGGAGGAAACTCAGTTACCCAATAGGAGTCAATTTTATAATGCACTAAATAATTCAGACATATCCGATGAAGATTACAATTATGCCCAGTTTATATGGAATGAATTCAATATAAATAATTTAGGCGAATATTCCGATTTATACTTGAAAACAGATGTTCTCTTACTAACTGATATATTCGAAAAATATCGTAAGCTCTGTCTACATACATATGGCCTTGATCCTGCTAACTACTATACATGCTCAGGTTTTTCATTCAGTGCAATGCTGAAAGTTACTAAAGCCGAAATAGAACTCTTGACCGATATTGACATGATTCTGTTCTGTGAGAAGGCAGTAAGGGGCGGATTGGTTCAAATATCAAAGAGATATGCTAAAGCTAATAATAAATATCTTCCTGACTATGATTCTACCAAACTCGACTCTTTCATCGCTTATTCCGATATAAACAACATGTACGGTTTAGCTCTGTCAAAACCTTTACCTTGTGCACAATTTCACTGGGATGCCGATCTCGAAAGTGTTAGAAATTTCATTTTGACACGATTAAATTTACCCAATTACTTTGAATTAGATGAATATGGTTATATATTAGAAGTTACAGTGTTGTATCCTGAGAATTTACATGTAACACATAAAGATCTCCCCTTATTACCACATCATTTCACAGCTCCAAATTCAAAACAGCAAAAGTTAATGGCTACTTTGCACGATAAGGAGAAATATGTTCTTCACTATACAAGCTTGATACAGGCATTGGAACTTGGTTTGATATTAGATAAAATACATAGAGCTTTAAAATTTAGACAATCGCCCTGGTTGAAACCGTACATTGACTTAAATAATAATCTCCGCGCCGCCGCCACAGAACCCTTTGAAAAGAATCTATATAAATTAAAAAACAATGTAATATTTGGCAAGTGCTTGGAAAATATTAGGAACCATAAGTAGTATAGCAAGCGGGATCCTGTGACACGTTGGCCTTGAAACTGATTCCACCTGTATATAGCAAGCGGGCTAGTGCTTTGACCTTGATACTGTAACAGCTCGGTGCCTCATTTGGGTGAAGCTAGCGGTCAGAGGTCACACACGCGCACAACAAGATAAGCCGCTGACGCAATTTGCTTGGCCTCGCCTGGCCTCCACAACACAAGACAAGATAAGACAATTTTATGCCTGCAGATAATATTTTTAAAATGTATGTAAAATAATGCGCAATTGTCAATGGTTTTTACCTGTGTGTGCGCTAATTATTTTTTACTTGTACTTACGTTTCTATGCACACCTGTAATTTACCTTACGTTTTATGCACACACATAGGTGGCGGTAAATTAAAAAATGAAATTTAAGAATGAACGAGCACACCTGTTTTATGCACACAAATAGATGGTGGTAAAATTCAAAATGAAATTTAGGAATTAAAGAAAGAAAAAAGAAAAACGGTTAGGTGGAGATTTGAACTTATCCTAATGAAGTGTGCATTTTATACTAACTAAATTTACCACCAGGCCGTTTTCTTTTTCAGATCTTAAATGTTTTTACTGTACCTTGTAACTTTTATTTTGCTTTGATATGCACTTCTTTAGGCTAGCCAATTATAAATATAATGTCTTTAATGCACAGAAATATAGTTTTACACAGTTATAAATATAAAGTAATAGGTTAAGGGTTTAATAAAAAATAAATAATAAATATTGTGTTTTATTATTTTATAAACCAGTAATATAACAAATATACATTTTCTTTTGCACATTCTAAATTATTGTTCTTATGAAAATTACAATGTTGACTCCATTCATTTTGCCTTATAGTATTTAGATTTGGACAAGTAAATCTCTCCATATCGATAATTGTATTGGATAGTAAATTTTCCAAAACGTTTTTCTTATTCAATCCATTTACCATTAGGATTGCATCACCAACGATACTCCGAATGTAATTTTCTATACGATTCAACGATATTGATTGTTGTTCGTCCATATCATCCCAATGTAATCCATGTATATTATCACACAACCATTCCATGTGTTTTTTAATTGTTGGACAAAACCATGACAACTTGTTGGGCATTCGAACAAAAATATGGTTAACGTGGTGTGTAGTTAAATTGTAAATTGCGATTTCTCTAATAAAAAATTCACTATTTTTATACTGATATCCCAGAATATCTATTATAAACATTTTTTCTTTTTTAGAATAATTTTACAACACTTGTTAATGGGTTATATTTAACAATCCGAACGTGTAAAATCAGACAAAATGCTGTAGTCTTTTCTGGCACGTTTACTGAAGTTTCGAACTCTAATCGAATATCAACTGCTCCGTTCTTTACCACCTCACTTTGATGACTGCAGTCTATAATAACGATCGGTGCTAAATGTTCATAATTTATAGGTGATAGACACGGTTCCACATCATTTTTATAGTAATATGAACGTTGAAATTGCGTATACATTTCATACAGAATTGCCCATTGTTTATTATTGAAGTTTGCATTGATATTATCATATGGATATACTTCTGAATTTAAATATAATTTTATGTTTGTTAAATTGCAATGATCAAAATTACTCATATCTCTACCAACAGAATTTTTTCTATCTGATTGGAAAGCAAAAATAATAAATCTAGGTTTCTCCAAGTGACTAGTCGTTTTAACTGCCCACGTATGTTTTGTATTTAGTTGCACGGAAGGAAGTTCCTGCAGTTCCCAACTTCTAAATGCCACATCTAAATCTCTATTATTATCTATGTATTTCAATAAACGCAATTTTTCAACATCTGACACCGCAAGATGTGGAACTTTCCGCGATATTTTACTAATTTTAACTTTCGGTTTATCAGTTGCGGTAACGGGATTATTTATGCATGCGTTTATATCCGAATTACTTCTAATTAATACAAGTTCTTGACGAATATTCAAAAGAACCTTCTGGAAGTCCTCAAAGTATCCTAGAACTGTAGATAATGGAATGCAGACGTTAAAATATCCATCATTATTTGTTAATGTCGGATGTGACAAATGTGACCATCCCGCATTTTGCAAACGTGTGCATTGATTAGGCGTGTACGAAGCAAAACCTTTTAATGTGCTTGCTATGCCTGGGTTTTTAATGCGGTCAATTACTATTCCACCCAATTCATAGCGAATTTCATCAAATAAAAATGTCACACCATTATTTACAAACGTTAATGAATCACTTTTTGTATCGTCTTCTTTTAATAACTGTCCTTCAATGTAGAGATAACTGCGTGCTGGTAATGTATAAATGTCCTGCGTTTGAATTGGAATCCGAATTTCATCGTTGTTATTAAATGTTGTTGCTGTATATGGTTGATGTGTGTGGTATTCAAAATTTACAATTGAATTATCTACATAGACACCTTCCCCAACTTTTAGATTACTAAAACTCATTTTTTGTCTTTTTCTCCTTTTTTCTCAATAGTTTAAAGCCTAATGAACGTAAAAAACGTTTATTGTCTGTTGTTAACACCTTGAAATTATCTTTACTACTACTTTGTTTTGCGTCATTATTGCTATTTATAACTGATGTGTAAATAATCGGTGCATTATATCTAAACACCATTTTAAGCGGAAGAGACACGTTTTAAATGTAGTCTTACTGTCACGATTTCTTCTTTTAAATTAATCAATTTACCATTCTGATCGGTTATTTTAACTATAATTTCACTAATATACCTTGTATTGATTGGTAGGTAGATAACATTTGTAGGGTTTTCAACAATCTTTGTTCCAGGTAATACAGTAGGATAAAATACATGCAATATATGCATTTGTTCATTGTTATTATAAGAGTTAGTAACCAAATTACATTCAATATTTATAGAATTTATACTAAAAATATTTACAGGAAAGTCCGATTCATGTTTAACATTTTCAACAAGACTTCTCGGCTTAAACCCCAATAATGATCCAATACTATTCGGTTTATCAAAGTGAATTTGTTTATTAGATTTTATATCGCATTTCAATGTGTTTCGATTACTTTGAATATTAACAACTGTTGCACTTGAAGTCTCTTTTTCATTTTCTTCTAAATATTTTTCTATATATCGATTAATATCACTAACTTCGTATGCACCTTCAGGTAATACAATTTTTTTATTTTTTCCATAATAGAAGATGTTATTAGAAGAATCCACATTTGGTATTGAATTGTAACTCACAAAATTAACTAATCCTATAACATATGAATCAGGATCATTTAGTAATATTGGTGGATAAATGTCTGCACTAAGTAATGAAGACTTTTGACTAAGTGTGAAGGTATAAGACATTTTTTCTTTTTTGTAACGTGTTAATTCAACTATGTTTAGAAAGAGAATGATTAATAAAGGATACATTGTTCATTTTATTTATTTAGTTTATTTAGTAAAAATTTTATACAAAAATGTCCACATGTATATGAATTCTTTTCAAGTATTTGATATTTTTTATAAGTATAATAAATTTGCACATTTCCATTCGACTTAAAATATTTCACTACTTCCTTTGGTGGTTGAAGATTACCATATGAATCGAAGTAGATTATTCTATTTCTATTTTTTTTATAAGCAACCCAATGTGTACCAGGGGAGTGCAAATCATCCAAATTTATTACACCAGTTTCCAAATTCTTACGTATTTGTTGCGGTAATCGGTCTTTCATAAAAACTCCTCGAAAGTTGGGAATTTTAAATTTTTTCGCATATTTAATAATGTCAATATTTGTTAATGCTCTTTTGGGTAGTTTAAAATTTTTCTTCATTGTTGTTGTGGATAATTTTGCATAGCTTCACTAGAGTGTAAGTACAACCCCAATCCTTTTTTATATGGTTTTAAATAGAGCCCCCTTCCCATGGCGATTGCTTCCATTGTTTTATTGTGACGTTGTGATTCAGCTAATTGTTGCTTCCCCTCTTTTACTTGTTTTATAGCCTCAATAATTTTCGCTGCACCACCACCTAATGCTCCAAGGGCGCTTAAACCGGCAAATATTGGTATTAATGGTAAAACACCTCCTGTCTTGGGAACTGGTATTATACGTTTTTTCTTTTCTCTTTTTATATTTGATCCAAATTTTCCCGCTGTTTTACGTGCTATTGAGAGTGCACTTTTCATAGTTTTAGGACCATGTTGACCAATACTCTTCTTTATCTCTTTAACTACTTTATTAAATGAAACAATAGGTCTAGTTCTGTTTTTCTTCGTTTTCAACTTATTGACAAATTTTCTTTTATTTTTCATATTTTTCTTAATACAACTTTTCATTATATTTTTCTTGTATATTGATGTTATTGATGCTGATACTTAACGATGACTATTATAGTATCTTAAAATTTTATGTTTTTTATAATTTTTATCATCAGCATCATGTTTACATTTTAAATTTATTGTTGGTATTGATGTATTATTTACAGGTATATTTTTTATCCAATTTTATTTTTATCAGAACCATTATTATCATTATGTTTACGTTCAAAGTATTCATAGACGGTTTATTTTCTACTTTCTTCCATTTCTACATCATTATTGCTTACATTTATTAGATCAATTGCACTTTATTATTATTATTAGGTTTGTTAAGTACTTTTAACATTGCAACAGTCATAATTTCACTTGCTGAACTATTAGTATTTGATGTTATCGTCTTATTGTTTTTTCATCTTATAATTACATTTAAATTTTTTGCTTACATCGTCTTTCTTAATTGAAGGTGAGCGTTGTTGTTGTTGAAGTAAACTACCATTAATATTTTTATGTACATTATCAACAACTTTCTTTATCTTCTCAATTAATTTTATATGTTTGTTTGCAAGACTAGTACACTTGCTACTATTGGCGCGATTAGAATAACCCATACCAAGTTTTACTTTACTTTTCATAATACCTGCTATACCTAGAGCTGCAAGTTTCTCTCCAAACGGGGTGTCTAATGATCGAAAACGATTCATTGCTCTCTTAGCTAATACTTTATCAGCTTCATGTCGTCTTTTTACATCTTTCTCTTTCGAATAAAATATATCGTGTTCCTTGCAAGCAGAATCTAATTCATTTATAGGTAAATCACCACGCAGTAGTCGTTTTTTAAGTTTTGTCCCAGGACCACAGTAGTTATACCCCGGGATATGCATCTCAAATCCCAAAGAATTAATAGCATTATTTATAAGCCCATTACCTAAATAATATTTCATTCTTAATGTAGATGACTAAGTATTCACACCAATTAATAATAACCGAATAAATAAGAACCAGTTATTAACACCATTATATATCATGAAAATAATTCCTCAGAAAGTAACATTAACCATTGAAAATCATGATTGGGATGCGCTAGAAAAAAAGAATACTAAAAAACATGGTCAATTATTTCCAACATCGATACGTGGTCTGCTAACAGGTGCATCGAATTGTGGTAAAACTAATCTAATAATTACTTTAATTGAACATCCGAATGGTTTAAAATTTGAAAATGTATATATTTATTCTAAATCACTGACTCAACCGAAATATATTTACTTAGAAAAATTATTAAAACCTATAAAAGGAATATCTTTTTACTCATTTTGTAGTAATGAAAATGTAATACCTCCCAACAAAGCCAAACCGAATTCGATTTTTATTTTTGATGATGTTTCCTGCGATAAACAAAATGTAATACGAGAATATTTTAGTATGGGACGTCACAACAATATAGACAGTTTCTATTTATCACAGACATATGCAAGAATAGAAAAACATCTAATACGAGATAATGCAAATTTAATTATATTATTCAAACAAGATGATCAAAATTTGAAACATGTATATAGTGATCACGTGGGTACTGATATGTCGTTTGAGAAGTTTAAACATATGTGTTCTCTTTGCTGGAAGGAGCGGTATGGATTTCTAACAATTGTAAAAGATGACTCTTTAAATGAAGGTAGATATCGAAAGGGGTTTGATCACTATATATCAATGAAATAGTGAATAATCATTCATATTTCAATTATACGTAGTAGTGAGAGCTAATATGTTGCCGAAAGAGAAAAAAATTAAAAAGAAAATCATAAATAAAAGAAGGGATATTAAAAATAAACTCGATATATTAAAACATGGGGAAATTGTTCAAGAAAAAATGTACTTACCCATAACTAAACATTTAAAGAAAATTGAAAAAAATCTAAGTGTAAAGAAAAAGGAGGATGATGATGACAATGATGATATATTATTTAATGAAAATATTAAAAATGAATATACTAGCGCTGATACCGCTAATATATTTACACCTTTAAAACAAATTTCAACCGATGCAGTTAGTCCTCCTGCATATGAAGAAATGAAAACTGATAGTGATAACGTTGATGATGAAGATTATAAATCATTACCTGGAAAATATATAGAAGAAATGAAAAATAAAGAAAAAGAAAACGAATTTGATTATAAATATGGTGTTAGATATAATAAGAAAGAGAATAAACTTTATATTGGAAATTCACCAATTAATATAACATCTAATGGTGATGTTGTTCAAAAGAAAACGTATAAAGGAACACAGGGTCTGTATGAATTATTATTTAAGAAAGAACCGCAAGACTATACAGTGAGCGATAAAGAAGCCTATCGCGAAATAGTCTTAAACACAAACGCAAATCGACGACAATATAAAGCCAATAAGCAAATTAATGGAAGTAAATTAAAAAAATATAGAGAGATTTTAGCATCTTTAACATCGAAAACTACACCTACTACTCACGGTGGTAATATTTTAATGACATTAACTGATAAAAATATTGATTATGTGCATTGGGATGATCCAAATGAACTAGTAGAAAGATTAAAGCTATTATTAAGCTCATATGAGGCTGGAAATACAGGTGTAATAAACGAAATAAATTCTATAGTCGAAGAACTACGTGAAATAAAAATAATAGAATAAAGAAAATGAAAATAATAGAATCTGCAATTGATAAAAAACGTCAAGTAGTTGAAGAAATACATAAACCTGCTAGAATTAATTTTAAAAGAAGAAGAGTTATTATTAAATCACTATATGATTTATTTCAAGCGGACTTAGTGGAAATGATTCCCTATTCGAAGGAAAACAATGGATACAAATATATTCTAGTTGTAATTAATTGTTTTTCAAAGTTTGTTTGGGCATATCCACTAAAATCTAAATCTGCAAGAGATGTTTCTAATGCAATGGAAAATGTTTTAAAAGATGCAGTTCCGAAAAATCTTCATACAGATCAAGGCAAAAAACTTTTTAATAGTGAATTCAAAAACTTAATGAAAAAATACTCAATTAACCACTACAACACTTTCAGCGACAAAAAGGCCTCAATTGTAGAACGTGTTAATAGAACGTTAAAAAATATAATGTGGAAAGAATTTAATTATAGAGGAAATTATAAATGGCTTGAGATTTTACCTGAAGTTATTAGAAAATATAATCACTTTAAACATAGAACAATTGGTATGAAACCAGTTGAAGTTAATAAAAACAATGAAAAAATATTATTACAAAGAGTTTACAGTAATATCAAATTATCCACAATAAATAATAAGTTTAAAATAGGTGATTCTGTGAGAATATCTAAAATTAGAGGAATTTTTGATAAGAAATATGTACCCAATTGGTCAACGGAAATATTTAAAATTAAAAATGTGCAACTTACAAATCCCACTACATACATTTTAGAGGATTTTGAAGAGAAAGAAATTAGAGGTGGTTTTTATGAGTATCAATTACAGAAAGTGAAATATCCGGATGTCTATTTAGTTGAAAAAATTTTAAAAAGAAAGAATGAAAAATTGTTTGTGAAATGGCTTGGTTTTGATGACTTACATAATTCTTGGATTGATAAGAAGGAGTTGGTATAAATAATAAACAAATTTTGTAACTAACACAGTTGTTAGCAAGAATTACCTAAAAACAGACTATTTCCATAAAATTTCATCATGTCACGAATTAGAAAAGATAGTGGTTGTGCATCTTCAATTCAATCTGTACCTACCCGCACCAGGCTTGATAGTGGTTGCGCATTATCCACAACATCAACACGTTCTCTACCGATGGTTATTGATGGAAGTCGAAAAGATATGATTCAATATCAAAAAAATCCTGAGGCGATTAATTTCATTCAAGATGAAAAGAAAGCTGAATATATACGAGAATGGTTGAACGAACAAAAGCGTTTCTTTCCATCATTCCGAACATTTAAATTTACAAAGGAATAAAACATGTATATTGAATTAAAAATAAAAAAAATGTATAATTGTTTTCGTTATTCTTATTTCACACAACATTAATTGTTTAGAATGTATAAAAAAGCGAAACTTAGTTATAAAATAAAAAAATTTTATTCTTAATATATGTTTTTTTCACCTTACACCTACATATTTAAAATAAAAACTCAAATTTTTAAGTTTTACGTTTTTTATTTTTATAATAATTGAATACATTAATCATATACAGTAAATTACTTCTATAATATTCATAATACTGTAATGCAATTATATCAGATTCTTCAGCGTATTCATATTCTGCGTTCATCATAACCCAATCAAATATGTCTGGACAATGCTGCCATCTTTGATTATGTAATCTCATACTTCTCGAATTTTTAAACTCATCTTGCACTTGTTGTGTAAAATCTTTAGATATTTCTTCATCCATTATTAGAAATTGTAACGTGCTCAATCAAATTGTTAGTGTATAGAATTAATCAATACAGAACCTTTTTATAATCCGCTTTAAAAAAAATAATAAAAATAAATTTCCATTAATAAAGAAAATATATTTAATTGCTTCAATACTATGACATCAATAATTTTGTACAAAGGCAAAACGTAGAATAAATTACTTCTAGATATGCAACATAGTTGCAGTTTTAAATTTTAAGATTATTTATGTATATACATAATTTCTATTAATTATACTGACTCATTAAAATTGATAAATCTGTTTATATCAATAATTTTGTACAACGGCAAATTCCGATTAAAAATAGTCATCGTTGATATTATATCATAATTAGAATATATTACATCAGACGCCTCTCATTATAAACTAAAAAATATGTTTATTTCATCAAGACGGATATCACGCAACAAATGCATGTATGAGTGATATCAGCAAAACACAATTTTTATATTGATAAATCTGTTTACATCAATAATTTTGTACAACGGCAAATTCCGACTAAAAATAGTCATCGTTGATATTATATCATAATTAGAATATATTACATCAGACGCCTCTCATTATAAACTAAAAAATATGTTTATTTTATCAAGACGGATATCACGCAACAAATGCAAGTATGAGTGATATCAGCAAAACACAATTTTTATATTGATAAATTTGTTCACATCAATAATTTTGTACAAAGACAAAACATACAATTAATTACTTCTAGATAAGCAACATAGCTGTCGTTTTATATTTCAAGATTATTTATGTATATACATAATTTCTATTAATTATACTGACTCATTAAAATTGATATATGTTTACTTCATCAAGACGGATATTACACAACATGCATGTATGATATCAGCAAAACAGTTTTTTTCTTTTTGAATTAGTATATATATTAGATTATCTTCATACAATTTTCATTCAACACACAAACTCGCAAGTATTTGAACGACTATTTCAAATATACCAAATATATAAATATGGCAAATATTCCAACAACAATTTTGATTAAGTCCCTAGACGAGCAAGAATTACCGCAGCGGATGCTGCATGTAATATCAAAGCAGATATTTAAGTAAGTTATTTGAATATTTTTTCTTTTTTGTTTATTACATCTATGTATTTTCTTATTTAGATATAGTGTGAATTCAGTCACAGATCGAGGTTCACAGGTATCTGTCAACCTGTCATACTCACCCAAGGCGGAAACTTTAAAACGTAAATTTGGTAATTTACCAATAAAATATGTTAGGCTTTCCTGTCAAGGAGAAGAAGAAATAAATATATTCGAGCGAGCAATGAAAAAATTTCGATTTAATATCGATGATGTAGAAGAAGAATTTCTAATGGAGACATTATGTGAAGAGGAACCGCAACGTCCCCCTATCAAGAAAATTAAACTAAGGAGGGAACTACCAGAAAAAAATAAAATAAAAATTTTAGAAAATAGATTATTAAATCCATCATCATCTACTTCGGTGAATTTCACCGAAATATATGATGAAGATGCTGGGGATTTTTGTTCCCAAAAATACTCAATTATTCAAGAATAATTTAAAAAATAAAACTCTTTTAATAATTTATGTTTTTTTATTTATAAAAAAATTACACAATGTACATTTCATTATTCCTCTTTTAACATGTAGTATGTATGTCTATTACAAGTAGAACAAAATGATAATATCTTGAACTTTTGGTTTCAAATAAGTGTTATATCCACTAGAACTTCTACTTTTGTGTGGGTGATCCAATTTAATTTTCAACATCGGAATAGATACACTCCTTTTAAAACAAACGGTACAAATATGATTTTAATATATATATATAAAACATCGCAATTGTAAACCTTCACCCAAATCCTTAAAAGTATTTATAAAACTATTCAAAGCGTATGTTTTTCTGCGGAAAATTACAGATCTCTGTATAAATAATTGATCTAAATTGTAATGTTCACAATACATTTTAGTACTATATGGTGTTATTGGATAATAGTTACAGCTGTTATGACCAATTATATATCCAATTGTTTTATTATTAGAGTTTCTAATAGTTGTGCGCAGAGTTTTTCTCACTATAGAATGCTTGATATTCCATTAACACTGTATGATACTTATGTAATTCATATAAGTAAAATGTTCCATCTGCTATTGGGAATGTATAATTTTCAACTTGAACTTCTTGCTTCCACACTTGTCTTGGGCAGGTTAAACAAATTAAAAAGCAGATGTTAATTATTAAAAACGAAAAAAACACTCTTACTGGAGACACTGTTCTTGACTTTGTGCTAATTAACGAATGATAAGTAAATAAAAAACAATATCTTTTAAAGTAAAAATTTATTGGAAAAATATTTAAATTAAGTTGTTTTATTCTAATTCCTTTCTTTTTAATAAAATTTTATTTCTATGTTCAGTACATAATATAGGTTTTAAAATATTTTCCATTGTTTCGATTCTTCTAGAAAATCTGTTGTGGTCTATTGCTATATGTATCCAATTGGATTTTCTATCTTCATCATCTAACCATTCGTGGACCATAGGTGATGTTTTGGTAAAGGTTACAAATTTTTCTCTTTTCATATATACTAACTTCTTTTTGTTTTTGTTGCTGTTTGACATTGGTTTGATGAATGGTTATTTATAAAAAATGGACTGTCTGGTAGTACCTCACTACAAGTTAGATTTCTTGGTAAGTTCAATTTAATAAATTTCTGCTGTTCATTACTTATAGGATGCATACTTATAGATTTTTTACAGAAACAAAAATATTTTTTGCACTCATTACAGAAAAGAGTATTGTTGTTGTTCATTTTGATATATACGTAAGAATGAACGCTTATTATTGATTCTACACAATTTATATAATATTTTGCTAGTCTAAACAGATTTATCAATTTAAATGAGTCAGTATAATTAATAGAAATTATGTATATACATAAATAATCTTGAAATATAAAACGACAACTATGTTGCTTATCTAGAAGATATTTTTAAATGAACGTCATTTACTATAAAAGCGTGCTTCAGATCTGTACTGTTTATACAATAGTGTATAGTACAAATGATGGCTTCCGAAACTAATATTGATAAAATTATAACAAAAGTGATTAAGAAAATTGAAAAGGTGAGTCAAATAATTAAATATAAAAACGAATATATTAAATGGATAAAAATAATTAATAAATTTATTAAACTTTCTCGTTCAGCGATTAAAAATAGATGTAATATAAACTTTTCAAAATTGGAAGCAGCTTTAGGTATATTAAATTATTATAAACAAAAATTTAATTCTTTTAAAAATAAATCTAAAAATAAAAAGAAATTTATAAATTGGGTAGATATTGAAACTTGTTTTAACAATAGAATAAAATCTGGTGCTATTGTAAATTTAAATGTTAAGGAACCTGTTGTATTTTTGAACAAAGCTTTTAGAAGTTTTATCATTAAAATTAAGAAAGAATTAAAAAATAGAAATACACCTATCAAAGTAAATTGTATATTTTATGCAAATCTTATTAAACCTAATACTGCTGAAACCGATATTAAGTATTTCAATACAAAAAATGAAATTATTGATCACATTACAAATTTAAAAACATGGTTTGATGATAATATAAAATATAAAATTTTAAGGAAGCTAGAAGAATTTTCTGAACGTGACTCTGGTTGGGCTTTGTTTGAAATTTTATATTTAAAAGTAAATATTGTTAATTATAACCCAATTAACATCGGTGTATCAACTTATATTGATACTCCAAATTTCATTACAAAAACTCATGCTGTTATTAATATAAAAAATAGTGATGAATATTGTTTTCTTTGGTGCATCATGGCATATAAATTCCCTGCTGCACCAAACAAAAATCCAAACAGAGTAACATCTTATCCACATTTTTCAAATCACTTAAAATATGAAAATATTAATTTTCCTATTAGACTTCATGATATTGCAAAATTTGAGAAATTGAATAATTTGTCAATTAATATTTTTTGTATTGATAAATTTGAAATTTTACCTCTTTGTCTAAGTAAAAATGACTATTTTGATAAAATTAATTTACTATTATTAAGTAATAATGATGTTAAAATGTCCTCACTTGATGATGATGATGATGATGATGATGAAATGTCCACATTTGATCTTAAAGCCTATAAATCATCAGAAATTTTTCATTTTGTTCTAATAAAGAATATGTCTGCTTTGTTTCATAAACAGTTACCAAATAATAAGAACAAAAAATGGCTTTGTAATCGTTGTCTAAATCATTTTAGTTCTCGAACTTACAAAAACATATATCAAACTGTAAAGATATGAATAATGTTAAAATTCTAATGCCGAATGAAACAAATAAAATTTTGAAATTTAAAAATTTTAAATATAAAGAAAGAGTAGCTTTTTCCTTATATTGTGATATTGAAAGTGTTTTAGAAAAAAATAATATTATAACTTCATCAATATCTGACTTGCAAAAATATCAGAAACACACAGCCTTTAGCATTGCTTATTATATGAAATGTCCATATGATGATCAACTTTCACAATTTAAAAATTTTACAGGTAAAGATTGTATTGAATTATTTGCAGAAGAATTATCTCAACTTTCTTTAGAATTAAATAAATTTTTTTTAAATAAGAAAGAAATAATTCCTTTATCTGTATGTGAAAAATTTGAATTTCAAAATTCTAAAATATGTCATATTTGTGAAAAACCTTTTAATGCAGTTGATATTAAAGTTCGGGATCACTGTCATTTAACTGGAAAATATCGTGGTAGTGCACATCAATCTTGTAACCTCAACTATAATGATGTGTATATTATACCTGTAGTATTTCATAATTTATCGGGGTATGACAGTCATTTCTTAATTAAAATATTAGCATTAAAAATAAAGGGTAATATATCTTTATTACTTGTTAACAAAGAAAAATATATATCATTTACTATAAAGATAAATAATACAAAAATATGTTTTAGATTTATAGATTCATTTCGTTTTATGGCAAGTAGTTTAGATAAACTTTCCTCATATTTAGAAGATAATCAAAAAATTGTTTCTCGTAAATATAATGAAAATGATAATCACTTTAATTTATTAAAACGTAAAGGTGTGTTTCCTTATGAATATTTAGATAGTTGGAAAAAATTAGAGGATCAAAAATTACCAAATATTGAAGAATTTTATAGTTCTATAAATAATTCAAATATATCATTATCAGAATATGAACATGCTCAAAATGTTTGGAAAACTTTTAAAATTACTAACTTAAAGGAATACGCTCAATTATATTTAAAAACAGACGTTTTGTTATTAACTGATATCTTTGAAAATTTTAGAAATATTTGTTTATCAATATATTCATTAGATCCACTACACTATTATACAGCTCCTGGATTACCATTTGATGCTATGTTAAAAGTAACAAAAGTTAATTTAGAACTTTTAACAGATGTTGAAATGTTATTGTTTTTTGAGAGTGGAATTAGAGGAGGCATTTCACAATGTTCTAACAGATATGGAAAAGCAAATAACATATACATGAAAGATCAATATAATAAAAATGAAGAAACATCCTATTTAATGTATTTCGATATAAATAATTTATACGGCATGGCAATGTCGCAAATTTTACCTACAGGTAATTTTGAGTGGGTTTCTGATATCTATTCAATACCCAACATTTTAGATATTGATGAAAAATCAAATTTTGGTTATGTATTTGAGGTCGATATTTCATATCCTAAACATCTGTTCGAAAAACATAAGGATTTACCCTTATGTCCAGAACATTTAGTACCACCTGGATCAAAATCCAAATTACCAAAATTAATAACAAGCCTTTACAAAAAAGAAAAATATGTAATTCATTATTTAGCATTAAAACAAGTTATACAGTTAGGTCTTGAAATTACTAAAGTTCATAGAATATTAAAATTTAGACAGTCTTTTTGGTTAAAAGAATATATTGATTTAAATACGAATATGAGGCAAAATAGTAAAAATGAATTTGAAAAAAACTTTTATAAATTGATGATAAATTCTGTATACGGTAAAACAATGGAAAATGTTAGGAAATATCGTGATGTCAAATTAATAACTAATTGGGATGGGCGTTACGGAGCGAAATTTTATATTGCCCAACCCAATTTTCATAGCTGTACTATTTTCGATAAAGATATGGTAATTATTGAAATGAGAAAACTTACAGTAAATTTTACTAAGCCAATATATATTGGCATGTCAATATTAGATATATCTAAAACGTTTTTATATAATTTTCATTATAATTATATATTAAATACCTTTAAATCAAATCAAGTTAAATTATTATATTGTGATACAGATTCTTTAATTTACCATTTTTTTAATGAAAATATATATGAATATATAAAAAAGATATTAACAAATTTGATACAAGTGATTATGACCCTAATAACGAATATGATATTCCATTAAAAAATAAAAAAGTGATTGGACTTATGAAAGATGAAAACAACGGGAAAATAATGACTGAATTTATAGGATTACGATCAATAATGTACGCCTTTAAGTTATTAACATCTGATGAGGACATTAATAATTTAATTTACAAAAAAGCAAAAGGTATAACAAAAGCAACTTTAAAAAATATCACTTTCGATGACTATTATGGATGTTTATTTAATAATAAAATTCTAAAAGCTAATCAAAATACTATTAGATCGTATAAACATGAAGTTTATACAATAAAACAAAGTAAGATTGTTCTTAGTCCTAACGATGATAAAAGAATTATTAATTATTTATATCCAGATACTTATCCATGGGGATATACCTAGTAATATATTCTTTTATATTTATTTACTTGATTTCATGTTTTTCCTTTTTCAATTGACTTTAAACAGAAACATTTACACATGCGTAAAAATGAAAATATATAATCTATATAGGATTGAATAAACCCACAATCCGTCATTATGAACAAAACGTTCATAACACAGTCAAGATGAATTGTGAATGTAATTGTGAAGATGGACATATACCACGATCTTATGTGGATGTTCCAGACAATTGTGTAAATCAAAAAAAATTCTGTTGGTTAAAGAAGAAAACTTTTAAATATTTTCAAATACCAGGTGTTACAAGTATATTTCCAATTTGTACTAATTGTACTGAATCTACGGAACTAGATTTCGATAGTTACAATCTAGTAAATTGTGAAACTGTACATAGCCTGTGTGAAGAATTTCGACGACCATTTGAAATACCAATTTGTCGAATCTGTAAAACTAATGTATATGAAGTTATAAACAGTAAAAATTGTAATGAATGTATTCCACCACCTAGAAAACGAAAAAGATGTCTCAAAAGAGATTCCGAAGAATGCGTTCCAGCAACAGCAACACTACCACTTATCAAAACAAGATGTCTCACAAGTCACACCAGAAGAAACAAACCAAAAAAATTTACAATTGTAAATTTGTAATTACAAATCTTTTATAATCAATTTAGTTTAGGTAACATAATTTGTACTATACATTATTGTAAAATAAAGATTATGTACCATAAAATTAAAAAAAAATTTCGATTTATTTAATAAAAATATGTTTTCCTTTCCCACTTCCTGACGAGGCTAAGCCAGGCTAGCCCAAAGAAGTGCATATCAAAGCAAAATAAAAGTTACAAGGTACAGTAAAAACATTTAAGATCTGAAAAAGAAAACGGCCTGGTGGTAAATTTAGTTAGTATAAAATGCACACTTCATTAGGATAAGTTCAAATCTCCACCTAACCGTTTTTCTTTTTTCTTTCTTTAATTCCTAAATTTCATTTTGAATTTTACCACCATCTATTTGTGTGCATAAAACAGGTGTGCTCGTTCATTCTTAAATTTCATTTTTTAATTTACCGCCACCTATGTGTGTGCATAAAACGTAAGGTAAATTACAGGTGTGCATAGAAACGTAAGTACAAGTAACAAATAATTAGCGCACACACAGGTAAAAACCATTGACAATTGCGCATTATTTTACATACATTTCAAAAATATTATCTGCAGGCATAAACTTGTCTTATCTTGTCTTGTCTTGTGGAGGCCAGGCGAGGCCAAGCAAATTGCGTCAGCGGCTTATCTTGTTGTGCGCGTGTGTGACCTCTGACCGCTAGCTTCACCCAAATGAGGCACCGAGCTGTTACAGTATCAAGGTCAAAGCACTAGCCCGCTTGCTATATACAGGTGGAATCAGTTTCAAGGCCAAAGTGTCACAGGATCCCGCTTGCTATACTACTACCATACACCGAGAGAAAAAATGCATATTATTAAAATTACGGCTAGTTTGGGAAACATTCTTTCAACATTAACTGAATTTGATTAAACATAAAATAGGGTTTTTCACATTTAACTAATATGCTATTTCTGGCACTTTATTGTAAAATATAGATAATGTTATCACTGATTCATTTAAAGGTAAATTATAAAATTAAATGTAAAAGTATCTTTCGTTAGAAAAAATAATAATTTGTTGGGAATTTATCGTAATTTAAACATAATTTCCGTAATTTAATGTAAACCCTAGGATAAGTTACCGAGTAGTTAAATATCGTTTCAGTATCATATAAATACATGCGTTTAAAAATAAACGCTGTCTTTTAAAATTTAAATATTTAAATGATGATTTAAATGTTAACGAAACAACTTAAAAGATTTAGCATCATGCATTGATTCGATGTTGAATGCATCATACCGGTAGCCACTTTTGTGCGTCTCACACCATTTATTGTGCTACTTCGCACTTGGTGACTTGTTTTTGTGAAAAACTGTGTTATAAGTTATAACACATGCTCTTGTTATAATAACAAAAACATTCTTTTTAGTATTACCAGATTCAGACTGCGAAACTGTAATGTGTAAAGTGCACATGTGCAATAATGGCGTTGCAAAGATTATTACAATCACTAGACATGGAACATTTAATGGGAGTGTTTGCAGGTAAGTTCACTGATTAATTACTATAAAATTATTGTTATAAAAAATGTTAAATGTTGAGTATTCAGAAATATAAGCTAATTAAATATAATACCTAATAATATACGTACCCCATTTATACAACGCATTTGAATGAAAATTGTGCTTGTAATATAATGTAGTGTATTTGTTTTGTCTGGATTGTTTTTATTTTGCGTTGTTAACCAGTATTCAGTATACTTATTACGTTCTATTAAAAAAGTGTAAATTGCTAATTAGTAAAATCCATTCAGTCACGTTTCCAACTTATGTAACTTATACCAATCTATCCATAACCAAAATCCAAAATCATTTTAATTTACACATGTTTTAGAGCACGGTATTGATATAAAAGTTCTAACAAAATTAGCAGAACAAGATCTACAGCAATTGATTCCTAAAATTGGTGATAGGGCAATATTAAGAAACGCTATTAAGAATTTAAAT
Organism: Amphimallon solstitiale; assembly: GCA_963170755.1. Taxonomy (NCBI): domain Eukaryota; kingdom Metazoa; phylum Arthropoda; class Insecta; order Coleoptera; family Scarabaeidae; genus Amphimallon; species Amphimallon solstitiale. The sequence goes on along the minus strand of OY720677.1, from coordinate 78,722,711 downwards.
GCGGTATGAAATAAATGTTCTTGCATTGCATGAAATACTGATATATTGAAAATATGTTCTTATTTACAGTCAGCAGGTTTTGATGGTGGTCTAAACACTAACCAAATAACACACGATGATATATTGAACACTCAACTTACAACCATCCCAAATTATTGTAAGACTAACGATAACAAAATAACACAAGATTTAATTACTGTTGTACCTCATAACAACCAGCCCATATCAAGGTCATCAGAGATATCCACTAACAATAATACCAATGTTTCTTTTTATACTTCCGCATGTAACACACATACATCAATAGAGGATCTGGATTCACCGTAAGTTTTCCATTTTCTTGAATCTTGATGTATCTGGATATTATTATATGATACCTATTACGTGATATAATCTTATATATGTATATATATTTATATATACATATATTATATATGTTTATTTATAATACAGTTTATTTATCCATAAAAAAAGTATTTTTATTTCTATAAAACCATTAGTTAATCACGAAATGATAAAAAGTCTATACCAAATGGTGCTCCTCTAAGATTAAATTTATCTAGTTTATGAGGAAGACTCTAATGTTTCAAGTAAAACATGCGTATGTTAATATTCAACTGTTGATCTTTTGCGCCTATATTACGACATCTAACTTAAACGAGTGCGTATTTAACGTGTAAAGTACGAAACATTGATTATTAACGAACTGTGACTTAATATTAAACATGCAATTGTAGACCTTCCGTACCTTACGTTAACTTTAGCCTAATATCCGGTGATGTTCGCCATATCCAACAGAATTTTATGGTTACGACTAAAGTAACTCGTTTATGGTAACCATATAGTTTTCTCAGTGTAGAAATATTAAGTTAGTGACGAAGTGGGATGGACGAGGAGGTGCCAAGTCTCTGATAGCAAAACCAAATTTTAAATCATGTACGATATTTAATGAAAACTTGATAGCCGTTGAAATGAATAAAGAAATTATCAAATTTAATAAACCCATCTATATAGGTTTATCTGTTCTTGATATTAGTAAAACTTTCCTTTATGACTACCACTACAATTATTTCACAAAATTAATGCGAAAATGCGATTTATTATATACTGATACGGATAGTTTGATATATCATTTTATAAACGACAAAGATGAGCTTAATATTTACGATATTATACGCAGAGATTGTCTAAAATATTTCGATACAAGTGACTACCCACCTAATAATCCTTTCAATATACCTTTAGTAAACAAGAAGGTCTTAGGACTCATGAAAGACGAGGGGTGTTCTAAAATAATACGGGAATTTGTCGGGCTCCGATCGAAAATGTACTCAATAAGATTCATCACTGCGCATCAAAGGAGGTGTCTTATCCTTAAGCTTAGAGAAAATACTTCTGCTTGTTAGCATGTTGTAGTTAGCTATTTTTATATTTTTAAAAGACTTGAAATGTGAATTTATTTTCTCAGTAAGACCGCGTACATATGGCTAACTACAACATGCTAACAAGCAGAAGTATTTTCTCTAAGCCTAACGATAAGACACCTCCTTTGATGCGCAGTGATGTTATTTACAAAATTCCATGCAGTGATTGTAGTGGTTGCTATATTGGCCACACGTCACAAACGCTAAAAGCACGTATCACTCAGCATAAGAGCGATGTTCGGTTGGGTATTATTATAATTAATAAGCTCTAATAAATAAAATTATTCGCGTGTCCTTTGTCACTAAAATATATTTCATCAGCAAAAAACAAAGCTGTTTGAAAAACTGACATAGTGCTAAATATATATTAATAGTGTTTTCGATCTATGCATTGGTGCACACCAGAATTGTCCCACACCAGAATTGGATAAAAAGGAGTGTTCGATTTACTCTCAGGATACGTCAATTTTTAGTGTTCGATTCAACCACTTAACAGTCTAGCGACAGTGTCCTATTTAATAGTCTAACAAAACGCCACTGGTTTTCTTCGAGTTCGAGAAAAATCGAGATACAAGTGAGGAATATACGGGAACCGGCGATGCGAATGTTCTGGCAACTTCCAGGCTCAAAAGCGTATATAAAGTTAGTTGTCTATCCGGCGCGAAGACAGACAGTACAGTACAGTACATAGTGCAGGATACGAAGTTGCATACGGCGAATAGAAAGCGAGGCGCGAGAAACAAGAGGGAAAATCCGTAACAATAGTTTTACCACAGAATAAAGAGACAGAAAAGACAATATGGATATAAGAAATTGGTTACAAAAAGGTAAGTTAAATAATTTCAGTAGAAAATTAAATTTTTAATTAAAACTTTAGAGTCAGAGTCATTCCATTAGAAATGGTCCAAAAATTTGAAAATTGGTTGCTCGACCAGCACCAAATAAAACAAAACTACCATGTAACGATAGCTTATAATGCAGATATGTTATATCCCATGTTAATTTTTGTTCACAATTAAAACTTGAAATTTGTACATATTAAAGATCAAACAGCACTTTGTACGTGCTATTAATTTCATTTTGTGTTTTTAATCTAGAGAAAAAATATTAACATCAGATATAGTATATCCACATTATAAGCTATCACTATCATTACATGGTAGTTTTGTTTTATACTAATTTTTATACTAGGGACTAAGAACAAGAATGATATTAGGTTATTATTTTTAGGTCAAAAATCTCTAAACCGGAAAAAAGTTCATGATGACAGTAGTGGAAGTGGAAGCAATGATTGTGATGAAGATGAAAATAAAATGGTCGGAACATCAAAATCGGAATCTATTTTTGTAGAAGGCTCAAGTAGTTCTTAATATCTACATGAAGCTGTCTCTGGATCTGGGACCTCTAAACAAACTGAAGAACGCGATGGCTACCATGAAAATGACATTGGTCGTTATGTTAGTTGTGCCAATAACTTGCCTTCTGAAAAAAAGAAGGAATTGTTGACAAACCCTTGGGTTCCATCATCCAATTACGATTTTGCTTCTGATGCCATTCACTTGAAAAGAAAATTTAACCATCGCTGGTTAGATCAATATACTCCATGGCTGGTGTACTCAAGTCGTTTGAAAGGTGCTCTATGTTTGTATTGTGTTTTATTTCCGCCAAGAATTGCTACAGTTAAAGGAATTTTGGGGTCATTTATGGTAAGGCCTTACATGAAGTTTAAGGATATACATGAAGATTGTAGAAAGCACGTTGGCACCCATTACCACAAATCTTGAACAGCTGCTGCAAAAGCATTTCTTGAAAATGCTCCTGTTGATGTCCAGTTGCAAATAGGGCACCATAAGACGATTGAAGAAAATAACCAAATATTGTCAGCAATTATTTCATGCATAATATTTTGTGGAATTCATGATTTGCCGCTTAGAGGAAAAGTAGGAAATGAGGGAGTTTTCTTTGACCTTTTAAATTTGAGGATTGACTCTGGTGATGAGAAGCTAAAGAGCCACTTGGATAAATGTCAAAAAAACGCAGTCTATACCTCACCAACAATTCAAAATGAGATCATACAATTATGCGGTGAAGTTATCAAAGAAAAAATAATCGAAGACTGTAAACGGGCAAAAGCTTATGCTGTAATAGCTGATGAAACAGCAGATATCGCTGGAAAAGAGCAGCTTTCTATTGGATTAAGGTTCTATGATGAAAGCCAAAAAATAATCAGGGAGGAATTTGTAGGCTACATTGAGTTAAAATGTCAAGATGCTTCTACAATCGCTAGCGCAATTCAAAGTTTTTTAGAAGATAATAATTTTTCCGCCGATAATTGTGTGGGATTCGGATTTGACGGGTGTTCTACGATGGCCGGCAAAGAAGGTGATGTACAGGCCATTCTTAAAAAAAAGTACGCTAAGTCTTTATTTTTCCATTGCTCCAGCCACAGACTAAATCTTGTGGTCAATGATACTAGCAAGCTACCAGAAATAAGAAACACAATTGCAACGGTTAAAGACACAATAACCTTCTTTCGTGAATCGCCAGCCTGTAGGAAATCGGTTCCAAATCTTTCAAGGCTCTGTGAGACCAGATTGTCGGAAAAATACAAGAGCATAAAAAAATTTTCAGAGAGCTTCACTGACATTGTTAAAGCACTAGAACATCTATCTGTCGAAGGAAACTATGCAACAAGAAAATGTGCCTACCAATTGCACTGTGCAGTTACTAAACCAATTTTCATCTTAGGCTTAAACATAATTGCAAGATACTCTGCAATTTTGGAACCCGTTGTAAACGTTTTACAAGGTAAAAGTATGGATTTGGTTATGGTGAAGAAACATATTGATGATATTCTAGATGTAATCAAAGAAGATCGACAAGATGTCGAAAATGTTTCTTATGAATTATATAAAAAATCACTTGATATCGCAGAGAAAGTAGGGGTTGAGTTGTCAGTACCACGAGTCACTCAAAAGCAAGTACACAGAAGTAATCCACCATCTGAGTCTGCAGTTGTATACTGGAAGCGGTGAATAATCATCCCCTATCTTGATTCTTTAACTTCGTCTTTGGGTGCTAGATTCTCCAACGAAAATACACCTGCTTTTGCTTTAACTTATCTTCATCCTTCAAGCATGCTCAAAATGGCTTCAAAAGATGTCAAAAATAATGCAGAATCTTTCATGGAAAAGTGTAGGTATAGAAAAATGTATCATAAGTTGCATAACCGCAACGGCGTAACATTATAATGTAAGATGTACAAAAATAAAACTGAAATAAAATTTATTTGAAAGGTACAGAAATAAATACCAAAAGTAAAATTCATGTATTCTATATTTGTAGAAACGAGGAGCACAAGATGCAATTTCAATATACAAAGACAGAACCAAATTTTATACATTGTGTGAAAGTCACATTAAGTGTTTTGAGCAATAAATCAATATTCAAAATGAATAGACGTAAATTTTTAAGAGATTGTTATTTGTTCGACATTTTATGGTCATACTTAATAATATAATAAATACCTGAGACTTAAATCTAAATATAATTTTAAAAGGAATATGTAAAAAAAGGTATATTATTTTATTATTCGACACCATGTAATAAAGAAAAGCTTCAGTGGCAGGTTTAAATCCAATTTTGTCCAGGAAAGATTCCGGAAATAACACATTAAAATTGGTTTAATCTCATCAAAATCTACAAAGAAAAACAATGTTCAATATTGTTAACAGCTGCATACAAATCAACCTACAAGAAGACGAGGAAAGATGGTTCGAAGATATGGATGAAGTTATCAAGGTCCAGGTTCATAATAACATGATTAATAAAAGGAGCATTCCTGTCGTATGCAATGTTTTTCCTATTATTGTAAAAGCAAACGTCTGCAAAAGAAAGATACGAATAGTGTTAAAAAATAGTAAAAGAATATATTTAAATAATGATGACAGAAGCAACGAATTCATTTATAAACATAATGAAGGATGGCGTTAATGAAAAGGAATGTACCTACCAAGATAAGAATATCGCAAATGTGCATTGACATTAACAATAACAAACAATTTAAGTGCGTGCATAATTTTGTGTAATTTCGAGATGTCAAACAATAATTGGTGCAGGTCAGTTTAGGGAGAACGTTAAGAAAATAAATCTGAGCAGGACAATGCCAACATAAACGTTAGTGTGGAGTGTGTGGCGCTGCGAACGATGTATGGTTTTTTCGGGAGACCGAAAATGATAAGAAGGAAAGTACGAGAGAGGTACGTGAGAGTCATCGTCGATCCATGGGCGAGGCAGTCTGATTTTAAAAGACGCGGTGAATCTTCGATCTTCATATTTTGATGATTGCAGATGTATTATACACTGCACAGAAATCATCCTTAGCAAATGTATTAAGTTATTTTATTTTAAATAAGTATTTTTCATTTCACAATTAATTTTTTGTCATTTAGTTTAATTTCATTTTTTTTTATTAACTATCAATATGACGGAACAATATAAAGAGGAATTTGATGAAATATATGAGCATCATAAGTAAGTTATACTTTAATAATAAATTATGCTAAAGATGCTACGTGGAAATGTTCATCTTTAGCAAAGCGTTTAATGAATTTATTTAATATTTTAGATGGGATTAGTATCTTCTTTGTTATAAGTAAAAATAAATAAATAAATAAAAGGGAGTCTTGTTCACAATGGAGAGAGGCATCAATAACACAACGTGTGAATGTTTGTTAGCGATGTTATCTATACTTTGTTAATAAGTTTTTTTTTTGATGCAAAATTTTTATAGGGAATTCAAATATTATACGTAAAGATAGGTGCATTTTTGATAAACAATTGCCAATTTGTGATATGTACAACGTGCAAATATTTGCATATGATAATTGGTGACAGTATTATCAAGGTGTTTTCCTGTTCTGCGGAATTTTGTATTTTTCAAAGACACTTCGTGCGAATGAATGCCTTTGTGGAAGCAAAATCTAGCATAGTATAAGAAAACTATTATTTCTTTGAAATTACACAATGTTAAGATATTAATATAACAAAGAGCGATATTTATTCTAAATCTATTATATACGATGTTAAAAATAGAATATAAATATTTTATGAGATTTAGTTTTTTATTAGTAACCTTATCCTATAAATTTTAAATAAGAAATGTTGTTAGAAAAACAAAAGGAACATCACTGCTAGAACCTACAAGAAATACACGAATGTTAATAGAGATTGAATTAACAAATTTAATAAAGAAATCTTTCACATGACAACGTTATCTCTACATTCGTTTAAATTATGCAGCTTTGTATTATTGTAATTTGATTGAGTTATGCTGGTACAAGGTTATCAATTTTTTTTTCAATACAGAGTTATAGCATATAGAATTTGATGGCGATGCCTAACGTATAGCAATAACACATTTATTATAAATAAAGAATAATAAAATTTTTCATCAAATATAATATATGCTATTATAGCATATATTTGGCGCCCAATCTAGTGGAGCAGTGACCTTTTGTCTTCTTTTTTATGGAAATATATATACACATTTAGCATTCAATTTAGTGCAGCAGTGCATTTTAATTTTTTTTTGTTGTTGTTAAATAACAGTAAATATTTATTTAATGTCTAATATAGGGACAATATAAATAATTCTGCAACATTTTCTTGTTTAAATAAGGATAAGAATTAAGTAGCGATAGTTTCATTATTAAGTAAGTTTAGTAATAAGAAACATGGCAGATAAAAAGAAATAAAGGTAATGGTAAAGACCAACAACCTGAGACCGAATTAGACTTAAAGTCAAAGCAATTCACACATTATAGAAATCCTAGTCAAACACTTTCTGATTCAGAGTCAGACAAACAAGAATCAAAAGGTGATAGAGAGGAGGATTCAATAATGGGAGAGAGTATACAAACTCAGGACGCTAGTGGTGTATTTAGTGAGCAGAAATTGGAAACTCTTTTTCAAAAATTATTAAACACTATTGAATGTAACAATCAAAGTCTGAATAAAAGTATAGTACAAAAGTTTGAAGAAAACAATTTAAATATGAATCAAAAGTTAGAAGAAAATAATTTCAATATAAGTAAAAGTTTAGTAGAAGGATTAAAAGAGACTAAAGAGGAAATTAATTCTAAGATAGATAAAATTTTTATAGCTTTAAGAAAAGAAAATTTAGAATTAAACTCTAAACTTGAAACAAAATTAGATCAAGCAGTAGTAGATTTAAAGAAAGAAATCTCTAGTAATGAGACAAAATGTGAAAATAAAGGTAAATTTCTGATTCAAGAAATAAATGATAGATCTGCCAAAACACAAAGTAGTCTAGATAAGGTTGAGAATAAAATAAATTCTTTAGAAATAAAAATAATAAATGATGAAAAGGTAAATAAGGAACAATTTCAACAGCTTTCATATAAAATGGAAGATTGTAGAAATAAGTATAGTGCTTGTAATGATACCATGTTAACATTACAAGACAAAACGTTAACATTTGAGAATACGATTAAACAACTGGAGGATGAAGTAATACACGGGGTCTATATGCCTAGTGTATCTTTATCGCAAATACCAGTTAGTGCAGAAAATATACCCAAATTCTCGGGATTTTACAAGGATTCATGAGGCGTTCATGAGGACTATTAAAACCTACATGAGGGGCATATCGGATGAAATGTCCAAATTACATTTCATAAGGGGATGTCTTAAAGATTATGCACTCCAATGGTATGATATGATCATTGATGAAGTGGCAAACTTTAGAGATTTTGAAACCCGCTTTGTAAGACAGTACTGGGGTCAAACACAACAAAGAAGGATAAGACATGATCTGGTGTTTGGTAAATACAGATCAGGATCCTCCAGAGAGAATTATATAATAAGGAAATATTCTTTCCTTAAGCACATACAACCAATGATAGAAGAAATTGACATTGTATAGCAATTAGCTGAACATTTTGATCACAATGTTACGCAGGCAGTGGCTCTACAAGGAATAGATACTGTAGAAGGATTACTGGAAATGGTTAAAAGGTTAGACGATGTGGATGAGAAGGGTTATGGATACAATAGAAATAATCCAAATCCTGGTACAAATTATTCACCTCGACAGCAACAGAATAATAATAATGGACAAGTAAACAATTCAGGTCAGAATAGACAGAATTATGGGAATAATCCGTACATAAATAATAGGACCAGAAACTTTGAAAATAAGAGAAAGAATGTCAGAATTACAGGAAGGAAGAAAGGACTGATGAAAGGGACAGAAAAGTAAATAATGTCCAGGTCAAGGAAGATAAGAAGGAAACAATTCGCAAAGAAAAACAGGAATCGAAAGGAGCGATACCGAAGGATACCAGACAATTACCGATGAATAAGGAATGGGTAAACACTACTTATTCAGGTGCAACTTCGTTGGATTTTTAAGGAAACCAGTCAAAAAGAAAAACAACATACACAACATCTATAATTTTGAAGATCTTACGAAGATCACAACAGAACTACCGCACATCACAATCAAGCTTGGAAATGAAGAAGTGGAGGCATTATTGGACACAGGAGCGCAATTATCACTATTAGACAGTAGCATTATAGATAAAAATATAGTAAATTTGGGAAATTATATGCCCATCAGAAAGGTAAATTTGATTACTGCAAATAAAAATCTATGATCACAGAAGACAAAGTTTTTTGCATAAATGTTAAGATAGATAAGTTAGAATTGTTAACAGAATTTATTATAGTACCTAATTTAAATAGTAACTTTATTTCGGGAATGGACTTTTTAAGTCAATATAGTACAAAGCTTAATATGGAAGATAAGACATTTCATATTAAGGATTCAGTAATCTCCTGGAGCAAAGATGCACAGGACGATGAAATTTTAATTAATAATTTATTTATAAATAAAATTACTGAACAAGACGTCACAAAAGAAATGGATAGTAGTTTATTCGTCAATAAAAGTGCACATCCTGTGAAGAATCCTCAAAGGGAGGACTTCACGATAAATAGGGATGATACAGTATTAAATTGCGATAAACAATACAAAAGCCATATGAGCGATCTTCTTAGTAAATATAAGAAATTATTTGATAATAGTCCAGGCCTAGCCAAAGGATATCAACATAAACTCAAGGTTGATGAGACACAACCATTCAAAGTAAAAAATTATCCCATTCCTAATAAATACAGAGAACAGGTAAAATTAGAAATAAAAGAGATGTTAAAAAACAATGTCATAGAGAGAACAGAATCAACATTTATCAACCCTATAGTTGTAGTGGTAAAGAAAAATATAAATAATCAGAAAGAAACCAAGCTACGTCTATGTCTTGACGCGAGGAGTCTCAACTCAAGAACCTCTCCTAATTTTGAAGCCCCACAGAGTATACATACCTTATTAACAAGGTGTACCGATGCCAGGTGGTTCACAAAAATTGATCTTAAAAGTTCTTTTTGGCTGGTGCCATTACATAAAGATTCTAGAAGGTATTGTTCATTTATGTTTAATTCACTAGTATATTCATACAAAGTTGTTTCATTTGGTTTGTCAACGGCTACAGCGGCCTTGGTCAGAGCCATGCAACAAATTTTAGATCCACATGAAGAATATGTTTCTCACTATGTGGATGATATATTAATATTTAATAAAGACTTAGAAAGTCATAAGGTATCTGTGGACAAAGTATTAAATACTCTAGCAGAAAATGATTTAAAAATAAATCTTGAGAAATGTGAATTTTATAAAAGGAGTGTAAGCTATTTAGGCTATATTATAGATGGTAAAACTATCACTATAGAAGAGAAAAAGTTAGAAGCTATAAGAAAATATCCAAGACCTAAAAATATAAAAATGTTAAGAGGATTTTTAGGCATGATTAATTACTACAAACATTTTATTCCAAAAATATCAGATCAGACCTACATGTTATTTAGAATGATCAAGAAGGGAGTAAAATTCAAATGGTCTCAAGAAACATTGAAGGCATTTGAAAATGTAAAAGAAAATGTTTGTAAGGCTTTAATAATAAACTTACCTGACTTTAAGGAAGAATTTGTACTAAGGTGCGATGCATCAAATAATGCGATAGCGGCAGAACTATTACAGATAAGAAATGGAGTAGAAATGCCAATCTGTTTCTTATCAAGAATCCTAAAGGGATATGAATTAAACTATACGACATCTGAAAAGGAACTCCTGTCTTTGGTTCATTCAGTGTCAAAACTAAAATATTATTTACTAGGGAATACCTTTTTGGTCGAAACAGATCATTTATCTTTGATTTTTCTTATGAAGACGAGATTTAATAACTCTAGAATATATAGATGGTCACTTTTATTATCTGAATATTCATTCAAGATAAGACATAGAAGAGGAACAGAAAATATTGTTGCTGATGCATTGAGTAGAGCTCATGGTGGCATCAAACAACAAAACTCATATCAAATAAATCATTATGATTTAGAACATGCTCCAGATTTATACAATCGAGAAAGCATTGAAGTTAGTCAGCAATCTGAAGAGATACTAGACATTAAAAGAAGAATTCAAAGAGAAGGAAATTATAAAGGTTATCATATGAGAGACAATATAATAGTATATAAGACTTTAGGAAATAAGAATTTAATTGTTTTAGGTAGGGATTTAGCATTAAGTATTATTAGAAATGTATATAATAATTTAGGGCGTCCTGGAAATAGGAAAACTTTCCTTATATTCAGAGAGCAATTTTATAGTTTTAAGGATAAATGTTTAATAGCTGCAGAAAATAAAAAATGCAGACAATGCTTATTGGGCAAATACAAAAACAGAGTTAATCAAAATATTGTACATAGTATTAGAGTAGAGAACAAACTAGATTTAGTAGTTGCTGATTTTCTGGGTAATTTAATACCAGGAGAACAAGGATATTGTAATATTTTCGTAATGGTAGATATTTTGACTAAATATGTTAAATTATATCCTACTAGAAAATATAATACACAAACGGCAATAAATTGCATAAATCAATTTATCAACGATCATGGACAAATAAAGAAGTTATTAGTAGATAATGCATCCTACTTTAACAATGAAAGATTCATACAAGAATCTAGAGATATGAATGTAGAGGTTATCTTCACTAGTATTAGACATCCACAAGCTAATCCGAGTGAAAGATATATTCAAGAAGTAACTAGACATTTGAGAATGTTGACACATCAAAGACATACTGCTTGTGTAGGATATGTTGAAGACGTAGAAAATAATATTAATTTCATGCCAAGTGTGACAACCAATATAAGTCCATACACTTTGATGCATTGAAAACATCCACCCAGACCTTGGTGTCAGGATACACCGATGGTGGACAATCTTGGAGATTTAATACATCAAGGCAAACTAAGACAAATGAATAGAGCTGAGAAATACGTGAGAATGGAGAATGAGAAAATAAGGACCCACAAAACGTATCAGGTTGGAGATCTCGTAGTGGTGAAGAACTACAGATTAGGGAGGAGACATTTGAATAAATGTGCGAAGTTAAATTTACCGTTCATTGGACCATACAAGGTAAATAGAATTTTAAGTGATGTAACCTATGAATTGCAAGAAATGGATAATGAAAACATAAAAGGCAAATATCATGTATCAATGCTGTATGATTACATTATAACATGCTCGCTTGCTTACGTAATGCCATGTAATACAAAGCGAACGCTATAAGACAAGTCTTTTGCATGCCTCCATTATATTGCGGAAACTACAAGCACCTCGGGTTGCCTATACACGCAGGCACCAATATCGCGAACTCTAAACGTCTTCCTCTAGTAGAATGACATTATTGTAATTTCGCCCGGTTGGCATTATTTATAGACGTAAATATGGCGGTTGAAGTGTTGTGATTTTTAGGCATGAGACTACAAACTCTTCGGCTAGCACAGTGAAGAACGTGAGTACTTCTTTTTTGTTTTAATGTATCTTAACGTTTATTGAAAATTCTACATTCCCTACACTCATTACTAATCGGTGAAAAGAAAACACGTATGGAAACTTATTTGAAAAATAAATAGTCTTTATTATCTACTAAAACAATATCAAAATTTATACACATTTATTTATTCATATTTACATTTTACGCACATACACAAAGTCGTACAATATGTACACAATTAAATATTAAAATTAAATTTACATCAGTGACCTCTTTAAATCGTAACAGAAATTGCATTTATCGTGAATTAAATTAAGATTGAACATGTGCTCAACCCTGTCCCCTGAACTGTCACTTACAAATCCCAATGCATTTTATCATCCTTAATATGAAACAAAAATAAACAAGTAATGAGATATGTCTCGGTCAATTTGAGATAAAATACGCATTCAGATCAATTTAAATTATTCTATAAATTATTTCTGTTACGACATGCTCACAGGAAGAATTTACTAGTTTATCGTGAAATTGAATTTTATTTTGGTACGGGCTCGGATATTTGTTCAATAGCTTCGCGGTGAAATACTAATACGTCTATTTTATTACGGATTCGGAAAGCGCGGGTGTTTAGACAATAGTTTATATAAATACGCGGTGCGCATTCACGCATGATATCGGAAAATATCTGAAATGAACAATTATTATTAAATTCGGGTTTTATGAAGATCACGACATTGAAAGTCTGACCTAGACGGGATGCGATTTATAAACGGTAATATATCTCTCTTCCCACGGCACATGGGGCCTGAGTAAGAGGGACATATGCGGACGAGATTAGCGGATTTTAAAACGACTGTTTCACGATGCGGAGACCTGAAAGCAGCACGTTTCTAAGGAGTTAACCAAGTCTCTTCCACGCCATCTGGAGGCTGAATAGAGACAGGTGTAGGGTCTGGACAGGTCGGAGAAGTAAATGAACGAGGCACGCTCGATGGGGCCTTTTATATGTGAAAACCCCCTACGTATGTAGGTAAAAACCCGTTCAAAACATAAAATTTGCACACGATACTGACGTGAAACACGCGACTTTGAGCATGACGTAGACATTCGGTATTTTTCCATTAAAAAATAAGTAACTAACATGAATTATTACAAACAACTGAACATACATACAGGTCGATTCAATTCACTTTATACAATATTAATATTTGAACAAAATAACACACATACACTTAATTTAATATTGACAAATAAATTAATTATGAACTTAAAAATGTTAATTTGTTACAATTAACGAAGGAACTTCGTTACAACATAGATATAGAGAATGAATAAATTGTTGACGTAGAGATCACATCAGTGTTTGCGATGTGCGTCGTTCAGGTAAATAACCCTTATTGTAATGAACGTACACACACAGCAAACAAGGGATATATATGCCGTGATCCCTACATTGGTCAGGCATTGTAAAATAAATAAATAATTATGTAATAGAATAAGTAAATAATTTATTAGTAGTAAGTGTAGGTATAGAAAAATATATCATAAGTTGCATAACCGCAACGGCGTAACATTATAATGTAAGATGTACAAAAATAAAACTGAAATAAAATTTATTTGAAAGGTACAGAAATAAATACCAAAAGTAAAACTCATGTATTCTATATTTGTAGAAACGAGGAGCACAAGATGCAATTTCAATATACAAAGACAGAACCAAATTTTATACATTGTGTGAAAGTCGCATTAAGTGTTTTGAGCAATAAATCACTATTCAAAATGAATAGACGTAAATTTTTAAGAGATTGTTATTTGTTCGACATTTTATGGTCATACTTAATAATATAATAAATACCTGAGACTTAAATCTAAATATAATTTTAAAAGGAATATGTAAAAAAAGGTATATTATTTTATTATTCGACACAATGTAATAAAGAAAAGCTTCAGTGACAGGTTTAAATCCAATTTTGTCCAGGAAAGATTCCGGAAATAACACATTAAAATTGATTTAATCTCATTAAAATCTACAAAGAAAAACAATGTTCAATATTGTTAACAGCTGCATACAAATCAACCTACAAGAAGACGAGGAAAGATGGTTCGAAGATATGGATGAAGTTATCAAGGTCCAGGTTCATAATAACATGATTAATAAAAGGAGCATTCCAGTCGTATGCAATGTTTTTCCTATTATTGTAAAAGCAAACGTCTGCAAAAGAAAGATACGAATAGTGTTAAAAAATAGTAAAAGAATATATTTAAATAATGATGACAGAAGCAACGAATTCATTTATAAACATAATGAAGGATGGCGTTAATGAAAAGGAATGTACCTACCAAGATAAGAATATCGCAAATGTGCATTGACATTAACAATAACAAACAATTTAAGTGCGTGCATAATTTTGTGTAATTTCGAGATGTCAAACAATAATTGGTGCAGGTCAGTTTAGGGAGAACGTTAAGAAAATAAATCTGAGCAGGACAATGCCAACATAAACGTTAGTGTGGAGTGTGTGGCGCTGCGAACGATGTATGGTTTGTTCGGGAGACCGAAAATGATAAGAAGGAAAGTACGAGAGAGGTACGTGAGAGTCATCGTCGATCCATGGGCGAGGCAGTCTGATTTTAAAAGACGCGGTGAATCTTCGATCTTCATATTTTGATGATTGCAGATGTATTATACACTGCACAGAAATCATCCTTAGCAAATGTATTAAGTTATTTTATTTTAAATAAGTATTTTTCATTTCACAATTAATTTTTTGTCATTTAGTTTAATTTCATTTTTTTTTATTAACTATCAATATGACCGAACAATATAAAGAGAAATTTGATGAAATATATGAGCATCATAAGTAAGTTATACTTTAATAATAAATTATGCTAAAGATGCTACGTGGAAATGTTCATCTTTAGCAAAGCGTTTAATGAATTTATTTAATATTTTAGATGGGATTAGTATCTTCTTTGTAAGTAGCTAGTTTTTATTTGCGCGAGGACGTGCTGATTTCCCGATAACAAACAGTTTTTTTTTTCCCCTGCCATATTCACACAGCGCATTATAGTTAATCTTTTTTTTGCCGCCCACACATTTTCGCTTATTAATCCCCATGGTCTTTGTTGATAGTGCCCGAAAAAATAACCCTGTTTTGTTCACATTATAAATATTGCAGGGTTTGAACCCTTTAATTATTAACGGCAACTTGTTTATGAAAGCTTCGACATTTTCTTGATTTGCGCTAACGGCTTCGCCAGATATCGTTCGGTAAATTCAAATACATATCCGTCCGTTTAATGGAAACTTTGCGGCCAAAAAGCAGCTAAATAACTGACCTCGCCCGTTCAAGGGAGTGTCCACATAAGAGAAACCTATTTATTAGGAATTCCCTACTTATAAACTCGGGATCGGATAAAATGACCATTTAAGGGAAGTGCCCGGCTAATAGAAATGCCCGTTAAGGGAAGTTTTACTGTAAATGATTATTTTGCGCCTTTTTGTCAGTCTATTAATGATAACTCCAACGATCTGATCGCTTCTTACAATTCTACTCATGATAATTTTGAAGCCTTCTTTGAGTTTGAATTGGTATCAGTTGAGGAAGTCCATACAATTATTAATAGCATTATTTGACAATATTTCTTCAACTATGCTGAAGTACTGCAATCCTTTCACTGATCACACATCTTGAAAAATTAACAGTTTGATTAAAAGTGAGTTCATTTAGAATTTTCAAAAAAATACAAATAAATTTTGAAGTTAGTAAATTGAAAACTCCGAGATTTAGTGTCTTCATTAAGGTGTCCTATAGTTATCTCTGCACTATACTATCTATAGATTTAGATTAGTTAACATTCTGTCACAATAGAAAGAAAATATTTAATGATCACTTTTTTTCTAGATTAGAAGAGTATGAAGAAGACACAAAAATTCACATAAGGTGAGTGACTAGTAAAATTGAATCGTTCCCAAAAGGATGGCAATCACGACTATCTTTCAGTAAAGTAGAATACCGTCCCATTCGTAGTGTTTTAGTAGCAAACAAAGGCGAAATAGCAGTGCGTGCTTTCCGTGCGTGCAATGAATTAGGCCATCAAATCTCTAGCAATTTATTCAAAAGAAGACAGATCTCACATACCTACACAAATCGCAAGCTGACAAAAGTTACCTCGTTGGTAAGCACTTGTCACCAGTGCGAGCCTTTTTAAATATATCAGAAATTTTGAAAATATGTATACATAATGTATAGGTGCAGTTTATCCTGGATACAGATTTCTTTCTGAAAGATCTGACTTTGCTCAAGCGATTGCCGATGCCGATCTCAGATTTATTGGACCGAGTCTGGAAGTATTCTATAAGATGGGTGGTAAAGTAGCTGTTAGGGAAGCTGCTATTACCGCCAGAGTTCCCATACTTCCTGGTAGAGATGGTCCTATAACCACGACAGAAGAAGCCATAGAATGCTGTGTTAAACATGGCTGTCTTGTGCATTTAAGGCAGCTTATGTTGGAGGTGGCCGAGGAATGCCAGTAGTGAGAAAAATGGAAGAAGTAGAAGAATATTTACGAAGAACTTCTTCAGAAGCACCGGGCGCTTTAGGAAATGGTGCCATGTTTATAGAAAAGTTTATAGAAAGACCGAGGCACATAGAAGTTCAACTTTTAGGAGACAAAGCTGGAAATGTAATTCACCTCTACGAGAGAAACTGTTCTGTGCAACGTACACATCAAAAAGTAGTAGAATTTGCGCCAGCACCACAATTAAATAAATGAGTAGGTACGCGCTAAAATGACTGAATACGCGGTGAGATTCGCAAATGCAGATGCACCACGCATTTGCCGGCGCAATCATTTCACCCTATTATGATTTTCTGCTTGTTAAAGTGATAGCGCACTGCCAAACTCTGCAGTCTTCTTGTGCAAAGATGAATAGAGCATTATGTGAATTTCATGTGCGAGGAGTTAAAACAAACATTCCGTTTTTATTAAATGTACTAGAAAACCTAAAGTTCCTAAGCGGTGCTGTCGATACCTATTTTATAGATGAGTAAGAAGAGAATCCGCAACTGTTTTACTTTACTGCATCTCAGAACCGAGCTCAGAAATAATTTAACTATTTGAAGTATTATTCAAACTGTCCACACCTTTTGCAACACGGAATAAGCCATGCGAGAGAAAACCACATGTTCCCATGGTATCTAGAGGTAACGTATGTACACAAATATAAAAAGTATATAAATATATATAGTATAGTATAGTGCATGGTTAAGCGATCTGTGAAAAAGTAAAACTTCTTGTTTATGTCTCATTATTTCGAAATATAATAATAAGTATTACTTCATTAGGAGAGAATACTAATTGATTAACAAAAAAAAACAACATATCGGGTGTGATCAAATTGAAACGATAATTTTGAATTTTCTTAAAAAGTATTTATTTAATCTACAATGGTTATACCATCCCATTGAAAGTAGTCTCCCTGCGATATTAATGATCTGCCCCTGAACATAGATAAATGTTCCGTTATGTCATTCACGACAAAAACTGAGTGCCTTATTTATAATTATAATGTTAAAGGTTCTGTCCACCAAAGGCCTGACACTCTCACATAGCGACCATCACGTCTCAAGCTCTAAAAAGCCTTAGTTTCGTTATTCGGCACACCAAAGTGTTCAATAATTGCTCAACTACAACCAAGTTATATTTTGCATTTGTTTGGTTTTTCATTGGACAGTAGTTATGTTATGCGCTAAAAAGGTCAAGAATCCCATTAGGTATATGGCATTTTCAATGTAAAATACGTCACATCCGGTGGCTCTTTCAATGTTTTTTCTCTCTCCGACGATGTTTTCCATCCTCCTTTTCCAATATCTGCCTTTCTGTTGGCGGTCGTCAATAGCATACGTAATGAATAGCCGCTAGTTCATTTCACTCCGTGCAGATAGGTTTGTCTCTCTCTGTCCCCTTATTATCGCATGATTTTCACGTCCAATTTCGTTTAAATAATGAGGTAAGAAAATGTAACTACCTACTATGTATACTTGAGATGGGTATTAAATAGAAGAAAGAATGCTGAAAAAATAAGTAATATGTGACTACGCATAAATTTCGCCAGTAAGAAGCACGTTTAAGTGTCGGGGGGGGGGTATTAAAATTGACATATTTATGGGGACATATTAAGGATCATGGACATCGAACGTCTTTCTTCGCGTCAAGCAAATAGTACGTGTATCTCTGTGTCTGTGTGCGTGTGGAATCACAGAAAGAATAAGGAATGTAACGATGTTTCTTCTTTACCTATAAATTCCGCGAATAAGAAGGGTATTTAATATCGATATGTTCATGTGTATCAAGATCAATGACTTCGAATAAATGTAACTATTTACTGTGAATACTCAGATAGATGGTAAATACAAAAGTACGCATATAAAGTAAGCAAGCTACATTGTAACGATGTTTCTTCTTTACGCATAAATTTTCGCTATTAAGAAATTCATGCAACATCGACATTCAATGAACTTTTCTATGCGAAACGCCTACACATTCCACTGCAGTTAATGCATTTCTTTACCTGCCTCGTGTATATATAACATCTAGTACAAACAAACGGCCTAGTCAAAGAAGCAACGTGTACGTGTATCGCTTTTCTCTGTGTATGTGCGTGTGCTTGATAAGGTATGTTTTTATTCTATTAATTAATTAACATAGTAATAGATTCCCATTCTTTATAATTTAACAACGGCTTAACACTATGGGTATGATGAAAATATAATTTGCAATAAGAATCAGTTTATTGTATTGCTTTTCGGTTGTTTATAACACAACGACGTTTTATAATTAATGCAAAATCCTTTTTTATAGTAATAAATTCCTATTCTTTGTAAATTTAAAACCGCTTCATCACAACTTTGCATATAACGAAAATATCATTCGCAATAAAAAATCAGTTTATTGTTAATATTATTAAGAAAGAAGTCATTTTATTTGAAGTTTTATGTAATATATGTAGTATAGATCTAACCAAAAGATGTTTTCAACGGAAAATATTTGGCGTTTATTTCAAATAAATCCTGTCATGAATTTTAATGTAAATCATATTAGAATTCATCGCAGGTTGTATAGTTGTATACACACGGCAAAAAGTTTGTCAACTTTAGTAAATTCAACACAATAGCTAGGAACGTTTAAATTTTGGAATATTATTTAAAATCAAGATTTTTTGTAGGCCATATATCAAATACTTTTTAATAGTTCAGCCACCCCTCTAAAGGGTAATTTCTCTGCATTTTAAAAACTACATATGTTAAAACGTCCGATTAAAATTTATCCCAGCTTGTATAGTCATGGCAAAAAAGTTTTGTCAGCTGTAAATTCTAACACGAAATAAAGAGAAATTATATTGAAATTTTTATAATACCCCAAGTCTGAGTATACTTTAACTGTTTGGTTAAAGAAAATACATGTGACATATAGAAGTAAATATATTTCTAATATTCTTTTATGATTTATCGCATGATAACACGGTTGTGTCAACATTAGAAAGAAATGTTTTTGGTTTCCCTGTTTTATTAGTATGGTAATTTCTCTCTCTTTTAAAAACTACATATGTTAAAGCGTCCGGGTAAGTGTGATATTGCTCTTATTTTACGTTTTAAACTATTTTCCTTTAAATATATTGTCTTCAAAAGATTCTTTGTGTAATTTATTGTTTGCTTATTTATTGCTTTATTATGTTAGATGTATTTTATTTTTGAGGAAATTTAATATATCTCTCAAGCGTGAACAAAAATATTATAATCTCTCTTTATGGTTTATTAAAATTTAGTGGGAAATATAGCTGGTCTTAAGACCTCGACAAAACTTTTACAGCATAGTTACACAACACAATTTTGACTATAACGCTAATTTAACAAAAATAACGCCTAAGTGTGAGTTTCTTGCTTTTCAGTTGTTATAACACAATGGTGTTTATCCCCCCCTGCCAAAATAAACACACTCTATTTGACAATACATACTGAAGAGGAGCTGGCCAACGTAATTAACGGAAGTTATTACAACACCCGCCCATCTGGAGCTTTGGACGAAGTTTTCACTAAGCAAGACCTCCATACCCAGATTTACTTAGATATAATTTTACTTAAGGACTCTTTGAAGCATATATTTGTGTTTTGTTATTTTGTTCAATAATATCCGAATGTACTGTAACATTCAAATCTGTTTTAAAAAGCCAATTAATTTTTGTTTGTTTTCATTCTGTTGAAGTTTAAAGAAATGGACAATGTTGATCAACAGTCACTCTCATCTGGTTCAATCGAACACGATTGGCAGTCAATCTCTACATTAGAAGAATCATCTATTCAGAGCGATGTGGGGTACTATAGCAACATTTCAAGTGCATGTACAGTAGATATTTATGAAAGAGGCGATGGGAGATTCCACATATTGGACGAAAGAAATGAAAGAATGTGTCTAATTAATACAGGGTTTGAAAATATACGAGATCGAGCCAATATTTTATGCACCATGTGTTACTACAATAACTGGCGATACGAATTTAGCCGCGTACGTGTCTTTTCGCATTTCATATGCAATTATTATGTTGAGATAGGCAAGTTTTACGAATAATAAGAGATAAAAAATCATTAATTGAGCTTATTTTACAGAATCTACAATAAAGGAATGTAGTAATTGCAAATTGCAAATCACCATTGTGTTTCCCCCAGGCTTTTGTCCAATATGTTACGTCTATTAGAGAAAATGAAATAGCAGTATATATATAAATTCTATTCTAAAAATATTATCAGTTTATACAGAAATGGAGGGAGAGAGAAATTGTATATAATAGAAGCTGCGTATAAACTCGCTTATCAATACTATACTAGTTCCACATATAACAATGTCTCTTGATCAGTTAAACGCAATTGGTGAACTTTCCAATTTCAAACCGTCAAAGAAAATATGTGAACTCGAGAAAGAAAAACTGTATAAGATAATCGACATAAGAATATTAAAAACAAAATTTGGCAAGTCTGTGTTGTGTGAATTGGAAGATGTTAGCGTATGGTTACCAAGACGTTATTTAAACTTCTTTGAGGGAGCCAATCTTCAAGAGTATAGTCAAGGGAAGCATTACTTAACCTACATCGGTCAAAAAAAAGTCGGCGCAAATACTACGCCAATAATTAAGTTTGAGAAAAAAGAATAATCAGTTTTAATTCGGTAAGTTGAAAATATAGAGAGAAAGATCATGTAAATCCGCAATATTTTTCTCTTTCTTGTATATTATGTATCTGCAATAAATTCCTTTTTTTGTGTATAGGTAATCAAGTGTAGTGTGGAGATAATGGATCTACTTGAATGCGTACAAGACCTATGCCATCAGTCAATCAAAAATAGAATTTGAAGAGTTGCAGCAACTAAATTTAGACAGTATAAGGCTATTACGGGACAAAATTTTTAACACCCAAGAATGTACGATTGGGGAACGAAGACAGTTAGAATCAATCCTATCTATACTAATATCATATAATGTACGAGTTGAAAATCGGTTAAGGGACTTCATTACGAAGGCGCTGGTCTCCATGATGACGGCACTATACCAGACTTACAATGGCAAGAGGTAAAAAATATATATAAGATGTTAAAATAGATAAAATAATATAATTTTAATTTAATAGGGAACGTCCGCATTTAAAAGTCGAATTAAAACCGGAATTATCACAAATCTTCATCATAAAGATCCTAAAGTATTCCTTGAAAACGCTTTTCCTCTCATTCATTCAAAACTGCAGTCACAACTCGCTCAATTAAAATTAATAAAGGTAAATTTCTCTTTATGCGCAAAATTTAGTAAGGTAGATAACAACCCAGACTCTGAGAAAACAGACTGTAAATACTTCAATACAGCAAATTTTATAGTTTCAAAATCAACTGAAATTAGAGATATTTACGATAATGTCATCGAAAAAGTACTACATGACATAGAGGAAATGCAATTTAAAGGTTCGGGGTGGTCACTTCAGGAAATCATAAATTTAACTATTAATATAAATAAATATCAACCTATTGAGGGTAATGCTTATATTCCTCTACCAACAAATATTTAGAGACGAAAGGCAGTACTAAATATTATGAGTAACGATCGACGTTGCTTCATTTATGCTGTTTTAGCAGCCATTTACAAAATATATTCCACCAACGTGAACGATTACCCACAAAATTACCATGAAATATTTAATTTAAAAGGCATAGAATTTCCAGTCGCGTTAACTAGTATTAAGAAATTTGAAAAACAAAATTGTAGCGTATCAATCAATCTGTATGGTTTAAATAAAAAAAATAAAGTTTCAGGTCCTTTATACTATACTAATTCTGTAAGGGACAATCACATAAATTTATTATATTTAACTAAATCGGGAAATCGTACGCACTATTGTTGGATTTACGATTTAAGTAAGCTGTGCTCTCCAGACATATCAGTACATCATAAATCGTATATTTGCGATCGATGTTTAATCCATTTCTACTGTGAAAACAAGTTTTCTTTGCACATGCAAGATTGCAAAAATCATCAACCGGTTAAGATAGAATTACCAAAGGACAACGAGAATATACTTAAATTCAAGGAACTTCAAAAACAGTTCAAATCACCAATGGTCATTTATGCCGATTTTGAATGTTTAACTAAACAGATTCATACTAGTCAACCAAATCCGAACACATCCTATACGAATAATTACCAAGAACATCAAGCATTTAGTGTAGCGTATCAAGTAGTATCTTCCACACACCCCGAATTATCACACTTTGAACTCTATCGGGGACATGACCCTGCAAAATGGTTTGTATCTCAATTAAAAAAGGAGGCTATTGTATATGCAGAATATCTAAGTCTTAATTACCCAATGATTGAGTTAACCCCTGAACAATTAGATTATCACAATAATACATCGTCATGTTCTATCTGTTCTCAAACCTTTGATGAAAACGTGGTGAAAGTTATGGATCACGATCATTCAAACGGTTTGTTTCGAGCCACCCTTTGTTCTACATGTAATTTGAATTACAAACCTAGTAATGTAATTCAAGTGTACTTTCACTCATTGTCAGGATTTGACGCACACATTGTTTTGAAAGAATTGAATTTTGATGAAGGTCCTATAGAACTACTTCCAATAACTATAGAACGATATATATCATTTAGTAAAGAAATTAGAGTGAACAATAAAGCAATCAAATTAAGATTTTTAGATAGTTACAGATTCTTACCAGAGTCCCTTGAAAATCTGGCAAAGTCTTTAAATGAAAGTGAGTGTTTCTTTTTAAAGAAATCATTTCCTGACAAGTATTCTCATCTTATCAGGAAGGGTGTATTCCCATACGATTACGCAAACGATTTTTCTAGATTGGAGGAAACTCAGTTACCCAATAGGAGTCAATTTTATAATGCACTAAATAATTCAGACATATCCGATGAAGATTACAATTATGCCCAGTTTATATGGAATGGATTCAATATAAATAATTTAGGGGAATATTCCGATTTATACTTGAAAACAGATGTTCTCTTACTAACTGATATATTCGAAAAATATCGTAAGCTCTGTCTACATACATATGGCCTTGATCCTGCTAACTACTATACATGCTCAGGTTTTTCATTCAGTGCAATGCTGAAAGTTACTAAAGCCGAAATAGAACTCTTGACCGATATTGACATGATTCTGTTCTGTGAGAAGGCAATAAGGGGCGGATTGGTTCAAATATCAAAGAGATATGCTAAAGCTAATAATAAATATCTTCCTGACTATGATTCTACCAAACTCGACTCTTTCATCGCTTATTTCGATATAAACAACATGTACGGTTTAGCTCTGTCAAAACCTTTATCTTGTGCACAATTTCACTGGGATGCCGATCTCGAAAGTGTTAGAAATTTCATTTTGACACGATTAAATTTACCCAATTACTTTGAATTAGATGAATATGGTTATATATTAGAAGTTACAGTGTTGTATCCTGAGAATTTACATGTAACACATAAAGATCTCCCCTTATTACCACATCATTTCACAGCTCCAAATTCAAAACAGCAAAAGTTAATGGCTACTTTGCACGATAAGGAGAAATATGTTCTTCACTATACAAGCTTGATACAGGCATTGGAACTTGGTTTGATATTAGATAAAATACATAGAGCTTTAAAATTTAGACAATCGCCCTGGTTGAAACCGTACATTGACTTAAATAATAATCTCCGCGCCGCCGCCACAGAACCCTTTGAAAAGAATCTATATAAATTAAAAAACAATGTAATATTTATTTGGCAAGTGCTTGGAAAATATTAGGAACCATATAGAAATATTAAGTTAGTGACGAAGTGGGATGGACGAGGAGGTGCCAAGTCTCTGATAGCAAAACCAAATTTTAAATCATGTACGATATTTAATGAAAACTTGATAGCCGTTGAAATGAATAAAGAAATTATCAAATTTAATAAACCCATCTATATAGGTTTATCTGTTCTTGATATTAGTAAAACTTTCCTTTATGACTACCACTACAATTATTTCACAAAATTAATGCGAAAATGCGATTTATTATATACTGATACGGATAGTTTGATATATCATTTTATAAACGACAAAGATGAGCTTAATATTTACGATATTATACGCAGAGATTGTCTAAAATATTTCGATACAAGTGACTACCCACCTAATAATCCTTTCAATATACCTTTAGTAAACAAGAAGGTCTTAGGACTCATGAAAGACGAGGGGTGTTCTAAAATAATACGGGAATTTGTCGGGCTCCGATCGAAAATGTACTCAATAAGATTCATCACTGCGCATCAAAGGAGGTGTCTTATCCTTAGGCTTAGAGAAAATACTTCTGCTTGTTAGCATGTTGTAGTTAGCTATTTTTATATTTTTAAAAGACTTGAAATGTGAATTTATTTTCTCAGTAAGACCGCGTACATATGGCTAACTACAACATGCTAACAAGCAGAAGTATTTTCTCTAAGCCTAAGGATAAGACACCTCCTTTGATGCGCAGTGATGTTATTTACAAAATTCCATGCAGTGATTGTAGTGGTTGCTATATTGGCCACACGTCACAAACGCTAAAAGCACGTATCACTCAGCATAAGAGCGATGTTCGGTTGGGTATTATTATAATTAATAAGCTCTAATAAATAAAATTATTCGCGTGTCCTTTGTCACTAAAATATATTTCATCAGCAAAAAACAAAGCTGTTTGAAAAACTGACATAGTGCTAAATATATATTAATAGCGTTTTCGATCTATGCATTGGTGCACACCAGAATTGTCCCACACCAGAATTGGATAAAAAGGAGTGTTCGATTTACTCTCAGGATACGTCAATTTTTAGTGTTCGATTCAACCACTTAACAGTCTAGCGACAGTGTCCTATTTAATAGTGTAACAAAACGCCACTGGTTTTCTTCGAGTTCGAGAAAAATCGAGATACAAGTGAGGAATATACGGGAACCGGCGATGCGAATGTTCTGGCAACTTCCAGGCTCAAAAGCGTATATAAAGTTAGTTGTCTATCCGGCGCGAAGACAGACAGTACAGTACAGTACATAGTGCAGGATACGAAGTTGCATACGGCGAATAGAAAGCGAGGCGCGAGAAACAAGAGGGAAAATCCGTAACAATAGTTTTACCACAGAATAAAGAGACAGAAAAGACAATATGGATATAAGAAATTGGTTACAAAAAGGTAAGTTAAATAATTTCAGTAGAAAATTAAATTTTTAATTAAAACTTTAGAGTCAGAGTCATTCCATTAGAAATGGTCCAAAAATTTGAAAATTGGTTGCTCGACCAGCACCAAATAAAACAAAACTACCATGTAACGATAGCTTATAATGCAGATATGTTATATCCCATGTTAATTTTTGTTCACAATTAAAACTTGAAATTTGTACATATTAAAGATCAAACAGCACTTTGTACGTGCTATTAATTTCATTTTGTGTTTTTAATCTAGAGAAAAAATATTAACATCAGATATAGTATATCCACATTATAAGCTATCACTATCATTACATGGTAGTTTTGTTTTATACTAATTTTTATACTAGGGACTAAGAACAAGAATGATATTAGGTTATTATTTTTAGGTCAAAAATCTCTAAACCGGAAAAAAGTTCATGATGACAGTAGTGGAAGTGGAAGCAATGATTGTGATGAAGATGAAAATAAAATGGTCGGAACATCAAAATCGGAATCTATTTTTGTAGAAGGCTCAAGTAGTTCTTAATATCTACATGAAGCTGTCTCTGGATCTGGGACCTCTAAACAAACTGAAGAACGCGATGGCTACCATGAAAATGACATTGGTCGTTATGTTAGTTGTGCCAATAACTTGCCTTCTGAAAAAAAGAAGGAATTGTTGACAAACCCTTGGGTTCCATCATCCAATTACGATTTTGCTTCTGATGCCATTCACTTGAAAAGAAAATTTAACCATCGCTGGTTAGATCAATATACTCCATGGCTGGTGTACTCAAGTCGTTTGAAAGGTGCTCTATGTTTGTATTGTGTTTTATTTCCGCCAAGAATTGCTACAGTTAAAGGAATTTTGGGGTCATTTATGGTAAGGCCTTACATGAAGTTTAAGGATATACATGAAGATTGTAGAAAGCACGTTGGCACCCATTACCACAAATCTTGAACAGCTGCTGCAAAAGCATTTCTTGAAAATGCTCCTGTTGATGTCCAGTTGCAAATAGGGCACCATAAGACGATTGAAGAAAATAACCAAATATTGTCAGCAATTATTTCATGCATAATATTTTGTGGAATTCATGATTTGCCGCTTAGAGGAAAAGTAGGAAATGAGGGAGTTTTCTTTGACCTTTTAAATTTGAGGATTGACTCTGGTGATGAGAAGCTAAAGAGCCACTTGGATAAATGTCAAAAAAACGCAGTCTATACCTCACCAACAATTCAAAATGAGATCATACAATTATGCGGTGAAGTTATCAAAGAAAAATAATCGAAGACTGTAAACGGGCAAAAGCTTATGCTGTAATAGCTGATGAAACAGCAGATATCGCTGGAAAAGAGCAGCTTTCTATTGGATTAAGGTTCTATGATGAAAGCCAAAAAATAATCAGGGAGGAATTTGTAGGCTACATTGAGTTAAAATGTCAAGATGCTTCTACAATCGCTAGCGCAATTCAAAGTTTTTTAGAAGATAATAATTTTTCCGCCGATAATTGTGTGGGATTCGGATTTGACGGGTGTTCTACGATGGCCGGCAAAGAAGGTGATGTACAGGCCATTCTTAAAAAAAAGTACGCTAAGTCTTTATTTTTCCATTGCTCCAGCCACAGACTAAATCTTGTGGTCAATGATACTAGCAAGCTACCAGAAATAAGAAACACAATTGCAACGGTTAAAGACACAATAACCTTCTTTCGTGAATCGCCAGCCCGTAGGAAATCGGTTCCAAATCTTTCAAGGCTCTGTGAGACCAGATTGTCGGAAAAATACAAGAGCATAAAAAAATTTTCAGAGAGCTTCACTGACATTGTTAAAGCACTAGAACATCTATCTGTCGAAGGAAACTATGCAACAAGAAAATGTGCCTACCAATTGCACTGTGCAGTTACTAAACCAATTTTCATCTTAGGCTTAAACATAATTGCAAGATACTCTGCAATTTTGGAACCCGTTGTAAACGTTTTACAAGGTAAAAGTATGGATTTGGTTATGGTGAAGAAACATATTGATGATATTCTAGATGTAATCAAAGAAGATCGACAAGATGTCGAAAATGTTTCTTATGAATTATATAAAAAATCACTTGATATCGCAGAGAAAGTAGGGGTTGAGTTGTCAGTACCACGAGTCACTCAAAAGCAAGTACACAGAAGTAATCCACCATCTGAGTCTGCAGTTGTATACTGGAAGCGGTGAATAATCATCCCCTATCTTGATTCTTTAACTTCGTCTTTGGGTGCTAGATTCTCCAACGAAAATACACCTGCTTTTGCTTTAACTTATCTTCATCCTTCAAGCATGCTCAAAATGGCTTCAAAAGATGTCAAAAATAATGCAGAATCTTTCATGGAAAAGTGTAGGTATAGAAAAATGTATCATAAGTTGCATAACCGCAACGGCGTAACATTATAATGTAAGATGTACAAAAATAAAACTGAAATAAAATTTATTTGAAAGGTACAGAAATAAATACCAAAAGTAAAATTCATGTATTCTATATTTGTAGAAACGAGGAGCACAAGATGCAATTTCAATATACAAAGACAGAACCAAATTTTATACATTGTGTGAAAGTCACATTAAGTGTTTTGAGCAATAAATCAATATTCAAAATGAATAGACGTAAATTTTTAAGAGATTGTTATTTGTTCGACATTTTATGGTCATACTTAATAATATAATAAATACCTGAGACTTAAATCTAAATATAATTTTAAAAGGAATATGTAAAAAAAGGTATATTATTTTATTATTCGACACCATGTAATAAAGAAAAGCTTCAGTGGCAGGTTTAAATCCAATTTTGTCCAGGAAAGATTCCGGAAATAACACATTAAAATTGGTTTAATCTCATTAAAATCTACAAAGAAAAACAATGTTCAATATTGTTAACAGCTGCATACAAATCAACCTACAAGAAGACGAGGAAAGATGGTTCGAAGATATGGATGAAGTTATCAAGGTCCAGGTTCATAATAACATGATTAATAAAAGGAGCATTCCAGTCGTATGCAATGTTTTTCCTATTATTGTAAAAGCAAACGTCTGCAAAAGAAAGATACGAATAGTGTTAAAAAATAGTAAAAGAATATATTTAAATAATGATGACAGAAGCAACGAATTCATTTATAAACATAATGAAGGATGGCGTTAATGAAAAGGAATGTACCTACCAAGATAAGAATATCGCAAATGTGCATTGACATTAACAATAACAAACAATTTAAGTGCGTGCATAATTTTGTGTAATTTCGAGATGTCAAACAATAATTGGTGCAGGTCAGTTTAGGGAGAACGTTAAGAAAATAAATCTGAGCAGGACAATGCCAACATAAACGTTAGTGTGGAGTGTGTGGCGCTGCGAACGATGTATGGTTTGTTCGGGAGACCGAAAATGATAAGAAGGAAAGTACGAGAGAGGTACGTGAGAGTCATCGTCGATCCATGGGCGAGGCAGTCTGATTTTAAAAGACGCGGTGAATCTTCGATCTTCATATTTTGATGATTGCAGATGTATTATACACTGCACAGAAATCATCCTTAGCAAATGTATTAAGTTATTTTATTTTAAATAAGTATTTTTCATTTCACAATTAATTTTTTGTCATTTAGTTTAATTTCATTTTTTTTTATTAACTATCAATATGACCGAACAATATAAAGAGGAATTTGATGAAATATATGAGCATCATAAGTAAGTTATACTTTAATAATAAATTATGCTAAAGATGCTACGTGGAAATGTTCATCTTTAGCAAAGCGTTTAATGAATTTATTTAATATTTTAGATGGGATTAGTATCTTCTTTGTAAGTAGCTAGTTTTTATTTGCGCGAGGACGTGCTGATTTCCCGATAACAAACAGTTTTTTTTTCTCCCCTGCCATATTCACACAGCGCATTATAGTTAATCTTTTTTTTGCCGCCCACACATTTTCGCTTATTAATCCCCATGGTCTTTGTTGATAGTGCCCGAAAAAATAACCCTGTTTTGTTCACATTATAAATATTGCAGGGTTTGAACCCTTTAATTATTAACGGCAACTTGTTTATGAAAGCTTCGACATTTTCTTGATTTGCGCTAACGGCTTCGCCAGATATCGTTCGGTAAATTCAAATACATATCCGTCCGTTTAATGGAAACTTTGCGGCCAAAAAGCAGCTAAATAACTGACCTCGCCCGTTCAAGGGAGTGTCCACATAAGAGAAACCTATTTATTAGGAATTCCCTACTTATAAATTCGGGATCGGATAAAATGACCATTTAAGGGAAGTGCCCGGCTAATAGAAGTGCCCGTTAAGGGAAGTTTTACTGTAAATGATTATTTTGCGCCTTTTTGTCAGTCTATTAATGATAACTCCAACGATCTGATCGCTTCTTACAATTCTACTCATGATAATTTTGATGCCTTCTTTGAGTTTGAATTGGTATCAGTTGAGGAAGTCCATACAATTATTAATAGCATTATTTGACAATATTTCTTCAACTATGCTGAAGTACTGCAATCCTTTCACTGATCACACATCTTGAAAAATTAACAGTTTGATTAAAAGTGAGTTCATTTGGAATTTTCAAAAAAATACAAATAAATTTTGAAGTTAGTAAATTGAAAACTCCGAGATTTAGTGTCTTCATTAAGGTGTCCTATAGTTATCTCTGCACTATACTATCTATAGATTTAGATTAGTTAACATTCTGTCACAATAGAAAGAAAATATTTAATGATCACTTTTTTTCTAGATTAGAAGAGTATGAAGAAGACACAAAAATTCTCATAAGGTGAGTGACTAGTAAAATTGAATCGTTCCCAAAAGGATGGCAATCACGACTATCTTTCAGTAAAGTAGAATACCGTCCCATTCGTAGTGTTTTAGTAGCAAACAAAGGCGAAATAGCAGTGCGTGCTTTCCGTGCGTGCAATGAATTAGGCCATCAAATCTCTAGCAATTTATTCAAAAGAAGCCAGATCTCACATACCTACACAAATCGCAAGCTGACGAAAGTTACCTCGTTGGTAAGCACTTGTCACCAGTGCGAGCCTTTTTAAATATATCAGAAATTTTGAAAATATGTATACATAATGTATAGGTGCAGTTTATCCTGGATACAGATTTCTTTCTGAAAGATCTGACTTTGCTCAAGCGATTGCCGATGCCGATCTCAGATTTATTGGACCGAGTCTGGAAGTATTCTATAAGATGGGTGGTAAAGTAGCTGTTAGGGAAGCTGCTATTACCGCCAGAGTTCCCATACTTCCTGGTAGAGATGGTCCTATAACCACGACAGAAGAAGCCATAGAATGCTGTGTTAAACATGGCTGTCTTGTGCATTTAAGGCAGCTTATGTTGGAGGTGGCCGAGGAATGCCAGTAGTGAGAAAAATGGAAGAAGTAGAAGAATATTTACGAAGAACTTCTTCAGAAGCACCGGGCGCTTTAGGAAATGGTGCCATGTTTATAGAAAAGTTTATAGAAAGACCGTGGCACATAGAAGTTCAACTTTTAGGAGACAAAGCTGGAAATGTAATTCACCTCTACGAGAGAAACTGTTCTGTGCAACGTACACATCAAAAAGTAGTAGAATTTGCGCCAGCACCACAATTAAATAAATGAGTAGGTACGCGCTAAAATGACTGAATACGCGGTGAGATTCGCAAATGCAGATGCACCATGCATTTGCCGGCGCAATCATTTCACCCTATTATGATTTTCTGCTTGTTAAAGTGATAGCGCACTGCCAAACTCTGCAGTCTTCTTGTGCAAAGATGAATAGAGCATTATGTGAATTTCATGTGCGAGGAGTTAAAACAAACATTCCGTTTTTATTAAATGTACTAGAAAACCTAAAGTTCCTAAGCGGTGCTGTCGATACCTATTTTATAGATGAGTAAGAAGAGAATCCGCAACTGTTTTACTTTACTGCATCTCAGAACCGAGCTCAGAAATAATTTAACTATTTGAAGTATTATTCAAACCGTCCACACCTTTTGCAACACGGAATAAGCCATGCGAGAGAAAACCACATGTCCCCATGGTATCTAGAGGTAACGTATGTACACAAATATAAAAGTATATAAATATATATAGTATAGTATAGTGCATGGATAAGCGATCTGTGAAAAAGTAAAACTTCTTGTTTATGTCTCATTATTTCGAAATATAATAATAAGTGTTACTTCATTAGGAGAGAATACTAATTGATTAACAAAAAAAACAACATATCGGGTGTGATCAAATTGAAACGATAATTTTGAATTTTCTTAAAAAGTATTTATTTAATCTACAATGGTTATACCATCCCATTGAAAGTAGTCTCCCTGCGATATTAATGATCTGCCCCTGAACATAGATAAATGTTCCGTTATGTCATTCACGACAAAAACTGAGTGCCTTATTTATAATTATAATGTTAAAGGTTCTGTCCACCAAAGGCCTGACACTCTCACATAGCGACCATCACGTCTCAAGCTCTAAAAAGCCTTAGTTTCGTTATTCGGCACACCAAAGTGTTCAATAATTGCTCAACTACAACCAAGTTATATTTTGCATTTGTTTGGTTTTTCATTGGACAGTAGTTATGTTATGCGCTAAAAAGGTCAAGAATCCCATTAGGTATATGGCATTTTCAATGTAAAATACGTCACATCCGGTGGCTCTTTCAATGTTTTTTCTCTCTCCGACGATGTTTTCCATCCTCCTTTTCCAATATCTGCCTTTCTGTTGGCGGTCGTCAATAGCATACGTAATGAATAGCCGCCAGTTCATTTCACTCTGTGCAGATAGGTTTGTCTCTCTCTGTCCCCTTATTATCGCATGATTTTCACGTCCAATTTCGTTTAAATAATGAGGTAAGAAAATGTAACTACCTACTATGTATACTTGAGATGGGTATTAAATAGAAGAAAGAATGCTGAAAAAATAAGTAATATGTGACTACGCATAAATTTCGCCAGTAAGAAGCACGTTTAAGTGTCGGGGGGGGGGGGGGTATTAAAATTGACATATTAAGGATCATGGACATCGAACGTCTTTCTTCGCGTCAAGCAAATAGTACGTGTATCTCTGTGTCTGTGTGCGTGTGGAATCACAGAAAGAATAAGGAATGTAACGATGTTTCTTCTTTACCTATAAATTCCGCGAATAAGAAGGGTATTTAATATCGATATGTTCATGTGTATCAAGATCAATGACTTCGAATAAATGTAACTATTTACTGTGAATACTCAGATAGATGGTAAATACAAAAGTACGCATATAAAGTAAGCAAGCTACATTGTAACGATGTTTCTTCTTTACGCATAAATTTTCGCTATTAAGAAATTCATGCAACATCGACATTCAATGAACTTTTCTATGCGAAACGCCTACACATTCCACTGCAGTTAATGCATTTCTTTACCTGCCTCGTGTATATATAACATCTAGTACAAACAAACGGCCTAGTCAAAGAAGCAACGTGTATAGTGAAAACATTTAGAGAATATCACATACGTCATAATGCGCTATGATCGTATTAGAGTTGGACGAGTTCATTATATCCCATCCGGTCCAGTTTAGGGGTGTTTGTAAAACAGTAGCGGGTCGTTTACGATTAGGTTATATTGGTGTTTATGTTTTATTGCTGCTTCTTTGAATTTAGTAAAATATTGTTAATATTGTTCTTTAAATAATTGTCTTTATCAAGACACAAAATATTTCTATATTATTCGATCGGTAAGTTGAAAAAGTATATATTTTATTCTATTATATAAATACTTAGAAATTGTAGTATATGGTTGCAACCGATTTTTGACAAAATGACTAGTGTACCTTATAGAGGAGCTCTAATTGAACAACTTTTACTTATAAATTAATCGGCGCAAACGTACAGCAACGGAGATAATTAATAATTAAGGTGCTCACCGAGTGGATTTTCCATGTCACATTTTTAGTGGTATCTGTTATACACACCGTTGAAATTATGAAAATGGTAATAAATGATGTGTATTTCACTTTACCACACAACAATTACATTTGATTTTTATGTTTTTTAATCACTTTTCTGCGATTTTAAAATTCTAACATAACCTAAACAGAAAGGC
Source organism: Amphimallon solstitiale (assembly GCA_963170755.1). Taxonomy (NCBI): domain Eukaryota; kingdom Metazoa; phylum Arthropoda; class Insecta; order Coleoptera; family Scarabaeidae; genus Amphimallon; species Amphimallon solstitiale. The sequence continues at coordinate 78,688,520 of OY720677.1, read as the reverse complement.
TATGTTAAAGGTTATGTTAGAATTTTAAAATCGCAGAAAAGTGATTAAAAAACATAAAAATCAAATGTAATTGTTGTGTGGTAAAGTGAAATACACATCATTTATTACCATTTTCATAATTTCAACGGTGTGTATAACAGATACCACTAAAAATGTGACATGGAAAATCCACTCGGTGAGCACCTTAATTATTAATTATCTCCGTTCCTGTACGTTTGCGCCGATTAATTTATAAGTAAAAGTTGTTCAATTAGACGTCCTCTATAAGGTACACTAGTCATTTTGTCAAAAATCGGTTGCACCCATATACTACAATTTACCCATACTTAGAAATTATTTTTACAGTGATGGCTTCATCATCGAAGAAAGTTGGCGTAAAAGGCAAAGTTATACATAGCCAAGGAAGAGAAATAATTGCCAATGTTTTAAAATTTATGAAGGAAGAAGCAGAAAATAAGCATCCGATAATTCCTTTAACAAATTACAAAGAGAGGTTAATGAGAGCGGTTGGAATTTCTGATGTGACATACAGAAATATTGCTAAAGAAGCTGAGGATGTAAATTCCGGAAAAGTTGCTTCATTTAGTACCCCACACAAAACAAGACCTCGCAAAAGCACAAAAAGTACACTTCGTCCAGAAGATACTGACACAATACGTAGCATCATTCACAACTTCTATATACATGAAAAACGACGTCCAAGTTTGAAGGGTAACGATAAATATTTCCATATAAATTATAATTGTTATATCTTCATTTATTTACAGGTATTTATGATAAAATAATAGAGAATGGCATACCATTCATGGGTGGACTTACAACATTATCGAAGGTGCTAAAGAAGATGGGATTTAAGTAAATAATAGTGTTTTTTCACAATATAACAAGAAATAAATATTTTATTTCTTTCTAGATGGCAGAAAACAGGCGACAAGAGAAAAATTTTAATGGAGTCATATGATATACGTTCAAAACGTATAAAATATTTAAAACAATTGCAAAGTTACATACATGAAAATAGACCCATTATATTTACAGATGAATCCTACATTCACAGTACACATACACAATCTAAAGAATGGTCAGATAATTCTTTGCTTGGGTTGAAGAAACCAATTTCAAAAGGAAATCGTTTGATTATGGTTCATGCTGGTGGAAAAATGGGTTTTATTCAAAATGCATTACTCCTATTTAAATCAGGTATTTATATATTACCTTTTTTACACAAAATATGTAACATTCAAATTATTGTGTAGATTGATCTATGCATAAGATACAAATTATACTTTAAAATTTTCGTATTAAATTTATCAGAGTTGTTAAAATTATTGTTGCTATTATTTCCATTGTTTTTATAGGTACAAAATCTGGTGATTACCATGATGAAATGAATTCAACAAACTTTTTCACTTGGGTCAATAAACAGTTACTGCCAAATCTTCCACCAAGAAGTGTACTGGTAATCGATAATGCATCATACCACAATGTAAAACTTGAACGTGATCCAACATCATCCTCCAAAAAGGCAGAAATGATAGATTGGCTTGTAGCAAGGAATATAGTGTTTGATATTAAGTGGACAAAGCCGGAGTTATATGAATTAATAAAGAAAAATAAAAGTGAAAATCCCACATATAAACTGGATACACTATTATGGGCTCATAAACACAATGTATTGAGGTTGCCTCCTTATCACCCAGAGTTAAATCCAATAGAAAAGATATGGGCAATTGTAAAGAATTGGGTTGGGACCAGAAATGTAACTTTTAAGTTAGCAGATGTCGAAAATTTGGTTCGAGAAAAATTTGCATCAGTAAATGTAGAAGAGTGGGCATCTGTTTGTAGCCACGTAGATAAAGTTGTTGAAAATTATTTGCAAACGGAGCATTTATTAGATGATGTAACTGACAATCTAGTTTTTACAGTTAACACCGAAGAAACTGATAATGAAGAAAATAGTGATATCGATGATGACACTGACATTGAAGGTGATGATGCTGATCAACCAGTCCTAGAACAAGTTGAATAAAAGTGATTAGGCTTAAACAGCCACAAATGAACATGCAGAATTGGATGTTCTGTTACTTTTCTTAAATCTTTTGTAACACTTTAAATTAAAAAAATAAACAATTTGTCTCTTTTTTATACCCCATATATTATATATACTGGTATTAACATACATCCATTACACTGTTATTGTTTGTATTGTATATGTATTGCAATATTACTTGGCAAAAATAAAATTTTCTAAATCATTTTGTCTTCCATATCTTTTATAAGTTAACTTGTATTAAATATAACAATATACTCTTTAGACGACATGAAATATGTATATGTATCTTTATTGTAGCTTGGAATAAGCCAATACCTACTTCAAATTATAATAATTATTCTGATTTGATAAATGTAAAGTAAATTTTAACTGCGACACTGAGTTCCAAATAATTCTCTAAAATAAGAAAGTTTATGAAGTGACAAATTTATTGCATTAATTTGACATACTTTTATTCGAATTATACTATATAGGAGCAGTATTCATATTGAGGTAGTTTTAAAAAATTACATTAATACTTCTTTAAATAATAATTTGCTTTCCTAATATCAATTTAATTCATTAGAAATATTGTAGTTTTATGTAAAAACATAATTTTTACAATTATGAAGCTTTTAAAAAATCATCCCTAATACCTCTGCCCTCTTAATCACCTACGCCACTGGCACTTTTTGTTCGCGCAGCTTTGTGATGACGTATGTGATATTCTCTAAATGTTTTCACTCTACGTGTATCGCTTTTCTCTGTGTATGTGCGTGTGCTTGATAAGGTATGTTTTTATTCTATTAATTAATTAACATAGTAATAGATTCCCATTCTTTATAATTTAACAACGGCTTAACACTATGGGTATGATGAAAATATAATTTGCAATAAGAATCAGTTTATTGTATTGCTTTTCGGTTGTTTATAACACAACGACGTTTTATAATTAATGCAAAATCCTTTTTTATAGTAATAAATTCCTATTCTTTGTAAATTTAAAACCGCTTCATCACAACTTTGCATATAACGAAAATATCATTCGCAATAAAAAATCAGTTTATTGTTAATATTATTAAGAAAGAAGTCATTTTATTTGAAGTTTTATGTAATATATGTAGTATAGATCTAACCAAAAGATGTTTTCAACGGAAAATATTTGGCGTTTATTTCAAATAAATCCTGTCATGAATTTTAATGTAAATCATATTAGAATTCATCGCAGGTTGTATAGTTGTATACACACGGCAAAAAGTTTGTCAACTTTAGTAAATTCAACACAATAGCTAGGAGCGTTTAAATTTTGGAATATTATTTAAAATCAAGATTTTTTTGTAGGCCATATATCAAATACTTTTTAATAGTTCAGCCAGCCCTCTAAAGGGTAATTTCTCTGCATTTTAAAAACTACATATGTTAAAACGTCCGATTAAAATTTATCCCAGCTTGTATAGTCATGGCAAAAAAGTTTTGTCAGCTGTAAATTCTAACACGAAATAAAGAGAAATTATATTGAAATTTTTATAATACCCCAAGTCTGAGTATACTTTAACTGTTTGGTTAAAGAAAATACATGTGACATATAGAAGTAAATATATTTCTAATATTCTTTTATGATTTATCGCATGATAACACGGTTGTGTCAACATTACAAAGAAATCTTTTTGGTTTCCCTGTTTTATTAGTATGGTAATTTCTCTCTCTTTTAAAAACTACATATGTTAAAGCGTCCGGGTAAGTGTGATATTGCTATTATTTTACGTTTTAAACTATTTTCCTTTAAATATATTGTCTTCAAAAGATTCTTTGTGTAATTTATTGTTTGCTTATTTATTGCTTTATTATGTTAGATGTATTTTATTTTTGATGAAATTTAATATATCTCCCAAGCGTGAACAAAAATATTATAATCTCTCTTTATGGTTTATTAAAATTTAGTGGGAAATATAGCTGGTCTTAAGACCTCGACAAAACTTTTACAGCATAGTTACACAACACAATTTTGACTATAACGCTAATTTAACAAAAATAACGCCTAAGTGTGAGTTTCTTGCTTTTCAGTTGTTATAACACAATGGTGTTTATCCCCCCTGCCAAAATAAACACACTCTATTTGACAATACATACTGAAGAGGAGCTGGCCAACGTAAGTAACGGAAGTTATTACAACACCCGCCCATCTGGAGCTTTGGACGAAGTTTTCACTAAGCAAGACCTCCATACCCAGATTTACTTAGATATAATTTTACTTAAGGACTCTTTGAAGCATATATTTGTGTTTTGTTATTTTGTTCAATAATATCCGAATGTACTGTAACATTCAAATCTGTTTTAAAAAGCCAATTAATTTTTGTTTGTGTTTTCATTCTGTTGAAGTTTAAAGAAATGGACAATGTTGATCAACAGTCACTCTCATCTGGTTCAATCGAACACGATTGGCAGTCAATCTCTACATTAGAAGAATCATCTATTCAGAGCGATGTGGGGTACTATAGCAACATTTCAAGTGCATGTACAGTAGATATTTATGAAAGAGGCGATGGGAGATTCCACATATTGGACGAAAGAAATGAAAGAATGTGTCTAATTAATACAGGGTTTAAAAATATACGAGATCGAGCCAATATTTTATGCACCATGTGTTACTACAATAACTGGCGATACGAATTTAGCCGCGTACGTGTCTTTTCGCATTTCATATGCAATTATTATGTTGAGATAGGCAAGTTTTACGAATAATAAGAGATAAAAAATCATTAATTGAGCTTATTTTACAGAATCTACAATAAAGGAATGTAGTAATTGCAAATTGCAAATCACCATTGTGTTTCCCCCAGGCTTTTGTCCAATATGTTACGTCTATTAGAGAAAATGAAATAGCAGTATATATATAAATTCTATTCTAAAAATATTATCAGTTTATACAGAAATGGAGGGAGAGAGAAATTGTATATAATAGAAGCTGCGTATAAACTCGCTTATCAATACTATACTAGTTCCACATATAACAATGTCTCTTGATCAGTTAAACGCAATTGGTGAACTTTCCAATTTCAAACCGTCAAAGAAAATATGTGAACTCGAGAAAGAAAAACTGTATAAGATAATCGACATAAGAATATTAAAAACAAAATTTGGCAAGTCTGTGTTGTGTGAATTGGAAGATGTTAGCGTATGGTTACCAAGACGTTATTTAAACTTCTTTGAGGGAGCCAATCTTCAAGAGTATAGTCAAGGGAAGCATTACTTAACCTACATCGGTCAAAAAAAAGTCGGCGCAAATACTACGCCAATAATTAAGTTTGAGAAAAAAGAATAATCAGTTTTAATTCGGTAAGTTGAAAATATAGAGAGAAAGATCAGGTAAATCCGCAATATTTTTCTCTTTCTTGTATATTATGTATCTGCAATAAATTCCTTTTTTTGTGTATAGGTAATCAAGTGTAGTGTGGAGATAATGGATCTACTTGAATGCGTACAAGACCTCTTTGCCATCAGTCAATCAAAAATAGAATTTGAAGAGTTGCAGCAACTAAATTTAGACAGTATAAGGCTATTACGGGACAAAATTTTTAACACCCAAGAATGTACGATTGGGGAACGAAGACAGTTAGAATCAATCCTATCTATACTAATATCATATAATGTACGAGTTGAAAATCGGTTAAGGGACTTCATTACGAAGGCGCTGGTCTCCATGATGACGGCACTATACCAGACTTATAATGGCAAGAGGTAAAAAATATATATAAGATGTTAAAATAGATAAAATAATATAATTTTAATTTAATAGGGAACGTCCGCATTTCAAAGTCGAATTAAAACCGGAATTATCACAAATCTTCATCATAAAGATCCTAAAGTATTCCTTGAAAACGCTTTTCCTCTCATTCATTCAAAACTGCAGTCACAACTCGCTCAATTAAAATTAATAAAGGTAAATTTCTCTTTATGCGCAAAATTTAATATGGTAGATAACAACCCAGACTCTGAGAAAACAGACTGTAAATACTTCAATACAGCAAATTTTATAGTTTCAAAATCAACTGAAATTAGAGATATTTACGATAATGTCATCGAAAAAGTACTACATGACATAGAGGAAATGCAATTTAAAGGTTCGGGGTGGTCACTTCAGGAAATCATAAATTTAACTATTAATATAAATAAATATCAACCTATTGAGGGTAATGCTTATATTCCTCTACCAACAAATATTCAGAGACGAAAGGCAGTACTAAATATTATGAGTAACGATCGACGTTGCTTCATTTATGCTGTTTTAGCAGCCATTTACAAAATATATTCCACCAACGTGAACGATTACCCACAAAATTACCATGAAATATTTAATTTAAAAGGCATACAATTTCCAGTCGCGTTAACTAGTATTAAGAAATTTGAAAAACAAAATTGTAGAGTATCAATCAATCTGTATGGTTTATATAAAAAAAATAAAGTTTCAGGTCCTTTATACTATACTAATTCTGTAAGGGACAATCACATAAATTTATTATATTTAACTAAATCGGGAAATCGTACGCACTATTGTTGGATTTACGATTTAAGTAAGCTGTGCTCTCCAGACATATCAGTACATCATAAATCGTATATTTGCGATCGATGTTTAATCCATTTCTACTGTGAAAACAAGTTTTCTTTGCACATGCAAGATTGCAAAAATCATCAACCGGTTAAGATAGAATTACCAAAGGACAACGAGAATATACTTAAATTCAAGGAACTTCAAAAACAGTTCAAATCACCAATGGTCATTTATGCCGATTTTGAATGTTTAACTAAACAGATTCATACTAGTCAACCAAATCCGAACACATCCTATACGAATAATTACCAAGAACATCAAGCATTTAGTGTAGCGTATCAAGTAGTATCTTCCACACACCCCGAATTATCACACTTTGAACTCTATCGGGGACATGACCCTGCAAAATGGTTTGTATCTCAATTAAAAAAGGAGGCTATTGTATATGCAGAATATCTAAGTCTTAATTACCCAATGATTGAGTTAACCCCTGAACAATTAGATTATCACAATAATACATCGTCATGTTCTATCTGTTCTCAAACCTTTGATGAAAACGTGGTGAAAGTTATGGATCACGATCATTCAAACGGTTTGTTTCGAGCCACCCTCTGTTCTACATGTAATTTGAATTACAAACCTAGTAATGTAATTCAAGTGTACTTTCACTCATTGTCAGGATTTGACGCACACATTGTTTTGAAAGAATTGAATTTTGATGAAGGTCCTATAGAACTACTTCCAATAACTATAGAACGATATATATCATTTAGTAAAGAAATTAGAGTGAACAATAAAGCAATCAAATTAAGATTTTTATATAGTTACAGATTCTTACCAGAGTCCCTTGAAAATCTGGCAAAGTCTTTAAATGAAAGTGAGTGTTTCTCTTTAAAGAAATCATTTCCTGACAAGTATTCTCATCTTATCAGGAAGGGTGTATTCCCATAAGATTACGCAAACGATTTTTCTAGATTGGAGGAAACTCAGTTACCCAATAGGAGTCAATTTTATAATGCACTAAATAATTCAGACATATCCGATGAAGATTACAATTATGCCCAGTTTATATGGAATGAATTCAATATAAATAATTTAGGCGAATATTCCGATTTATACTTGAAAACAGATGTTCTCTTACTAACTGATATATTCGAAAAATATCGTAAGCTCTGTCTACATACATATGGCCTTGATCCTGCTAACTACTATACATGCTCAGGTTTTTCATTCAGTGCAATGCTGAAAGTTACTAAAGCCGAAATAGAACTCTTGACCGATATTGACATGATTCTGTTCTGTGAGAAGGCAGTAAGGGGCGGATTGGTTCAAATATCAAAGAGATATGCTAAAGCTAATAATAAATATCTTCCTGACTATGATTCTACCAAACTCGACTCTTTCATCGCTTATTCCGATATAAACAACATGTACGGTTTAGCTCTGTCAAAACCTTTACCTTGTGCACAATTTCACTGGGATGCCGATCTCGAAAGTGTTAGAAATTTCATTTTGACACGATTAAATTTACCCAATTACTTTGAATTAGATGAATATGGTTATATATTAGAAGTTACAGTGTTGTATCCTGAGAATTTACATGTAACACATAAAGATCTCCCCTTATTACCACATCATTTCACAGCTCCAAATTCAAAACAGCAAAAGTTAATGGCTACTTTGCACGATAAGGAGAAATATGTTCTTCACTATACAAGCTTGATACAGGCATTGGAACTTGGTTTGATATTAGATAAAATACATAGAGCTTTAAAATTTAGACAATCGCCCTGGTTGAAACCGTACATTGACTTAAATAATAATCTCCGCGCCGCCGCCACAGAACCCTTTGAAAAGAATCTATATAAATTAAAAAACAATGTAATATTTGGCAAGTGCTTGGAAAATATTAGGAACCATAAGTAGTATAGCAAGCGGGATCCTGTGACACTTTGGCCTTGAAACTGATTCCACCTGTATATAGCAAGCGGGCTAGTGCTTTGACCTTGATACTGTAACAGCTCGGTGCCTCATTTGGGTGAAGCTAGCGGTCAGAGGTCACACACGCGCACAACAAGATAAGCCGCTGACGCAATTTGCTTGGCCTCGCCTGGCCTCCACAAGACAAGACAAGATAAGACAAGTTTATGCCTGCAGATAATATTTTTAAAATGTATGTAAAATAATGCGCAATTGTCAATGGTTTTTACCTGTGTGTGCGCTAATTATTTTTTACTTGTACTTACGTTTCTATGCACACCTGTAATTTACCTTACGTTTTATGCACACACATAGGTGGCGGTAAATTAAAAAATGAAATTTAAGAATGAACGAGCACACCTGTTTTATGCACACAAATAGATGGTGGTAAAATTCAAAATGAAATTTAGGAATTAAAGAAAGAAAAAAGAAAAACGGTTAGGTGGAGATTTGAACTTATCCTAATGAAGTGTGCATTTTATACTAACTAAATTTACCACCAGGCCGTTTTCTTTTTCAGATCTTAAATGTTTTTACTGTACCTTGTAACTTTTATTTTGCTTTGATATGCACTTCTTTAGGCTAGCCAATTATAAATATAATGTCTTTAATGCACAGAAATATAGTTTTACACAGTTATAAATATAAAGTAATAGGTTAAGGGTTTAATAAAAAATAAATAATAAATATTGTGTTTTATTATTTTATAAACCAGTGATATAACAAATATACATTTTCTTTTGCACATTCTAAATTATTGTTCTTATGAAAATTACAATGTTGACTCCATTCATTTTGCCTTAAAGTATTTAGATTTGGACAAGTAAATCTCTCCATATCGATAATTGTATTGGATAGTAAATTTTCCAAAACGTTTTTCTTATTCAATCCATTTACCATTAGGATTGCATCACCAACGATACTCCGAATGTAATTTTCTATACGATTCAACGATATTGATTGTTGTTCGTCCATATCATCCCAATGTAATCCATGTATATTATCACACAACCATTCCATGTGTTTTTTAATTGTTGGACAAAACCATGACAACTTGTTGGGCATTCGAACAAAAATATGGTTAACGTGGTGTGTAGTTAAATTGTAAATTGCGATTTCTCTAATAAAAAATTCACTATTTTTATACTGATATCCCAGAATATCTATTATAAACATTTTTTCTTTTTTAGAATAATTTTACAACACTTGTTAATGGGTTATATTTAACAATCCGAACGTGTAAAATCAGACAAAATGCTGTAGTCTTTTCTGGCACGTTTACTGAAGTTTCGAACTCTAATCGAATATCAACTGCTCCGTTCTTTACCACCTCACTTTGATGACTGCAGTCTATAATAACGATCGGTGCTAAATGTTCATAATTTATAGGTGATAGACACGGTTCCACATCATTTTTATAGTAATATGAACGTTGAAATTGCGTATACATTTCATACAGAATTGCCCATTGTTTCTTATTGAAGTTTGCATTGATATTATCATATGGATATACTTCTGAATTTAAATATAATTTTATGTTTGTTAAATTGCAATGATCAAAATTACTCATATCTCTACCAACAGAATTTTTTCTATCTGATTGGAAAGCAAAAATAATAAATCTAGGTTTCTCCAAGTGACTAGTCGTTTTAACTGCCCACGTATGTTTTGTATTTAGTTGCACGGAAGGAAGTTCCTGCAGTTCCCAACTTCTAAATGCCACATCTAAATCTCTATTATTATCTATGTATTTTAATAAACGCAATTTTTCAACATCTGACACCGCAAGATGTGGAACTTTCCACGATATTTTACTAATTTTAACTTTCGGTTTATCAGTTGCGGTAACGGGATTATTTATGCATGCGTTTATATCCGAATTACTTCTAATTAATACAAGTTCTTGACGAATATTCAAAAGAACCTTCTGGAAGTCCTCAAAGTATCCTAGAACTGTAGATAATGGAATGCAGACGTTAAAATATCCATCATTATTTGTTAATGTCGGATGTGACAAATGTGACCATCCCGCATTTTGCAAACGTGTGCATTGATTAGGCGTGTACGAAGCAAAACCTTTTAATGTGCTTGCTATGCCTGGGTTTTTAATGCGGTCAATTACTATTCCACCCAATTCATAGCGAATTTCATCAAATAAAAATGTCACATTCTAAAGTTACTAAACCATGGGAAGTGCTCAGTATCGACATTGTTGGTCCTCTTCCGAGGTCCAAGCGAGGTTTTAATTACATTTTAGTGGTCTCTGACATCTTCAGTAAGTTTGTTCTGACTTTTCCGTTACGTAAAGCTTCTTCCAAGACTATTATCCGACATCTCGAAGAAGATGTGTTTCTGATTTTTGGCGTACCTCGTTCTGTAATTACCGATAATGGCGTGCAGTTTCGCTCTAACGACTACCGCTCTATGTTAAAAGAATATAAAGTACGTCCATGCTATACTGCGAATTACCATCCTCAAGCGAATCCCGTGGAACGCGTGAATAGGGTTATCAAAACCATGTTGATCTCGTATGTCTCTGACAATCATCGTGAATGGGACGTCTATCTTCCCAAAGTCACTTGCGCTTTGCGCACCGCTAGACACGAAGTCACCGGACATACTCCCTATTTCATTAACTTCGGTCGTGAGATGAATCTCACTGGAGAAAGAATTTCCGATGCTCCTATCTCTGAAGGAACTCCACTTGTCGAGGTCCGCGATCCGGAAAAACTAATAGAACGTTCCGAAGGATTTTCTAAACTTTATCGTGACATCAAATCCCGCTTGCAGAAAGCATACGAGCGTGCTAAGGCGCGCTACGACACTCGTCATAGACGGGAAGAATTTTTGGTAAACCAGTTGGTTTGGCGTAAAAATTTCGTTCTTTCAGATGCCGCCAAGTTCTATACCGCCAAATTGGCTGACAAATATGTCGGGCCCTTCCAAATTAGTAAACGTATCTCAACTGACATTTATGAACTCAAAACTTGCGAAGGTAAATTGCTGCCCGGAGCGTGGCATGCAAATTTATTGAAACCTCAGCCGAGTGATGATTAAGATCTACCTTCTCACGTGATCAACTGCCTAAATTATCGCTTATCTCGATTTTGTCTTTTCGTTATTTGTACCTACCGTTACCTTTTTGGCCTGTAGAGAGTGCCTTGGCTTGCAGCCGTAACACCAGAATTTCTCTACCGTGTACCTCGCGTGATGTAAGAGGCATCTAAAGGGGCATTTATGGCCTGTAGCGAGGGCTGGAAGAATTCTCCTACCGTGAACCTGCGTGAAGTAAAAGGCTTCTAAAGGGATCCTGACTTCTATTGTTCCTCTACCACCTCGGGACAAACAATTACCTTTTATCGCTCTCTCGATAGTGTGATTACCGGCCCCATTGCACAGCTTGGACCTGTGACTCCGTCTATGCATTTATCTTCCCGTATCTCTGTCGCTACCGTGTGTTTCGGATCTACCGTGTCTTTGCTCACCTTCGTAGACATACCTTCGTGCAGCCTGTCACCCTCGATCTCTTCGAACCCCGGTTCCCGGCGGCTCCACGTCTACTATGGGCAAAAGTTCTTTTACTTCTTCTATCGCCTACTGTCCTACTTCATCGTTTCGGTTCCTAGAGCCTTACCGTCCCCGCCGGCTTGAAATGCCGCTCGACCTCCCCAGTCTGAGGGTTTTGCCCCTGGCAGTATTCTCCCCCCAGTTCCCCTGAGCCTGGCCCCGTTACGCTCCTTCCCGGTCGGGCTCACTATAACTGTCCGTGTCTTCGCATATATGGAGTGACAACCTTGCTAGGGGAGTCCTCACTGCATCCCGTTTACCTTATCTGACATGACTACCTTTTAAGCTAACTAATGTTGGTTATTGCTTAATTACCGGATTTGACTTATCTTATTTGAGAAGGTATAAAGAGTGATGGTCCCTTTATGTGTGATACTCCTCAGCCTTCCAAGGGTCGTGTCCTGGCGACCTTTTTGCTTTTCTTACTGTCAAAATGTTACCTCCAGGAATTGATTATGACTTCTGCCTTATGGTTTAACGTTCGCCTTCAGCGTTTCGGTCGGGACAACGCCGGTCCAGACTTTAAACTTTTGCTCCCTATTATCTATTTTTGTTTGGCGATCTTCTCTCGTTTTGTTGTTTCCGGATGTTATGGTTGTCGAAACGGCATATCCGTACCTCTGAGCAGTTGCACCATTCTGAGCTTTATCCTACCTTTAACTACCTCCTCCTTATTCCGCTTTGTATCCTGTACCTGTAGTAATAAACCCGTTTTTAGTTGACCTTTTATTTTTGTTTGTTTTGAGATACCGAGGGCCTTTCCCAAGGGTCTCTTTTACCGTCGCGTGTCTGCAGAGTGTCGTCTCGGGGGTTGCCTTTCCCGCATCTTGGCCTATTGGTAGTGCCTACTCCTTATTCCTGTGCCTTCGACCGTCGTAAGGATCACCGCCGGCCGGGCACACCGATATCTAACCCGTCTATACCTTTTTCCCTCTTGATGCTACCAATGGTGCTGGGCTGTCGGTTGGACAGGTCTCGGGGCGCGTCTGTGCAGAATCTCGACACCCTTTGTTTTTTTGTTGTTACTTTCCCGTACCGGCCGAATGCCGAAGGGCCACGTGGTGGTTTTGGCCAAGCTATTTGGTGTTGCTGTGACTGGGTGTGGCTGTGTGCGTTTGTGTAGTAGACAACGTCCGCTTTAAAACTCTCGCTTACCCTTTTCACTACCTTTATTCCGTCAGCCTATGTTCTCGGTGCAAGAAATTGCTCTGCGATCAATTTCTTTTCGCTGGAAAGGGGGGAATTTGTTACGCTGTAAAATTTACTTTTGTATTTAGTTCTCGAAAGATTATGTGTCTTTGTCTAAGTACGTAGATTTTGTATAAGCTCGAGACTTTTTGGTCGAACCTTGTACATCGTTTGTTTCACCGGTTGAAAAGACCGTCTGCCGTATATCTGCGTGTGTGCTTAACCTACTATTGAGCTCTCAGAGCCCTAAATCACGTACCGAGAAATTGATAGATATGCAATGTGTAATATCGAGCAAATACACTCTATTTATGTAAAAAACCTCTGTATCTTTGTAACTAATTCTAATTATCTTATCTCTAGCTTATTTTACCCTACCTGTAGATGCGAATAATCTGCATTTGCAGTTACTTTTTACCCCTTGTGTCAGTTTTATCAATATCTACTTATTTATTACTTCCGATCTCTACGTAGTGCATTTATTTGTGTCTTTAAATCCTTGACACACATCAGACAGCCACGTTGTATTAACTGTCGCCTGTGTTTATGTGTATTCCTAGACATAGACCCTCTAGCACGTCTGAATAAAATTTTCCTTCGTATTTATGTCACTAAAAATGTAAGAAGTATTAAATAAGGAAGTGCTTGGAATAGTGGGCATACTATTAATTGTGTTGCCGATCGCTTATTCCCCTGTCATCATTATTCTAAGTGTTAGCAACTTCTGTTAACTCTCCCTTGGAACTGCTGTCGGGTTAGGGGCCGTTGATACGCTGAAATGTGTGTTATGGTCGGTCTTTTTCTTTTAAACCGCCGTTGTAGCGTGATTTAAGATCTTGGATATTTCATTAGTTACCTGCAGAAACCTTGTTCTTCCGTATTATAAATTGTATCTACGTTGGAGGTTTGTTTTGTTTATTTCTGTCAAACTCTTGGTTATGTTGCTCAGGTGACTGTCCGCGTCACGTTTGCCAACCGTTTAGCATGTGAACTCCGTCTCGAACTGCCGACTTTTGCTTTCTACGTACATTTGTAGGAGTGTTTCGCTTATTTTCTTTTCGTCTAAGTTATGTGTAGGGTCGCGTTTAATTATGTATAAGTCACGATGTCGACTCCCTTTATTGTCAATTTAGTTGTGTGCCTGTTATGTTTATTTGAAATCTCCCGCCTTTCGTTCAGTGATATTTCCGGGCTTGTACTTTGCGTGTAGCTGACGCGCATTAGATATGGGAGAAGATTCCCGGTTTTGACTTCACTTTATAGTCATATCTTGTGTAAGAACATGGTGTGCAAATTGCTTATCTCCCTTAGTAATTTGATTACATTATCTATGTAGATATTTTCGCGAATGCGGCTTTAATTGGAGTAAGCAGAAATTACCGTTACCTTAATTTTGGTTATTTATCGTGAATTTCTACCGTTATACCGTTACCTAAAAATTCACGTATGGCCACGTGCTGGTTTTTTTTTAATTTAAATTTTGCACCCTGGAGTGACTTGTGAGTCGTTTATCGCGGAATCTCCATTTTTTTTTTACATTGGGGATTCTTTTGACGGGCACAAAAGCCCACAGTAGCCATATTTCTGGTTTTATCGCCCCGCATTATCATCGAAGAGCGCGGTGGTTTCTATCGTTGCTGCAGTAGTTGCACCTCTACGACTATCCTGACTGTTGAAGTGGAATTTTCCAACGAGGGGGTCTCCGCCATTTTGGGTTCCCGCTGCGGCCTTCCGACGTCCATTTTGTCAGATAAGTACAACTAATGTTGTAATTTACATCATAATTTACGACTGATTTTCGACGACTTTACGCCAGAGTGCTGGACTTTATCTTACCTAAATTTGACCTAAGAATTTTTGAGTGGCTAAAATAACTAATGCACCACATAGTTTACTGCCAGGTCACGTATTAATCCTAATTAAATTACCGTTATTTTCTTGTTATTTTTATGTAATATTCAGTTTAATTAAAATTTTGGTTATGTCATTACCGTAATTTTGTAGCTCTATGTTGAGACGAATATTTAATTAAAAAAACTAATTTTAGTAAATTCATTTCCGTAGCACTATTTCTTTTGGGGAGACGATGTTTAAATTAGTAATTTTTCTAGTATTTTCTTTGCCTTTAGAATAATTGTATGTCTCTTTGATGTGATGAATTTTAATCTAATTTTTGATAATAATTTTTGCACGTTTTTTTTGCCGTAAGTTAGAAAATTTGTCTTTCACGCTGATCATTTAATTTTCCTGAGCTAGTTAAAGTCATTTCTGTAAGAGCAAATTTTGTTCGGGAAGCTCAGTGTAAATTTGTACTTTATAAAATTTCCTTTCTAATTTTATCTTTAATTATTTGACATTTGTTAATAAGTAACCTTCATTTAAATTAATCATGTACATGTAATCAAACCCTGTGTTTGGTATTTAACGAATTTTTCACTTTATTAGACTAAGTCTTATGTACTGGTTGATATTAATTTTCTTGCGTACATAATGAATTACATTTTGTATTAACATTGCCGTAGTGGCGTTTTCATGATATTACTTGTATTTATATTCTGTGAGGTAATGAAACGTTTCTGCTACCAACCATCTTCTGCTGAAACGCAGAGATTATGAATTAGTATTAAGACTTGTTTTTTTATTTCATTAATTTTGCCTAACGCTTTGTTTACATGCCATCAAACTGTCTAGTTTTCATTTCATTTTATTTAAATTAAATTCATTCAATGTTTGTTTTTTTTATATTTAAACTGTTCAAACAGCATTGTGACACTTGGAAATTTTATATATATTTAACTTCTTCTTGTTTTTTTTTTTAAAAAAAATAATAACTTAATCAACATTTCAATATAATTAAATCTTGCTACTTTTCGAAATACCTTATCTTTTATTTTTACCTCTACATATCTCAAATAATATTGTGACAAGCACGTACATAAGGTTAGGTGCTAACGTTTATACAGGGAGTTCAATAGGAAACCCGCTGGAGGGACACAGCCAGTGGTAGCTCATAGGAGGCGCAGGTAGGTTATCTTTAGGGTAACATAGTGTCCTGGTGCCCGGACAACGTCGCTAGCGTCGTTGCCGACCGACGCTCTACTTTTAGGTGTTCTAGTTATCTGAACCGTCACGCCGTCTGCGACTGAGTTAGCTCGGCCAAAGCCAAATGTATGACAATCACGAAAGATCCGCTCAGATGCAAGCTAGTGGTGGAGGATAATCCCATAGAACACGTGATGCAATTCAGATATCTGGGCATAGACATATCAAGTACCCACGACCTAGTTAAAGACTTGAGGAGCTAAATTAACAAAGCATCCGCACTATCAGGATACCTACGAGATATAGTCTGGTCAAACCCGTACATGCGAAAAGAGCAAAATCAGAATCTACAAGACTTGCATCAGACCAATTATGACGTACGGTATAGAAGTCCGCGAAGACTCCAACAAGACGAAACACATGCTAAGGGTCGCCGAAATGAAAACACTGAGAACAATAGTGGATAAGACAAGAAGAGACAGGGTGAGAAACTCGGATATCAGGGAACAATGCGAGATACAGGATATTGTGAGATGGGGAAGACAACGTAAGAGGCAGTGGTACAGCCATGTAAGACGGATGGACGAGAATAGACTCCCGAAGATAGTCCTAGAGAACAACCCGCCCGGCTACAGACCTATCGGAAGGCCACCTAAGAGATGGAGAGATAGCTGGCTATCTACCTCTCAGGAAAAGACGCAGGGGCAACTTCAGAATTAACAGATCGACAGATCTCTAAGTAGTAGAAGAAGAAGGAGGAGAAGAGCTCTTTATTTAATCGACTGCTCCAAGCAAAATGAATTACTGATTTCCTCAAGCGTCGATATCAAACTGGAAATTGAATGTCAAGAACAATTTAAACCAGATACCGTAGAGTATTGCCTCATTTTACACGATAATTTGGTGGAATATCAACCTCTTACGGGAACAGTGAAGAAAATAATTTCATGATAGATAATTTTGATGATACAACGTCAGTGCATGATTGGTGTGAGTGTAGAATATCTACAGCGGATAGCGATCGAGTTCAACATAGGATTGAGAATATTGAGACTAACTTAAACCCGAATTTATTGCAACGGCATTCATACGTAATTATTTTAATCTACAAGGATTTCAACTGAAAAATGGATTTGTGCTTAAGGAAATGGCAATCAGTGATGGTGTAAAAATCGGGCATTTCACACGTGAAGAATTACGTCAGGTGTTATAGTTAAAGGAAAATCATCATGGTTTATGTTATAACGATGGGTATATATCTTACTCGAAAATAGGGAAGATTTTGAACAGACTTGTTTGCTACAACGATCGTATTTATGTTAAGGGTCATCAGAAAAAAATGTTTTTAAAAAATTATTTACCTAATTCTGTAATAATTAATTTAGAGTGTGATGAAACTAGTATTAAGTTAGATAAGACTAATTCAACTTGCATGTTTCATACTAAGGACTATTGTATTTGCGCATTACATAATGTTAGACTGCTAGAGAATTTTCTCAAAATAGTGTAGTATATTTAATTGTTAGTATATAAAAATTTGTTTAAATTTTGTCTAAAGTAACTAATCTTTTGTTTCCTTACATCCTTTTTAATCGCTTTTGGAACACAGTGTATATTAATATTGTAAACGTTATGAGGCTGTATATATATTAAAATTTTAATCTTACCTGGTCATCTTGATTCCGTCATCTTAGATTTTGACTCGCCATCTTGATTCCTAACTTTTGAAACATCCTGTATGGTTGATACGTCACGGAGTACCATGCTGTATATGTATTAAATTCAAAAACTTTTATTTTTGGCGGCCATATTGGTTCCTAACTTTTGAAACACCCTGTATGGTTGATACGTCACGGAGTACCATCATGCTGTATATGTATGTATTCGAGCGCCGCCACCAGCGCCCTCTGTCAAACCACGGTGACCGCGTTCGGAACTACAAAAGTGGAGGGGGTAAAAAGCAACAATTTTGGACACGTGACCTCCGGTGGAGTGTGTGATCTAGTACTCTCGAATTCTACCTACTGGAAGAGATGATGAAATTACGGCAGCGGTACTACAAACAGTTAATAATAATCCACATACATCATTACGACAATTAAAAGAACAGCATGATCTATCTGTAACCTCTTGCCGTATGATTCTAAAAGAAAATAAATACTTTTCGATGTTCTGCTTTTCATTTACCTAAATATGAAGTTTGTATTCACGTTTCCCGCTAAAGAAAATGCCTTAGTTTTAGGTTTGAATATAATATAGTCATTCCAAAACGGATTTCTAGCAAATCCTTGTAAAACATCTAAAATATTATCTCATATTGACCATAATTTCATGAATTTCCTTTATTTTTGAATTATAAAATTTACCCGACCTAAAACTGAATTAATTGAAAACTGTTTTTCATCCCCGATCAAACGAAACCGTTTAAAAATTACTTTTTATAGGCGTTAATGGATAAGTTTTATCAAGATGAAGGCGGAGGAACAACTTCATTAACCGATACGCCTCTAGTACCTGCAGCCGTACCAAGAACGAGCCTCACTTACGAAGAAGTACTTGTCAAAATTTAAGAAACTAATATTAACAGCCAGAAAACAGGAGGCATCATCTAATGAAATGCCACACTCGTTGAACAGTGAAAATATACCAATAACAAGAACTCCTAGATTTCCCAATAAACATATCATACCGCCTGCTAATATTACTGTCAATAAGGAATTAGGAATTGGTGAATTTGGAGTTGTACAACAGGGTGTCTGGTGCAATGAAGGTGAACGAATTCAGGTTGCTATAAAGTGCTTGTCTCGAGAGAGAATGCAAACCAACACGATTGAATTTCTCAAAGAAGCGGAAATCATGCATTCTATAGACCACGAGCATATAGTGCGTCTTTTCGGTGTTGTTTTAAATACCGGTAGTCTAATGTTGGTAACAGAGCTGGCTCCGTTACGTTCTCTTTTAGAGTGTTTGAAGGAACCCTCGTTGAGATCGAGCTTCCCAGTGCTTACGTTGTGCGATTTTGCGGTGCAAATATGTGATGGAATGCAATACCTAGAGGCTAAGCGACTAATACACAGATTTGGCAGCTAGAAACATTCTCGTATTCTCGAAAAATAAGGTAAAAATCTCAGACTTCGGCTGAAGTCGTGCCTTAGGCCAAGGCAAGGACTACTATCAGACGAACTTTAACGTAAATTTAAAACTGCCTATAGCATGGTGCGCTCCTGAGTGCATAAGTTATTTAAGATTCACGACGGCGAGTGACGTGTGGGCTTTCGGTGTGACGTTGTGGGAAATGTTCTCGTACGGTTTCCAACCGTGGGCGGCGCTGACCGGGCAACAGATCCTCGAGGCGATCGACGAGCCGAACTTTCAGTGGTTAGAACAGCCCGATGCCAGTCCCCTCGATCACTATCAGCTGATGTTGGAATGTTGGAAGCACGAAGCGGTCGCGAGGCCCAGATTTGCCGACATATCCACCAAATTGGTGGACTGCAGGCCCGAGCAAGTGCAGACGAAGACTGCTTCGTGCGAAGGACCTCATCTTCTGCCGTTTAGAGTTGGAGATGTCATCACTGTACTAGATAAAATTTGTAATCGACCCTTATGGAAGGGTGTAACGGCTAGCGGAAGAACCGGATTATTCGACCCGGTCAATGGCGTTGCTTACTTGGGCAGTGATTTACCAACCTCCACATTTTTGCGCACCGATTCGGCTCGGACGTCCGCCAGGCGGAAGCTGAAAAGCGAAATGATCAGTGCTCCACAGGGTGATGTAAAACATACGGGACACGTGGGTTTAGACGGTGCATATTTTGACGATTTGAGCTTTCTCGGAGGTGCTAAAGTAGACTATGGGGGAATTCCGACACAGGTTGTGGCTCCATACAGACAGCACAAAGATCTAGAAGCCGCTCCTCTACTGGAAGGAGATCACATCCCTCTACCGCCTGCTCCATCCTCCACGACGGATCACGAATATCACGAGATAAGCGACGACGAAACAACCAACAGTCCACACATCGACTTGGGCCCGTCTCTGATGGACGAAATGGAGAGCATGTTCAGTTCGTTGTCACACCAGCTACCATCTTCACCGGCGGATCACGAAGGAAGTAACAAGAGCAATGAACTGAGGGAGCGAATGTCAAAACCTAGGAAACAGGCGACTGTAAAACCGATCAGTGCGCATGATCAGAAAACGTTGGAGACTGCTATCGCTCTGGCGAATGAATACAGCACGAGGTCAATGAGTGCACCAATGCCGACGACGCCGATTTCACCGAATAAAAGGAAGTTCAGCTTTCGGTTTCCTTCAGCGACGGCATCAGAAAGACAGTATTTAAGGGACCTGCACATGATCAAACTGAATGCCGATCAAGAGGAATTGGACACGATCTGTTCCAATATCATGGATATTTACGAACTGACGGTAACATTATTGGGTAGTTTAGAAGACGTCATGGAGATGGCGCAAGAACAAATGCCTTACATTGGTAGTTGTTTCGAAGGTATGATTTTTGACTAGTGTTAATTCAGCTTAACATTGACTGTTTTATTAATTCTCACAGAAATAGCGGAAGTTGCTGAATTTGACGTATACAGTCGATACGCAGCAGATGTAACAATGCCGTCTTGTAGGGAAACGTTGAACTCTCTGCTTGCAAAACCTTATGTCAGCAGTGCTCTAACAACAGCTGGACAGGGGATGAAATTGTCGTTACAATACTACTTACTCGCCTTGCTCCTAGCCTCCGATAAGGCATTGTTTCTCTTATTTAGATTATATCAGTACTGAAACATCTACAGTTAGAATTAGGTACTTCCCTCGATAAATTTGCCAGGCTTTTTCGTATGTTAATAATTGTTTTTGTGTTGTGAACAGGACAATATGCTTTATCACAGTCCGTGTCGAGAAAACTTTGCCCCCACCACTAGCTAGAGCTAGGCGACAAGCTGCCTTAGATAGGATACACAAATTGGAGAAGATTATAGAAAATTGGGACAACAAGGATTTAGGACAATGCTGTAATGAGTTTATTAGAGGTAAGATTATTTGTTTACAATTAATATTTTACACGCTCGTTTAAGCGGGGGGGGGGGGTTACTTGATCGGCGTATGCCACAAAATGTCAATTTTAACGCAAAAAATCGCAAAAATTAAGACGCTTGAAAAAGTTGCCGCTGCATGAACGAAATAACCAATATTTGTTCTAGTGACTCACGATTAAAATTTTGAATTGTGGGGCCCTAGATATTTTTATTCTGAACACGACAATGTATTTACTTTACTTTCAAAATAACCCTGGTTTACAAAAAAACTTTGAATCCAATGAGAATGATCACAAATTCCGTACTGATAAATGGCAGTTAGGCAACACACAATTCAATGTCTAAGACCAGGGATATGGAAGGTATACCTGATCAACTGTATTAAGCCGAACATAAAATAAACAGATATTGTATTCAACTTCTTTTATTACCTTAGGTACCTTAGGTATACGAATATTTCATTGAGATATCGGCTTTATTTTGTAAATGATATTTGCGAAAATGTATTCGATATTAATTCATAGTCTGGAATAAATATATGTGGTTATTATTATTATGAAATTTTACTTGTTACTTAATTTCTGGCGTTCATATGTACTTACTTCAGATGTTGAAGGTTTTTAATCTTAATAATATGCGTAATGTGGTAGTAAACTAAAATATTACAAAAACAATTCTGTGTTGTAACAGTAACAGTGCCTGTTTTTTTTAATAAAATGTAAATACCTATATATACATGTATTATAATAAGCAGATGTTTTGGATTATTGAACCAATCGGCATTGATTAGCGAAATTAAATTATAAAACATTTTGTCAGAGGTAAGATTCGAACTAACTTTTATCACCCAATAAAGAAAGTCGTATTCATTTTTTCATAAATACATGGGGTTGTTATAGACAAGCAAATTTTAAAATATTTCAGATATTTGTCGGTGTTCATTTATGATTGATTACGTGATAACATTGATGCCTCTACTTTATTAGACTTTTTTTCTGTTCCTTAATATTCTCCTCGTTTTCAAAATGTATTTTATTTTTCAAAAACAATGTTCCGGCTTTATCGTATTTCAGAAATTCAGTTTTCTTCGGCAATAGATATATTATTATTATTAATTATGAAATTGCACGACTTATTATTTCTAACCTTACGTGTTCAAGCTTTTTAATAATATGAACAAGGTTTGTAGAAAACTAAAATCTGAGAAAAACAGCTTTATGTCTTTGTATGATACGAACTTAGAGGTTTGCCGGACTCTTCAAACTAAGTTGCATTGGTTGTAGGCAGTGGCGGCTCGGGGTGGTTCACATAGGGAGTGCATAATTTCAAAATTAAAAGTATAATACAAGAACGCTTACCCAATCTTAATAAGTTTCACCGACATACTGTTCCAGGCAGGTACTGTTTATTGTACAGTTTGTTTTCGAAGCACCCCTACATATATTTTATTTAGCCAATAGTATATTTTATTTAAAATTCTTCTCGAACTGTTTTTTACACAAACTAGTACAAACTCAAGAGCGAGAAAGGTAATACTATTCTGATGTTTTCGAATTTACTATTGTTAAGAAAAAATGAAGTATTAAATTTAAGACCTGTTCAATCATGCTTCGAAGAATCGCCAAATTGAAGACGTAATAAGCAACCACAAACACTCCCGTATCCAAAATTTCACATTCATACGTCAATTTTCAAAAAACTGATCCGCCATTTTGTTTTTTTTTGACATTTTCATTTTGGATTTGTGATCGGCGACCCAAGACACCCCCGTACCTAAAATTTCACATTTATACGTCAATTTTCAAAAAATCTTTCGCCATTTTTTTTGACATTTTGATTATGGATTCGTGATCGGTGACCTAAGACACCCCCGTATCTAAAATTTCACATTCATACGTCAATTTTCAAAAAAATCTTCCGTCATTTTGTTTTTTTTGACATTTTGATTTTGGATTTGTGATCGGCGACCTAAGACACCCCCGTATCTAAAATTTCACATTTATACGTCAATTTTCAAAAAATCTTCCGCCATTTTGTTTTTTTTGACATTTTGATTATGGATTCGTGATCGGTGACCTAAGACACCCCCGTATCTAAAATTTCACATTCATACGACAATTTTCAAAAAAATCTTCCGTCATTTTGTTTTTTTTGACATTTTGATTTTGGATTTGTGATCGGCGACCTAAGACACCCCCGTATCTAAAATTTCACATTCATACGTCAATTTTCAAAAAAATCTTCCGTCATTTTGTTTTTTTTGACATTTTGATTTTGGATTTGTGATCGGCGACCTAAGACACCCCCGTATCTAAAATTTCACATTTATACGTCAATTTTCAAAAAATCTTCCGTCATTTTGTTTTTTTTTGACATTTTGATTATGGATTCGTGATCGGTGACCTAAGACACCCCCATATCTAAAATTTCACATTCATACTGCCGTGATACCTACATTGGTCAGGCATTGTAAAATAAATAAATAATTATGTAATAGAATAAGTAAATAATTTATTAGTAGTAAGTGTAGGTATAGAAAAATGTATCATAAGTTGCATAACCGCAACGGCGTAACATTATAATATAAGATGTACAAAAATAAAACTGAAATAAAATTTATTTGAAAGGTACAGAAATAAATACCAAAAGTAAAATTCATGTATTCTATATTTGTAGAAACGAGGAGCACAAGATGCAATTTCAATATACAAAGACAGAACCAAATTTTATACATTGTGTGAAAGTCGCATTAAGTGTTTTGAGCAATAAATCACTATTCAAAATGAATAGACGTAAATTTTTAAGAGATTGTTATTTGTTCGACATTTTATGGTCATACTTAATAATATAATAAATACCTGAGACTTAAATCTAAATATAATTTTAAAAGGAATATGTAAAAAAAGGTATATTATTTTATTATTCGAAACAATGTAATAAAGAAAAGCTTCAGTGGCAGGTTTAAATCCAATTTTGTCCAGGAAAGATTCCGGAAATAACACATTAAAATTGGTTTAATCTCATTAAAATCTACAAAGAAAAACAATGTTCAATATTGTTAACAGCTGCATACAAATCAACCTACAAGAAGACGAGGAAAGATGGTTCGAAGATATGGATGAAGTTATCAAGGTCCAGGTTCATAATAACATGATTAATAAAAGGAGCATTCCTGTCGTATGCAATGTTTTTCCTATTATTGTAAAAGCAAACGTCTGCAAAAGAAAGATACGAATAGTGTTAAAAAATAGTAAAAGAATATATTTAAATAATGATGACAGAAGCAACGAATTCATTTATAAACATAATGAAGGATGGCGTTAATGAAAAGGAATGTACCTACCAAGATAAGAATATCGCAAATGTGCATTGACATTAACAATAACAAACAATTTAAGTGCGTGCATAATTTTGTGTAATTTCGAGATGTCAAACAATAATTGGTGCAGGTCAGTTTAGGGAGAACGTTAAGAAAATAAATCTGAGCAGGACAATGCCAACATAAACGTTAGTGTGGAGTGTGTGGAGTGTGTGGCGCTGCGAACGATGTATGGTTTTTTCGGGCGACCGAAAATGATAAGAAGGAAAGTACGAGAGAGGTACGTGAGAGTCATCGTCGATCCATGGGCGAGGCAGTCTGATTTTAAAAGACGCGGTGAATCTTCGATCTTCATATTTTGATGATTGCAGATGTATTATACACTGCACAGAAATCATCCTTAGCAAATGTATTAAGTTATTTTATTTTAAATAAGTATTTTTCATTTCACAGTTAATTTTTTGTCATTTAGTTTAATTTCATTTTTTTTTATTAACTATCAATATGACCGAACAATATAAAGAGGAATTTGATGAAATATATGAGCATCATAAGTAAGTTATACTTTAATAATAAATTATGCTAAAGATGCTACGTGGAAATGTTCATCTTTAGCAAAGCGTTTAATGAATTTATTTAATATTTTAGATGGGATTAGTATCTTCTTTGTTATAAGTAAAAATAAATAAATAAATAAAAGGGAGTCTTGTTCACAATGGAGAGAGGCATCAATAACACAACGTGTGAATGTTTGTTAGCGATGTTATCTATACTTTGTTAATAAGTTTTTTTTTTGATGCAAAATTTTTATAGGGAATTCAAATATTATACGTAAAGATAGGTGCATTTTTGATAAACAATTGCCAATTTGTGATATGTACAACGTGCAAATATTTGCATATGATAATTGGTGACAGTATTATCAAGGTGTTTTCCTGTTCTACGGAATTTTGTATTTTTCAAAGACACTTCGTGCGAATGAATGCCTTTGTGGAAGCAAAATCTAGCATAGTATAAGAAAACTATAATTTCTTTGAAATTACACAATGTTAAGATATTAATATAACAAAGAGCGATATTTATTCTAAATCTATTATATACGATGTTAAAAATAGAATATAAATATTTTATGAGATTTAGTTTTTTATTAGTAACCTTATCCTATAAATTCTAAATAAGAAATGTTGTTAGAAAAACAAAAGGAACATCACTGCTAGAACCTACAAGAAATACACGAATGTTAATAGAGATTGAATTAACAAATTTAATAAAGAAATCTTTCACATGACAACGTTATCTCTACATTCGTTTAAATTATGCAGCTTTGTATTATTGTAATTTGATTGAGTTATGCTGGTACAAGATTATCAATTTTTTTTTCAATACAGAGTTATAGCATATAGAATTTGATGGCGATGCCTAACGTATAGCAATAACACATTTATTATAAATAAAGAATAATAAAATTTTTCATCAAATATAATATATGCTATTATAGCATATATTTGGCGCCCAATCTAGTGGAGCAGTGACCTTTTGTCTTCTTTTTTATGGAAATATATATACACATTTAGCATTCAATTTAGTGCAGCAGTGCATTTTAATTTTTTTTGTTGTTGTTAAATAACAGTAAATATTTATTTAATGTCTAATATAGGGACAATATAAATAATTCTGCAACATTTTCTTGTTTAAATAAGGATAAGAATTAAGTAGCGATAGTTTCATTATTAAGTAAGTTTAGTAATAAGAAACATGGCAGATAAAAAGAAATAAAGGTAATGGTAAAGACCAACAACCTGAGACCGAATTAGACTTAAAGTCAAAGCAATTCACACATTATAGAAATCCTAGTCAAACACTTTCTGATTCAGAGTCAGACAAACAAGAATCAAAAGGTGATAGAGAGGAGGATTCAATAATGGGAGAGAGTATACAAACTCAGGACGCTAGTGGTGTATTTAGTGAGCAGAAATTGGAAACTCTTTTTCAAAAATTATTAAACACTATTGAATGTAACAATCAAAGTCTGAATAAAAGTATAGTACAAAAGTTTGAAGAAAACAATTTAAATATGAATCAAAAGTTAGAAGAAAATAATTTCAATATAAGTAAAAGTTTAGTAGAAGGATTAAAAATCCAATTTTGTCCAGGAAAGATTCCGGAAATAACACATTAAAATTGGTTTAATCTCATTAGAATCTACAAAGAAAAACAATGTTCAATATTGTTAACAGCTGCATACAAATCAACCTACAAGAAGACGAGGAAAGATGGTTCGAAGATATGGATGAAGTTATCAAGGTCCAGGTTCATAATAACATGATTAATAAAAGGAGCATTCCTGTCGTATGCAATGTTTTTCCTATTATTGTAAAAGCAAACGTCTGCAAAAGAAAGATACGAATAGTGTTAAAAAATAGTAAAAGAATATATTTAAATAATGATGACAGAAGCAACGAATTCATTTATAAACATAATGAAGGATGGCGTTAATGAAAAGGAATGTACCTACCAAGATAAGAATATCGCAAATGTGCATTGACATTAACAATAACAAACAATTTAAGTGCGTGCATAATTTTGTGTAATTTCGAGATGTCAAACAATAATTGGTCCAGGTCAGTTTAGGGAGAACGTTAAGAAAATAAATCTGAGCAGGACAATGCCAACATAAACGTTAGTGTGGAGTGTGTGGCGCTGCGAACGATGTATGGTTTTTTCGGGCGACCGAAAATGATAAGAAGGAAAGTACGAGAGAGGTACGTGAGAGTCATCGACGATCCATGGGCGAGGCAGTCTGATTTTAAAAGACGCGGTGAATCTTCGATCTTCATATTTTGATGATTGCAGATGTATTATACACTGCACAGAAATCATCCTTAGCAAATGTATTAAGTTATTTTATTTTAAATAAGTATTTTTCATTTCACAATTAATTTTTTGTCATTTAGTTTAATTTCATTTTTTTTTATTAACTATCAATATGACCGAACAATATAAAGAGGAATTTGATGAAATATATGAGCATCATAAGTAAGTTATACTTTAATAATAAATTATGCTAAAGATGCTACGTGGAAATGTTCATCTTTAGCAAAGCGTTTAATGAATTTATTTAATATTTTAGATGGGATTAGTATCTTCTTTGTTATAAGTAAAAATAAATAAATAAATAAAAGGGAGTCTTGTTCACAATGGAGAGAGGCATCAATAACACAACGTGTGAATGTTTGTTAGCGATGTTATCTATACTTTGTTAATAAGTTTTTTTTTTGATGCAAAATTTTTATAGGGAATTCAAATATTATACGTAAAGATAGGTGCATTTTTGATAAACAATTGCCAATTTGTGATATGTACAACGTGCAAATATTTGCATATGATAATTGGTGACAGTATTATCAAGGTGTTTTCCTGTTCTGCGGAATTTTGTATTTTTCAAAGACACTTCGTGCGAATGAATGCCTTTGTGGAAGCAAAATCTAGCATAGTATAAGAAAACTATTATTTCTTTGAAATTACACAATGTTAAGATATTAATATAACAAAGAGCGATATTTATTCTAAATCTATTATATACGATGTTAAAAATAGAATATAAATATTTTATGAGATTTAGTTTTTTATTAGTAACCTTATCCTATAAATTTTAAATAAGAAATGTTGTTAGAAAAACAAAAGGAACATCACTGCTAGAACCTACAAGAAATACACGAATGTTAATAGAGATTGAATTAACAAATTTAATAAAGAAATCTTTCACATGACAACGTTATCTCTACATTCGTTTAAATTATGCAGCTTTGTATTATTGTAATTTGATTGAGTTATGCTGGTACAAGGTTATCAATTTTTTTTTCAATACAGAGTTATAGCATATAGAATTTGATGGCGATGCCTAACGTATAGCAATAACACATTTATTATAAATAAAGAATAATAAAATTTTTCATCAAATATAATATATGCTATTATAGCATATATTTGGCGCCCAATCTAGTGGAGCAGTGACCTTTTGTCTTCTTTTTTATGGAAATATATATACACATTTAGCATTCAATTTAGTGCAGCAGTGCATTTTAATTTTTTTTTGTTGTTGTTAAATAACAGTAAATATTTATTTAATGTCTAATATAGGGACAATATAAATAATTCTGCAACATTTTCTCGTTTAAATAAGGATAAGAATTAAGTAGCGATAGTTTCATTATTAAGTAAGTTTAGTAATAAGAAACATGGCAGATAAAAAGAAATAAAGGTAATGGTAAAGACCAACAACCTGAGACCGAATTAGACTTAAAGTCAAAGCAATTCACACATTATAGAAATCCTAGTCAAACACTTTCTGATTCAGAGTCAGACAAACAAGAATCAAAAGGTGATAGAGAGGAGGATTCAATAATGGGAGAGAGTATACAAACTCAGGACGCTAGTGGTGTATTTAGTGAGCAGAAATTGGAAACTCTTTTTCAAAAATTATTAAACACTATTGAATGTAACAATCAAAGTCTGAATAAAAGTATAGTACAAAAGTTTGAAGAAAACAATTTAAATATGAATCAAAAGTTAGAAGAAAATAATTTCAATATAAGTAAAAGTTTAGTAGAAGGATTAAAAGAGACTAAAGAGGAAATTAATTCTAAGATAGATAAAATTTTTATAGCTTTAAGAAAAGAAAATTTAGAATTAAACTCTAAACTTGAAACAAAATTAGATCAAGCAGTAGTAGATTTAAAGAAAGAAATCTCTAGTAATGAGACAAAATGTGAAAATAAAGGTAAATTTCTGATTCAAGAAATAAATGATAGATCTGCCAAAACACAAAGTAGTCTAGATAAGGTTGAGAATAAAATAAATTCTTTAGAAATAAAAATAATAAATGATGAAAAGGTAAATAAGGAACAATTTCAACAGCTTTCATATAAAATGGAAGATTGTAGAAATAAGTATAGTGCTTGTAATGATACCATGTTAACATTACAAGACAAAACGTTAACATTTGAGAATACGATTAAACAACTGGAGGATAAAGTAATACACGGGGTCTATATGCCTAGTGTATCTTTATCGCAAATACCAGTTAGTGCAGAAAATATACCCAAATTCTCGGGATTTTACAAGGATTCATGAGGCGTTCATGAGGACTATTAAAACCTACATGAGGGGCATATCGGATGAAATGTCCAAATTACATTTCATAAGGGGATGTCTTAAAGATTATGCACTCCAATGGTATGATATGATCATTGATGAAGTGGCAAACTTTAGAGATTTTGAAACCCGCTTTGTAAGACAGTACTGGGGTCAAACACAACAAAGAAGGATAAGACATGATCTGGTGTTTGGTAAATACAGATCAGGATCCTCCAGAGAGAATTATATAATAAGGAAATATTCTTTCCTTAAGCACATACAACCAATGATAGAAGAAATTGACATTGTATAGCAATTAGCTGAACATTTTGATCACAATGTTACGCAGGCAGTGGCTCTACAAGGAATAGATACTGTAGAAGGATTACTGGAAATGGTTAAAAGGTTAGACGATGTGGATGAGAAGGGTTATGGATACAATAGAAATAATCCAAATCCTGGTACAAATTATTCACCTCGACAGCAACAGAATAATAATAATGGACAAGTAAACAATTCAGGTCAGAATAGACAGAATTATGGGAATAATCCGTACATAAATAATAGGACCAGAAACTTTGAAAATAAGAGAAAGAATGTCAGAATTACAGGAAGGAAGAAAGGACTGATGAAAGGGACAGAAAAGTAAATAATGTCCAGGTCAAGGAAGATAAGAAGGAAACAATTCGCAAAGAAAAACAGGAATCGAAAGGAGCGATACCGAAGGATACCAGACAATTACCGATGAATAAGGAATGGGTAAACACTACTTATTCAGGTGCAACTTCGTTGGATTTTTAAGGAAACCAGTCAAAAAGAAAAACAACATACACAACATCTATAATTTTGAAGATCTTACGAAGATCACAACAGAACTACCGCACATCACAATCAAGCTTGGAAATGAAGAAGTGGAGGCATTATTGGACACAGGAGCGCAATTATCACTATTAGACAGTAGCATTATAGATAAAAATATAGTAAATTTGGGAAATTATATGCCCATCAGAAAGGTAAATTTGATTACTGCAAATAAAAATCTATGATCACAGAAGACAAAGTTTTTTGCATAAATGTTAAGATAGATAAGTTAGAATTGTTAACAGAATTTATTATAGTACCTAATTTAAATAGTAACTTTATTTCGGGAATGGACTTTTTAAGTCAATATAGTACAAAGCTTAATATGGAAGATAAGACATTTCATATTAAGGATTCAGTAATCTCCTGGAGCAAAGATGCACAGGACGATGAAATTTTAATTAATAATTTATTTATAAATAAAATTACTGAACAAGACGTCACAAAAGAAATGGATAGTAGTTTATTCGTCAATAAAAGTGCACATCCTGTGAAGAATCCTCAAAGGGAGGACTTCACGATAAATAGGGATGGTACAGTATTAAATTGCGATAAACAATACAAAAGCCATATGAGCGATCTTCTTAGTAAATATAAGAAATTATTTGATAATAGTCCAGGCCTATCCAAAGGATATCAACATAAACTCAAGGTTGATGAGACACAACCATTCAAAGTAAAAAATTATCCCATTCCTAATAAATACAGAGAACAGGTAAAATTAGAAATAAAAGAGATGTTAAAAAACAATGTCATAGAGAGAACAGAATCAACATTTATCAACCCTATAGTTGTAGTGGTAAAGAAAAATATAAATAATCAGAAAGAAACCAAGCTACGTCTATGTCTTGACGCGAGGAGTCTCAACTCAAGAACCTCTCCTAATTTTGAAGCCCCACAGAGTATACATACCTTATTAACAAGGTGTACCGATGCCAGGTGGTTCACAAAAATTGATCTTAAAAGTTCTTTTTGGCTGGTGCCATTACATAAAGATTCTAGAAGGTATTGTTCATTTATGTTTAATTCACTAGTATATTCATACAAAGTTGTTCCATTTGGTTTGTCAACGGCTACAGCGGCCTTGGTCAGAGCCATGCAACAAATTTTAGATCCACATGAAGAATATGTTTCTCACTATGTGGATGATATATTAATATTTAATAAAGACTTAGAAAGTCATAAGGTATCTGTGGACAAAGTATTAAATACTCTAGCAGAAAATGATTTAAAAATAAATCTTGAGAAATGTGAATTTTATAAAAGGAGTGTAAGCTATTTAGGCTATATTATAGATGGTAAAACTATCACTATAGAAGAGAAAAAGTTAGAAGCTATAAGAAAATATCCAAGACCTAAAAATATAAAAATGTTAAGAGGATTTTTAGGCATGATTAATTACTACAAACATTTTATTCCAAAAATATCAGATCAGACCTACATGTTATTTAGAATGATCAAGAAGGGAGTAAAATTCAAATGGTCTCAAGAAACATTGAAGGCATTTGAAAATGTAAAAGAAAATGTTTGTAAGGCTTTAATAATAAACTTACCTGACTTTAAGGAAGAATTTGTACTAAGGTGCGATGCATCAAATAATGCGATAGCGGCAGAACTATTACAGATAAGAAATGGAGTAGAAATGCCAATCTGTTTCTTATCAAGAATCCTAAAGGGATATGAATTAAACTATACGACATCTGAAAAGGAACTCCTGTCTTTGGTTCATTCAGTGTCAAAACTAAAATATTATTTACTAGGGAATACCTTTTTGGTCGAAACAGATCATTTATCTTTGATTTTTCTTATGAAGACGAGATTTAATAACTCTAGAATATATAGATGGTCACTTTTATTATCTGAATATTCATTCAAGATAAGACATAGAAGAGGAACAGAAAATATTGTTGCTGATGCATTGAGTAGAGCTCATGGTGGCATCAAACAACAAAACTCATATCAAATAAATCATTATGATTTAGAACATGCTCCAGATTTATACAATCGAGAAAGCATTGAAGTTAGTCAGCAATCTGAAGAGATACTAGACATTAAAAGAAGAATTCAAAGAGAAGGAAATTATAAAGGTTATCATATGAGAGACAATATAATAGTATATAAGACTTTAGGAAATAAGAATTTAATTGTTTTAGGTAGGGATTTAGCATTAAGTATTATTAGAAATGTATATAATAATTTAGGGCATCCTGGAAATAGGAAAACTTTCCTTATATTCAGAGAGCAATTTTATAGTTTTAAGGATAAATGTTTAATAGCTGCAGAAAATAAAAAATGCAGACAATGCTTATTGGGCAAATACAAAAACAGAGTTAATCAAAATATTGTACATAGTATTAGAGTAGAGAACAAACTAGATTTAGTAGCTGCTGATTTTCTGGGTAATTTAATACCAGGAGAACAAGGATATTGTAATATTTTCGTAATGGTAGATATTTTGACTAAATATGTTAAATTATATCCTACTAGAAAATATAATACACAAACGGCAATAAATTGCATAAATCAATTTATCAACGATCATGGACAAATAAAGAAGTTATTAGTAGATAATGCATCCTACTTTAACAATGAAGGATTCATACAAGAATCTAGAGATATGAATGTAGAGGTTATCTTCACTAGTATTAGACATCCACAAGCTAATCCGAGTGAAAGATATATTCAAGAAGTAACTAGACATTTGAGAATGTTGACACATCAAAGACATACTGCTTGTGTAGGATATGTTGAAGACGTAGAAAATAATATTAATTTCATGCCAAGTGTGACAACCAATATAAGTCCATACACTTTGATGCATTGAAAACATCCACCCAGACCTTGGTGTCAGGATACACCGATGGTGGACAATCTTGGAGATTTAATACATCAAGGCAAACTAAGACAAATGAATAGAGCTGAGAAATACGTGAGAATGGAGAATGAGAAAATAAGGACCCACAAAACGTATCAGGTTGGAGATCTCGTAGTGGTGAAGAACTACAGATTAGGGAGGAGACATTTGAATAAATGTGCGAAGTTAAATTTACCGTTCATTGGACCATACAAGGTAAATAGAATTTTAAGTGATGTAACCTATGAATTGCAAGAAATGGATAATGAAAATATAAAAGGCAAATATCATGTATCAATGCTGTATGATTACATTATAACATGCTCGCTTGCTTACGTAATGCCAGTATAATACAAAGCGAACGCTATAAGACAAGTCTTTTGCATGCCTCCATTATATTGCGGAAACTACAAGCACCTCGGGTTGCCTATACACGCAGGCACCAATATCGCGAACTCTAAACGTCTTCCTCTAGTAGAATGACATTATTGTAATTTCGCCCGGTTGGCATTATTTATAGACGTAAATATGGCGGTTGAAGTGTTGTGATTTTTAGGCATGAGACTACAAACTCTTCGGCTAGCACAGTGAAGAACGTGAGTACTTCTTTTTTGTTTTAATGTATCTTAACGTTTATTGAAAATTCTACATTCCCTACACTCATTACTAATCGGTGAAAAGAAAACACGTATGGAAACTTATTTGAAAAATAAATAGTCTTTATTATCTACTAAAACAATATCAAAATTTATACACATTTATTTATTCATATTTACATTTTACGCACATACACAAAGTCGTACAATATGTACACAATTAAATATTAAAATTAAATTTACATCAGTGACCTCTTTAAATCGTAACAGAAATTGCATTTATCGTGAATTAAATTAAGATTGAACAGGTGCTCAACCCTATCCCCTGAACTGTCACTTACAAATCCCAATGCATTTTATCATCCTTAATATGAAAAAAAAATAAACAAGTAATGAGATATGTCTCGGTCAATTTGAGATAAAATACGCATTCAGATCAATTTAAATTATTCTATAAATTATTTCTGTTACGACATGCTCACAGGAAGAATTTACTAGTTTATCGTGAAATTGAATTTTATTTTGGTACGGGCTCGGATATTTGTTCAATAGCTTCGCGGTGAAATACTAATACGTCTATTTTATTACGGATTCGGAAAGCGCGGGTGTTTAGACAATAGTTTATATAAATACGCGGTGCGCATTCACGCATGATATCGGAAAATATCTGAAATGAACAATTATTATTAAATTCGGGTTTTATGAAGATCACGACATTGAAAGTCTGACCTAGACGGGATGCGATTTATAAACGGTAATATATCTCTCTTCCCACGGCACATGGGGCCTGAGTAAGAGGGACATATGCGGACGAGATTAGCGGATTTTAAAACGACTGTTTCACGATGCGGAGACCTGAGAGCAGCACGTTTCTAAGGAGTTAACCAAGTCTCTTCCACGCCATCTGGAGGCTGAATAGAGATAGGTGTAGGGTCTGGACAGGTCGGAGAAGTAAATGAACGAGGCACGCTCGATGGGGCCTTTTATATGTGAAAACCCCCTACGTATGTAGGTAAAAACCCGTTCAAAACATAAAATTTGCACACGATACTGACGTGAAACACGCGACTTTGAGCATGACGTAGACATTCGGTATTTTTCCATTAAAAAATAAGTAACTAACATGAATTATTACAAACAACTGAACATACATACAGGTCGATTCAATTCACTTTATACAATATTAATATTTGAACAAAATAACACACATACATTTAATTTAATATTGACAAATAAATTAATTATGAACTTAAAAATGTTAATTTGTTACAATTAACGAAGGAACTTCGTTACAACATAGATATAGGGAATGAATAAATTGTTGACGTAGAGATCACATCAGTGTTTGCGATGTGCGTCGTTCAGGTAAATAACCCTTATTGTAATGAACGTACACACACAGCAAACAAGGGATATATATGCCGTGATCCCTACATTGGTCAGGCATTGTAAAATAAATAAATAATTATGTAATAGAATAAGTAAATAATTTATTAGTAGTAAGTGTAGGTATAGAAAAATATATCATAAGTTGCATAACCGCAACGGCGTAACATTATAATGTAAGATGTACAAAAATAAAACTGAAATAAACTTTATTTGAAAGGTACAGAAATAAATACCAAAAGTAAAATTCATGTATTCTATATTTGTAGAAACGAGGAGCACAAGATGCAATTTCAATATACAAAGACAGAACCAAATTTTATACATTGTGTGAAAGTCGCATTAAGTGTTTTGAGCAATAAATCACTATTCAAAATGAATAGACGTAAATTTTTAAGAGATTGTTATTTGTTCGACATTTTATGGTCATACTTAATAATATAATAAATACCTGAGACTTAAATCTAAATATAATTTTAAAAGGAATATGTAAAAAAAGGTATATTATTTTATTATTCGACACAATGTAATAAAGAAAAGCTTCAGTGGCAGGTTTAAATCCAATTTTGTCCAGGAAAGATTCCGGAAATAACACATTAAAATTGGTTTAATCTCATTAAAATCTACAAAGAAAAACAATGTTCAATATTGTTAACAGCTGCATACAAATCAACCTACAAGAAGACGAGGAAAGATGGTTCGAAGATATGGATGAAGTTATCAAGGTCCAGGTTCATAATAACATGATTAATAAAAGGAGCATTCCAGTCGTATGCAATGTTTTTCCTATTATTGTAAAAGCAAACGTCTGCAAAAGAAAGATACGAATAGTGTTAAAAAATAGTAAAAGAATATATTTAAATAATGATGACAGAAGCAACGAATTCATTTATAAACATAATGAAGGATGGCGTTAATGAAAAGGAATGTACCTACCAAGATAAGAATATCGCAAATGTGCATTGACATTAACAATAACAAACAATTTAAGTGCGTGCATAATTTTGTGTAATTTCGAGATGTCAAACAATAATTGGTGCAGGTCAGTTTAGGGAGAACGTTAAGAAAATAAATCTGAGCAGGACAATGCCAACATAAACGTTAGTGTGGAGTGTGTGGCGCTGCGAACGATGTATGGTTTTTTCGGGCGACCGAAAATGATAAGAAGGAAAGTACGAGAGAGGTACGTGAGAGTCATCGTCGATCCATGGGCGAGGCAGTCTGATTTTAAAAGACGCGGTGAATCTTCGATCTTCATATTTTGATGATTGCAGATGTATTATACACTGCACAGAAATCATCCTTAGCAAATGTATTAAGTTATTTTATTTTAAATAAGTATTTTTCATTTCACAATTAATTTTTTGTCATTTAGTTTAATTTCATTTTTTTTTATTAACTATCAATATGACCGAACAATATAAAGAGAAATTTGATGAAATATATGAGCATCATAAGTAAGTTATACTTTAATAATAAATTATGCTAAAGATGCTACGTGGAAATGTTCATCTTTAGCAAAGCGTTTAATGAATTTATTTAATATTTTAGATGGGATTAGTATCTTCTTTGTAAGTAGCTAGTTTTTATTTGCGCGAGGACGTGCTGATTTCCCGATAACAAACATTTTTTTTTCTCCCCTGCCATATTCACACAGCGCATTATAGTTAATCTTTTTTTTGCCGCCCACACATTTTCGCTTATTAATCCCCATGGTCTTTGTTGATAGTGCCCGAAAAAATAACCCTGTTTTGTTCACATTATAAATATTGCAGGGTTTGAACCCTTTAATTATTAACGGCAACTTGTTTATGAAAGCTTCGACATTTTCTTGATTTGCGCTAACGGCTTCGCCAGATATCGTTCGGTAAATTCAAATACATATCCGTCCGTTTAATGGAAACTTTGCGGCCAAAAAGCAGCTAAATAACTGACCTCGCCCGTTCAAGGGAGTGTCCACATAAGAGAAACCTATTTATTAGGAATTCCCTACTTATAAACTCGGGATCGGATAAAATGACCATTTAAGGGAAGTGCCCGGCTAATAGAAGTGCCCGTTAAGGGAAGTTTTACTGTAAATGATTATTTTGCGCCTTTTTGTCAGTCTATTAATGATAACTCCAACGATCTGATCGCTTCTTACAATTCTACTCATGATAATTTTGAAGCCTTCTTTGAGTTTGAATTGGTATTAGTTGAGGAAGTCCATACAATTATTAATAGCATTATTTGACAATATTTCTTCAACTATGCTGAAGTACTGCAATCCTTTCACTGATCACACATCTTGAAAAATTAACAGTTTGATTAAAAGTGAGTTCATTTAGAATTTTCAAAAAAATACAAATAAATTTTGAAGTTAGTAAATTGAAAACTCCGAGATTTAGTGTCTTCATTAAGGTGTCCTATAGTTATCTCTGCACTATACTATCTATAGATTTAGATTAGTTAACATTCTGTCACAATAGAAAGAAAATATTTAATGATCACTTTTTTTCTAGATTAGAAGAGTATGAAGAAGACACAAAAATTCTCATAAGGTGAGTGACTAGTAAAATTGAATCGTTCCCAAAAGGATGGCAATCACGACTATCTTTCAGTAAAGTAGAATACCGTCCCATTCGTAGTGTTTTAGTAGCAAACAAAGGCGAAATAGCAGTGCGTGCTTTCCGTGCGTGCAATGAATTAGGCCATCAAATCTCTAGCAATTTATTCAAAAGAAGACAGATCTCACATACCTACACAAATCGCAAGCTGACAAAAGTTACCTCGTTGGTAAGCACTTGTCACCAGTGCGAGCCTTTTTAAATATATCAGAAATTTTGAAAATATGTATACATAATGTATAGGTGCAGTTTATCCTGGATACAGATTTCTTTCTGAAAGATCTGACTTTGCTCAAGCGATTGCCGATGCCGATCTCAGATTTATTGGACCGAGTCTGGAAGTATTCTATAAGATGGGTGGTAAAGTAGCTGTTAGGGAAGCTGCTATTACCGCCAGAGTTCCCATACTTCCTGGTAGAGATGGTCCTATAACCACGACAGAAGAAGCCATAGAATGCTGTGTTAAACATGGCTGTCTTGTGCATTTAAGGCAGCTTATGTTGGAGGTGGCCGAGGAATGCCAGTAGTGAGAAAAATGGAAGAAGTAGAAGAATATTTACGAAGAACTTCTTCAGAAGCACCGGGCGCTTTAGGAAATGTTGCCATGTTTATAGAAAAGTTTATAGAAAGACCGAGGCACATAGAAGTTCAACTTTTAGGAGACAAAGCTGGAAATGTAATTCACCTCTACGAGAGAAACTGTTCTGTGCAACGTACACATCAAAAAGTAGTAGAATTTGCGCCAGCACCACAATTAAATAAATGAGTAGGTACGCGCTAAAATGACTGAATACGCGGTGAGATTCGCAAATGCAGATGCACCATGCATTTGCCGGCGCAATCATTTCACCCTATTATGATTTTCTGCTTGTTAAAGTGATAGCGCACTGCCAAACTCTGCAGTCTTCTTGTGCAAAGATGAATAGAGCATTATGTGAATTTCATGTGCGAGGAGTTAAAACAAACATTCCGTTTTTATTAAATGTACTAGAAAACCTAAAGTTCCTAAGCGGTGCTGTCGATACCTATTTTATAGATGAGTAAGAAGAGAATCCGCAACTGTTTTACTTTACTGCATCTCAGAACCGAGCTCAGAAATAATTTAACTATTTGAAGTATTATTCAAACTGTCCACACCTTTTGCAACACGGAATAAGCCATGCGAGAGAAAACCACATGTTCCCATGGTATCTAGAGGTAACGTATGTACACAAATATAAAAAGTATATAAATATATATAGTATAGTATAGTGCATGGATAAGCGATCTGTGAAAAAGTAAAACTTCTTGTTTATGTCTCATTATTTCGAAATATAATAATAAGTATTACTTCATTATGAGAGAATACTAATTGATTAACAAAAAAAAACAACATATCGGGTGTGATCAAATTGAAACGATAATTTTGAATTTTCTTAAAAAGTATTTATTTAATCTACAATGGTTATACCATCCCATTGAAAGTAGTCTCCCTGCGATATTAATGATCTGCCCCTGAACGTAGATAAATGTTCCGTTATGTCATTCACGACAAAAACTGAGTGCCTTATTTATAATTATAATGTTAAAGGTTCTGTCCAGCAAAGGCCTGACACTCTCACATAGCGACCATCACGTCTCAAGCTCTAAAAAGCCTTAGTTTCGTTATTCGGCACACCAAAGTGTTCAATAATTGCTCAACTACAACCAAGTTATATTTTGCATTTGTTTGGTTTTTCATTGGACAGTAGTTATGTTATGCGCTAAAAAGGTCAAGAATCCCATTAGGTATATGGCATTTTCAATGTAAAATACGTCACATCCGGTGGCTCTTTCAATGTTTTTTCTCTCTCCGACGATGTTTTCCATCCTCCTTTTCCAATATCTGCCTTTCTGTTGGCGGTCGTCAATAGCATACGTAATGAATAGCCGCTAGTTCATTTCACTCTGTGCAGATAGGTTTGTCTCTCTCTGTCCCCTTATTATCGCATGATTTTCACGTCCAATTTCGTTTAAATAATGAGGTAAGAAAATGTAACTACCTACTATGTATACTTGAGATGGGTATTAAATAGAAGAAAGAATGCTGAAAAAATAAGTAATATGTGACTACGCATAAATTTCGCCAGTAAGAAGCACGTTTAAGTGTCGGGGGGGGGGGGTATTAAAATTGACATATTTATGGGGACATATTAAGGATCATGGACATCGAACGTCTTTCTTCGCGTCAAGCAAATAGTACGTGTATCTCTGTGTCTGTGTGCGTGTGGAATCACAGAAAGAATAAGGAATGTAACGATGTTTCTTCTTTACCTATAAATTCCGCGAATAAGAAGGGTATTTAATATCGATATGTTCATGTGTATCAAGATCAATGACTTCGAATAAATGTAACTATTTACTGTGAATACTCAGATAGATGGTAAATACAAAAGTACGCATATAAAGTAAGCAAGCTACATTGTAACGATGTTTCTTCTTTACGCATAAATTTTCGCTATTAAGAAATTCATGCAACATCGACATTCAATGAACTTTTCTATGCGAAACGCCTACACATTCCACTGCAGTTAATGCATTTCTTTACCTGCCTCGTGTATATATAACATCTAGTACAAACAAACGGCCTAGTCAAAGAAGCAACGTGTACGTGTATCGCTTTTCTCTGTGTATGTGCGTGTGCTTGATAAGGTATGTTTTTATTCTATTAATTAATTAACATAGTAATAGATTCCCATTCTTTATAATTTAACAACGGCTTAACACTATGGGTATGATGAAAATATAATTTGCAATAAGAATCAGTTTATTGTATTGCTTTTCGGTTGTTTATAACACAACGACGTTTTATAATTAATGCAAAATCCTTTTTTATAGTAATAAATTCCTATTCTTTGTAAATTTAAAACCGCTTCATCACAACTTTGCATATAACGAAAATATCATTCGCAATAAAAAATCAGTTTATTGTTAATATTATTAAGAAAGAAGTCATTTTATTTGAAGTTTTATGTAATATATGTAGTATAGATCTAACCAAAAGATGTTTTCAACGGAAAATATTTGGCGTTTATTTCAAATAAATCCTGTCATGAATTTTAATGTAAATCATATTAGAATTCATCGCAGGTTGTATAGTTGTATACACACGGCAAAAAGTTTGTCAACTTTAGTAAATTCAACACAATAGCTAGGAACGTTTAAATTTTGGAATATTATTTAAAATCAAGATTTTTTGTAGGCCATATATCAAATACTTTTTAATAGTTCAGCCACCCCTCTAAAGGGTAATTTCTCTGCATTTTAAAAACTACATATGTTAAAACGTCCGATTAAAATTTATCCCAGCTTGTATAGTCATGGCAAAAAAGTTTTGTCAGCTGTAAATTCTAACACGAAATAAAGAGAAATTATATTGAAATTTTTATAATACCCCAAGTCTGAGTATACTTTAACTGTTTGGTTAAAGAAAATACATGTGACATATAGAAGTAAATATATTTCTAATATTCTTTTATGATTTATCGCATGATAACACGGTTGTGTCAACATTAGAAAGAAATGTTTTTGGTTTCCCTGTTTTATTAGTATGGTAATTTCTCTCTCTTTTAAAAACTACATATGTTAAAGCGTCCGGGTAAGTGTGATATTGCTCTTATTTTACGTTTTAAACTATTTTCCTTTAAATATATTGTCTTCAAAAGATTCTTTGTGTAATTTATTGTTTGCTTATTTATTGCTTTATTATGTTAGATGTATTTTATTTTTGAGGAAATTTAATATATCTCTCAAGCGTGAACAAAAATATTATAATCTCTCTTTATGGTTTATTAAAATTTAGTGGGAAATATAGCTGGTCTTAAGACCTCGACAAAACTTTTACAGCATAGTTACACAACACAATTTTGACTATAACGCTAATTTAACAAAAATAACGCCTAAGTGTGAGTTTCTTGCTTTTCAGTTGTTATAACACAATGGTGTTTATCCCCCCCTGCCAAAATAAACACACTCTATTTGACAATACATACTGAAGAGGAGCTGGCCAACGTAATTAACGGAAGTTATTACAACACCCGCCCATCTGGAGCTTTGGACGAAGTTTTCACTAAGCAAGACCTCCATACCCAGATTTACTTAGATATAATTTTACTTAAGGACTCTTTGAAGCATATATTTGTGTTTTGTTATTTTGTTCAATAATATCCGAATGTACTGTAACATTCAAATCTGTTTTAAAAAGCCAATTAATTTTTGTTTGTTTTCATTCTGTTGAAGTTTAAAGAAATGGACAATGTTGATCAACAGTCACTCTCATCTGGTTCAATCGAACACGATTGGCAGTCAATCTCTACATTAGAAGAATCATCTATTCAGAGCGATGTGGGGTACTATAGCAACATTTCAAGTGCATGTACAGTAGATATTTATGAAAGAGGCGATGGGAGATTCCACATATTGGACGAAAGAAATGAAAGAATGTGTCTAATTAATACAGGGTTTGAAAATATACGAGATCGAGCCAATATTTTATGCACCATGTGTTACTACAATAACTGGCGATACGAATTTAGCCGCGTACGTGTCTTTTCGCATTTCATATGCAATTATTATGTTGAGATAGGCAAGTTTTACGAATAATAAGAGATAAAAAATCATTAATTGAGCTTATTTTACAGAATCTACAATAAAGGAATGTAGTAATTGCAAATTGCAAATCACCATTGTGTTTCCCCCAGGCTTTTGTCCAATATGTTACGTCTATTAGAGAAAATGAAATAGCAGTATATATATAAATTCTATTCTAAAAATATTATCAGTTTATACAGAAATGGAGGGAGAGAGAAATTGTATATAATAGAAGCTGCGTATAAACTCGCTTATCAATACTATACTAGTTCCACATATAACAATGTCTCTTGATCAGTTAAACGCAATTGGTGAACTTTCCAATTTCAAACCGTCAAAGAAAATATGTGAACTCGAGAAAGAAAAACTGTATAAGATAATC
This sequence comes from Amphimallon solstitiale, assembly GCA_963170755.1. Classification (NCBI taxonomy): domain Eukaryota; kingdom Metazoa; phylum Arthropoda; class Insecta; order Coleoptera; family Scarabaeidae; genus Amphimallon; species Amphimallon solstitiale. The sequence goes on along the minus strand of OY720677.1, from coordinate 78,645,362 downwards.
GACATAAGAATATTAAAAACAAAATTTGGCAAGTCTGTGTTGTGTGAATTGGAAGATGTTAGCGTATGGTTACCAAGACGTTATTTAAACTTCTTTGAGGGAGCCAATCTTCAAGAGTATAGTCAAGGGAAGCATTACTTAACCTACATCGGTCAAAAAAAAGTCGGCGCAAATACTACGCCAATAATTAAGTTTGAGAAAAAAGAATAATCAGTTTTAATTCGGTAAGTTGAAAATATAGAGAGAAAGATCATGTAAATCCGCAATATTTTTCTCTTTCTTGTATATTATGTATCTGCAATAAATTCCTTTTTTTGTGTATAGGTAATCAAGTGTAGTGTGGAGATAATGGATCTACTTGAATGCGTACAAGACCTCTATGCCATCAGTCAATCAAAAATAGAATTTGAAGAGTTGCAGCAACTAAATTTAGACAGTATAAGGCTATTACGGGACAAAATTTTTAACACCCAAGAATGTACGATTGGGGAACGAAGACAGTTAGAATCAATCCTATCTATACTAATATCATATAATGTACGAGTTGAAAATCGGTTAAGGGACTTCATTACGAAGGCGCTGGTCTCCATGATGACGGCACTATACCAGACTTACAATGGCAAGAGGTAAAAAATATATATAAGATGTTAAAATAGATAAAATAATATAATTTTAATTTAATAGGGAACGTCCGCATTTAAAAGTCGAATTAAAACCGGGATTATCACAAATCTTCATCATAAAGATCCTAAAGTATTCCTTGAAAACGCTTTTCCTCTCATTCATTCAAAACTGCAGTCACAACTCGCTCAATTAAAATTAATAAAGGTAAATTTCTCTTTATGCGCAAAATTTAGTAAGGTAGATAACAACCCAGACTCTGAGAAAACAGACTGTAAATACTTCAATACAGCAAATTTTATAGTTTCAAAATCAACTGAAATTAGAGATATTTACGATAATGTCATCGAAAAAGTACTACATGACATAGAGGAAATGCAATTTAAAGGTTCGGGGTGGTCACTTCAGGAAATCATAAATTTAACTATTTATATAAATAGATATCAACCTATTGAGGGTAATGCTTATATTCCTCTACCAACAAATATTCAGAGACGAAAGGCAGTACTAAATATTATGAGTAACGATCGACGTTGCTTCATTTATGCTGTTTTAGCAGCCATTTACAAAATATATTCCACCAACGTGAACGATTACCCACAAAATTACCATGAAATATTTAATTTAAAAGGCATACAATTTCCAGTCGCGTTAACTAGTATTAAGAAATTTGAAAAACAAAATTGTAGCGTATCAATCAATCTGTATGGTTTAAATAAAAAAAATAAAGTTTCAGGTCCTTTATACTATACTAATTCTGTAAGGGACAATCACATAAATTTATTATATTTAACTAAATCGGGAAATCGTACGCACTATTGTTGGATTTACGATTTAAGTAAGCTGTGCTCTCCAGACATATCAGTACATCATAAATCGTATATTTGCGATCGATGTTTAATCCATTTCTACTGTGAAAACAAGTTTTCTTTGCACATGCAAGATTGCAAAAATCATCAACCGGTTAAGATAGAATTACCAAAGGACAACGAGAATATACTTAAATTCAAGGAACTTCAAAAACAGTTCAAATCACCAATGGTCATTTATGCCGATTTTGAATGTTTAACTAAACAGATTCATACTAGTCAACCAAATCCGAACACATCCTATACGAATAATTACCAAGAACATCAAGCATTTAGTGTAGCGTATCAAGTAGTATCTTCCACACACCCCGAATTATCACACTTTGAACTCTATCGGGGACATGACCCTGCAAAATGGTTTGTATCTCAATTAAAAAAGGAGGCTATTGTATATGCAGAATATCTAAGTCTTAATTACCCAATGATTGAGTTAACCCCTGAACAATTAGATTATCACAATAATACATCGTCATGTTCTATCTGTTCTCAAACCTTTGATGAAAACGTGGTGAAAGTTATGGATCACGATCATTCAAACGGTTTGTTTCGAGCCACCCTCTGTTCTACATGTAATTTGAATTACAAACCTAGTAATGTAATTCAAGTGTACTTTCACTCATTGTCAGGATTTGACGCACACATTGTTTTGAAAGAATTGAATTTTGATGAAGGTCCTATAGAACTACTTCCAATAACTATAGAACGATATATATCATTTAGTAAAGAAATTAGAGTGAACAATAAAGCAATCAAATTAAGATTTTTAGATAGTTACAGATTCTTACCAGAGTCCCTTGAAAATCTGGCAAAGTCTTTAAATGAAAGTGAGTGTTTCTTTTTAAAGAAATCATTTCCTGACAAGTATTCTCATCTTATCAGGAAGGGTGTATTCCCATACGATTACGCAAACGATTTTTCTAGATTGGAGGAAACTCAGTTACCTAATAGGAGTCAATTTTATAATGCACTAAATAATTCAGACATATCCGATGAAGATTACAATTATGCCCAGTTTATATGGAATGGATTCAATATAAATAATTTAGGGGAATATTCCGATTTATACTTGAAAACAGATGTTCTCTTACTAACTGATATATTCGAAAAATATCGTAAGCTCTGTCTACATACATATGGCCTTGATCCTGCTAACTACTATACATGCTCAGGTTTTTCATTCAGTGCAATGCTGAAAGTTACTAAAGCCGAAATAGAACGCTTGACCGATATTGACATGATTCTGTTCTGTGAGAAGGCAATAAGGGGCGGATTGGTTCAAATATCAAAGAGATATGCTAAAGCTAATAATAAATATCTTCCTGACTATGATTCTACCAAACTCGACTCTTTCATCGCTTATTTCGATATAAACAACATGTACGGTTTAGCTCTGTCAAAACCTTTATCTTGTGCACAATTTCACTGGGATGCCGATCTCGAAAGTGTTAGAAATTTCATTTTGACACGATTAAATATACCCAATTACTTTGAATTAGATGAATATGGTTATATATTAGAAGTTACAGTGTTGTATCCTGAGAATTTACATGTAACACATAAAGATCTCCCCTTATTACCACATCATTTCACAGCTCCAAATTCAAAACAGCAAAAGTTAATGGCTACTTTGCACGATAAGGAGAAATATGTTCTTCACTATACAAGCTTGATACAGGCATTGGAACTTGGTTTGATATTAGATAAAATACATAGAGCTTTAAAATTTAGACAATCGCCCTGGTTGAAACCGTACATTGACTTAAATAATAATCTCCGCGCCGCCGCCACAGAACCCTTTGAAAAGAATCTATATAAATTAAAAAACAATGTAATATTTATTTGGCAAGTGCTTGGAAAATATTAGGAACCATATAGAAATATTAAGTTAGTGACGAAGTGGGATGGACGAGGAGGTGCCAAGTCTCTGATAGCAAAACCAAATTTTAAATCATGTACGATATTTAATGAAAACTTGATAGCCGTTGAAATGAATAAAGAAATTATCAAATTTAATAAACCCATCTATATAGGTTTATCTGTTCTTGATATTAGTAAAACTTTCCTTTATGACTACCACTACAATTATTTCACAAAATTAATGCGAAAATGCGATTTATTATATACTGATACGGATAGTTTGATATATCATTTTATAAACGACAAAGATGAGCTTAATATTTACGATATTATACGCAGAGATTGTCTAAAATATTTCGATACAAGTGACTACCCACCTAATAATCCTTTCAATATACCTTTAGTAAACAAGAAGGTCTTAGGACTCATGAAAGACGAGGGGTGTTCTAAAATAATACGGGAATTTGTCGGGCTCCGATCGAAAATGTACTCAATAAGATTCATCACTGCGCATCAAAGGAGGTGTCTTATCCTTAGGCTTAGAGAAAATACTTCTGCTTGTTAGCATGTTGTAGTTAGCTATTTTTATATTTTTAAAAGACTTGAAATGTGAATTTATTTTCTCAGTAAGACCGCGTACATATGGCTAACTACAACATGCTAACAAGCAGAAGTATTTTCTCTAAGCCTAAGGATAAGACACCTCCTTTGATGCGCAGTGATGTTATTTACAAAATTCCATGCAGTGATTGTAGTGGTTGCTATATTGGCCACACGTCACAAACGCTAAAAGCACGTATCACTCAGCATAAGAGCGATGTTCGGTTGGGTATTATTATAATTAATAAGCTCTAATAAATAAAATTATTCGCGTGTCCTTTGTCACTAAAATATATTTCATCAGCAAAAAACAAAGCTGTTTGAAAAACTGACATAGTGCTAAATATATATTAATAGCGTTTTCGATCTATGCATTGGTGCACACCAGAATTGTCCCACACCAGAATTGGATAAAAAGGAGTGTTCGATTTACTCTCAGGATACGTCAATTTTTAGTGTTCGATTCAACCACTTAACAGTCTAGCGACAGTGTCCTATTTAATAGTGTAACAAAACGCCACTGGTTTTTTTCGAGTTCGAGAAAAATCGAGATACAAGTGAGGAATATACGGGAACCGGCGATGCGAATGTTCTGGCAACTTCCAGGCTCAAAAGCGTATATAAAGTTAGTTGTCTATCCGGCGCGAAGACAGACAGTACAGTACAGTACATAGTGCAGGATACGAAGTTGCATACGGCGAATAGAAAGCGAGGCGCGAGAAACAAGAGGGAAAATCCGTAACAATAGTTTTACCACAGAATAAAGAGACAGAAAAGACAATATGGATATAAGAAATTGGTTACAAAAAGGTAAGTTAAATAATTTCAGTAGAAAATTAAATTTTTAATTAAAACTTTAGAGTCAGAGTCATTCCATTAGAAATGGTCCAAAAATTTGAAAATTGGTTGCTCGACCAGCACCAAATAAAACAAAACTACCATGTAACGATAGCTTATAATGCAGATATGTTATATCCCATGTTAATTTTTGTTCACAATTAAAACTTGAAATTTGTACATATTAAAGATCAAACAGCACTTTGTACGTGCTATTAATTTCATTTTGTGTTTTTAATCTAGAGAAAAAATATTAACATCAGATATAGTATATCCACATTATAAGCTATCACTATCATTACATGGTAGTTTTGTTTTATACTAATTTTTATACTAGGGACTAAGAACAAGAATGATATTAGGTTATTATTTTTAGGTCAAAAATCTCTAAACCGGAAAAAAGTTCATGATGACAGTAGTGGAAGTGGAAGCAATGATTGTGATGAAGATGAAAATAAAATGGTCGGAACATCAAAATCGGAATCTATTTTTGTAGAAGGCTCAAGTAGTTCTTCATATCTACATGAAGCTGTCTCTGGATCTGGGACCTCTAAACAAACTGAAGAACGCGATGGCTACCATGAAAATGACATTGGTCGTTATGTTAGTTGTGCCAATAACTTGCCTTCTGAAAAAAAGAAGGAATTGTTGACAAACCCTTGGGTTCCATCATCCAATTACGATTTTGCTTCTGATGCCATTCACTTGAAAAGAAAATTTAACCATCGCTGGTTAGATCAATATACTCCATGGCTGGTGTACTCAAGTCGTTTGAAAGGTGCTCTATGTTTGTATTGTGTTTTATTTCCGCCAAGAATTGCTACAGTTAAAGGAATTTTGGGGTCATTTATGGTAAGGCCTTACATGAAGTTTAAGGATATACATGAAGATTGTAGAAAGCACGTTGGCACCCATTACCACAAATCTTGAACAGCTGCTGCAAAAGCATTTCTTGAAAATGCTCCTGTTGATGTCCAGTTGCAAATAGGGCACCATAAGACGATTGAAGAAAATAACCAAATATTGTCAGCAATTATTTCATGCATAATATTTTGTGGAATTCATGATTTGCCGCTTAGAGGAAAAGTAGGAAATGAGGGAGTTTTCTTTGACCTTTTAAATTTGAGGATTGACTCTGGTGATGAGAAGCTAAAGAGCCACTTGGATAAATGTCAAAAAAACGCAGTCTATACCTCACCAACAATTCAAAATGAGATCATACAATTATGCGGTGAAGTTATCAAAGAAAAAATAATCGAAGACTGTAAACGGGCAAAAGCTTATGCTGTAATAGCTGATGAAACAGCAGATATCGCTGGAAAAGAGCAGCTTTCTATTGGATTAAGGTTCTATGATGAAAGCCAAAAAATAATCAGGGAGGAATTTGTAGGCTACATTGAGTTAAAATGTCAAGATGCTTCTACAATCGCTAGCGCAATTCAAAGTTTTTTAGAAGATAATAATTTTTCCGCCGATAATTGTGTGGGATTCGGATTTGACGGGTGTTCTACGATGGCCGGCAAAGAAGGTGATGTACAGGCCATTCTTAAAAAAAAGTACGCTAAGTCTTTATTTTTCCATTGCTCCAGCCACAGACTAAATCTTGTGGTCAATGATACTAGCAAGCTACCAGAAATAAGAAACACAATTGCAACGGTTAAAGACACAATAACCTTCTTTCGTGAATCGCCAGCCCGTAGGAAATCGGTTCCAAATCTTTCAAGGCTCTGTGAGACCAGATTGTCGGAAAAATACAAGAGCATAAAAAAATTTTCAGAGAGCTTCACTGACATTGTTAAAGCACTAGAACATCTATCTGTCGAAGGAAACTATGCAACAAGAAAATGTGCCTACCAATTGCACTGTGCAGTTACTAAACCAATTTTCATCTTAGGCTTAAACATAATTGCAGGATACTCTGCAATTTTGGAACCCGTTGTAAACGTTTTACAAGGTAAAAGTATGGATTTGGTTATGGTGAAGAAACATATTGATGATATTCTAGATGTAATCAAAGAAGATCGACAAGATGTCGAAAATGTTTCTTATGAATTATATAAAAAATCACTTGATATCGCAGAGAAAGTAGGGGTTGAGTTGTCAGTACCACGAGTCACTCAAAAGCAAGTACACAGAAGTAATCCACCATCTGAGTCTGCAGTTGTATACTGGAAGCGGTGAATAATCATCCCCTATCTTGATTCTTTAACTTCGTCTTTGGGTGCTAGATTCTCCAACGAAAATACACCTGCTTTTGCTTTAACTTATCTTCATCCTTCAAGCATGCTCAAAATGGCTTCAAAAGATGTCAAAAATAATGCAGAATCTTTCATGGAAAAGTGTAGGTATAGAAAAATGTATCATAAGTTGCATAACCGCAACGGCGTAACATTATAATGTAAGATGTACAAAAATAAAACTGAAATAAAATTTATTTGAAAGGTACAGAAATAAATACCAAAAGTAAAATTCATGTATTCTATATTTGTAGAAACGAGGAGCACAAGATGCAATTTCAATATACAAAGACAGAACCAAATTTTATACATTGTGTGAAAGTCACATTAAGTGTTTTGAGCAATAAATCAATATTCAAAATGAATAGACGTAAATTTTTAAGAGATTGTTATTTGTTCGACATTTTATGGTCATACTTAATAATATAATAAATACCTGAGACTTAAATCTAAATATAATTTTAAAAGGAATATGTAAAAAAAGGTATATTATTTTATTATTCGACACCATGTAATAAAGAAAAGCTTCAGTGGCAGGTTTAAATCCAATTTTGTCCAGGAAAGATTCCGGAAATAACACATTAAAATTGGTTTAATCTCATTAAAATCTACAAAGAAAAACAATGTTCAATATTGTTAACAGCTGCATACAAATCAACCTACAAGAAGACGAGGAAAGATGGTTCGAAGATATGGATGAAGTTATCAAGGTCCAGGTTCATAATAACATGATTAATAAAAGGAGCATTCCTGTCGTATGCAATGTTTTTCCTATTATTGTAAAAGCAAACGTCTGCAAAAGAAAGATACGAATAGTGTTAAAAAATAGTAAAAGAATATATTTAAATAATGATGACAGAAGCAACGAATTCATTTATAAACATAATGAAGGATGGCGTTAATGAAAAGGAATGTACCTACCAAGATAAGAATATCGCAAATGTGCATTGACATTAACAATAACAAACAATTTAAGTGCGTGCATAATTTTGTGTAATTTCGAGATGTCAAACAATAATTGGTGCAGGTCAGTTTAGGGAGAACGTTAAGAAAATAAATCTGAGCAGGACAATGCCAACATAAACGTTAGTGTGGAGTGTGTGGCGCTGCGAACGATGTATGGTTTTTTCGGGAGACCGAAAATGATAAGAAGGAAAGTACGAGAGAGGTACGTGAGAGTCATCGTCGATCCATGGGCGAGGCAGTCTGATTTTAAAAGACGCGGTGAATCTTCGATCTTCATATTTTGATGATTGCAGATGTATTATACACTGCACAGAAATCATCCTTAGCAAATGTATTAAGTTATTTTATTTTAAATAAGTATTTTTCATTTCACAATTAATTTTTTGTCATTTAGTTTAATTTCATTTTTTTTTATTAACTATCAATATGACGGAACAATATAAAGAGGAATTTGATGAAATATATGAGCATCATAAGTAAGTTATACTTTAATAATAAATTATGCTAAAGATGCTACGTGGAAATGTTCATCTTTAGCAAAGCGTTTAATGAATTTATTTAATATTTTAGATGGGATTAGTATCTTCTTTGTTATAAGTAAAAATAAATAAATAAATAAAAGGGAGTCTTGTTCACAATGGAGAGAGGCATCAATAACACAACGTGTGAATGTTTGTTAGCGATGTTATCTATACTTTGTTAATAAGTTTTTTTTTTGATACAAAATTTTTATAGGGAATTCAAATATTATACGTAAAGATAGGTGCATTTTTGATAAACAATTGCCAATTTGTGATATGTACAACGTGCAAATATTTGCATATGATAATTGGTGACAGTATTATCAAGGTGTTTTCCTGTTCTGCGGAATTTTGTATTTTTCAAAGACACTTCGTGCGAATGAATGCCTTTGTGGAAGCAAAATCTAGCATAGTATAAGAAAACTATTATTTCTTTGAAATTACACAATGTTAAGATATTAATATAACAAAGAGCGATATTTATTCTAAATCTATTATATACGATGTTAAAAATAGAATATAAATATTTTATGAGATTTAGTTTTTTATTAGTAACCTTATCCTATAAATTTTAAATAAGAAATGTTGTTAGAAAAACAAAAGGAACATCACTGCTAGAACCTACAAGAAATACACGAATGTTAATAGAGATTGAATTAACAAATTTAATAAAGAAATCTTTCACATGACAACGTTATCTCTACATTCGTTTAAATTATGCAGCTTTGTATTATTGTAATTTGATTGAGTTATGCTGGTACAAGGTTATCAATTTTTTTTTTCAATACAGAGTTATAGCATATAGAATTTGATGGCGATGCCTAACGTATAGCAATAACACATTTATTATAAATAAAGAATAATAAAATTTTTCATCAAATATAATATATGCTATTATAGCATATATTTGGCGCCCAATCTAGTGGAGCAGTGACCTTTTGTCTTCTTTTTTATGGAAATATATATACACATTTAGCATTCAATTTAGTGCAGCAGTCCATTTTAATTTTTTTTTGTTGTTGTTAAATAACAGTAAATATTTATTTAATGTCTAATATAGGGACAATATAAATAATTCTGCAACATTTTCTTGTTTAAATAAGGATAAGAATTAAGTAGCGATAGTTTCATTATTAAGTAAGTTTAGTAATAAGAAACATGGCAGATAAATAGAAATAAAGGTAATGGTAAAGACCAACAACCTGAGACCGAATTAGACTTAAAGTCAAAGCAATTCACACATTATAGAAATCCTAGTCAAACACTTTCTGATTCAGAGTCAGACAAACAAGAATCAAAAGGTGATAGAGAGGAGGATTCAATAATGGGAGAGAGTATACAAACTCAGGACGCTAGTGGTGTATTTAGTGAGCAGAAATTGGAAACTCTTTTTCAAAAATTATTAAACACTATTGAATGTAACAATCAAAGTCTGAATAAAAGTATAGTACAAAAGTTTGAAGAAAACAATTTAAATATGAATCAAAAGTTAGAAGAAAATAATTTCAATATAAGTAAAAGTTTAGTAGAAGGATTAAAAGAGACTAAAGAGGAAATTAATTCTAAGATAGATAAAATTTTTATAGCTTTAAGAAAAGAAAATTTAGAATTAAACTCTAAACTTGAAACAAAATTAGATCAAGCAATAGTAGATTTAAAGAAAGAAATCTCTAGTAATGAGACAAAATGTGAAAATAAAGGTAAATTTCTGATTCAAGAAATAAATGATAGATCTGCCAAAACACAAAGTAGTCTAGATAAGGTTGAGAATAAAATAAATTCTTTAGAAATAAAAATAATAAATGATGAAAAGGTAAATAAGGAACAATTTCAACAGCTTTCATATAAAATGGAAGATTGTAGAAATAAGTATAGTGCTTGTAATGATACCATGTTAACATTACAAGACAAAACGTTAACATTTGAGAATACGATTAAACAACTGGAGGATAAAGTAATACACGGGGTCTATATGCCTAGTGTATCTTTATCGCAAATACCAGTTAGTGCAGAAAATATACCCAAATTCTCGGGATTTTACAAGGATTCATGAGGCGTTCATGAGGACTATTAAAACCTACATGAGGGGCATATCGGATGAAATGTCCAAATTACATTTCATAAGGGGATGTCTTAAAGATTATGCACTCCAATGGTATGATATGATCATTGATGAAGTGGCAAACTTTAGAGATTTTGAAACCCGCTTTGTAAGACAGTACTGGGGTCAAACACAACAAAGAAGGATAAGACATGATCTGGTGTTTGGTAAATACAGATCAGGATCCTCCAGAGAGAATTATATAATAAGGAAATATTCTTTCCTTAAGCACATACAACCAATGATAGAAGAAATTGACATTGTATAGCAATTAGCTGAACATTTTGATCACAATGTTACGCAGGCAGTGGCTCTACAAGGAATAGATACTGTAGAAGGATTACTGGAAATGGTTAAAAGGTTAGACGATATGGATGAGAAGGGTTATGGATACAATAGAAATAATCCAAATCCTGGTACAAATTATTCACCTCGACAGCAACAGAATAATAATAATGGACAAGTAAACAATTCAGGTCAGAATAGACAGAATTATGGGAATAATCCGTACATAAATAATAGGACCAGAAACTTTGAAAATAAGAGAAAGAATGTCAGAATTACAGGAAGGAAGAAAGGACTGATGAAAGGGACAGAAAAGTAAATAATGTCCAGGTCAAGGAAGATAAGAAGGAAACAATTCGCAAAGAAAAACAGGAATCGAAAGGAGCGATACCGAAGGATACCAGACAATTACCGATGAATAAGGAATGGGTAAACACTACTTATTCAGGTGCAACTTCGTTGGATTTTTAAGGAAACCAGTCAAAAAGAAAAACAACATACACAACATCTATAATTTTGAAGATCTTACGAAGATCACAACAGAACTACCGCACATCACAATCAAGCTTGGAAATGAAGAAGTGGAGGCATTATTGGACACAGGAGCGCAATTATCACTATTAGACAGTAGCATTATAGATAAAAATATAGTAAATTTGGGAAATTATATGCCCATCAGAAAGGTAAATTTGATTACTGCAAATAAAAATCTATGATCACAGAAGACAAAGTTTTTTGCATAAATGTTAAGATAGATAAGTTAGAATTGTTAACAGAATTTATTATAGTACCTAATTTAAATAGTAACTTTATTTCGGGAATGGACTTTTTAAGTCAATATAGTACAAAGCTTAATATGGAAGATAAGACATTTCATATTAAGGATTCAGTAATCCGCACCTCTGATATCATATCCGTACCTCTGAGCAGTTGCACCATTTTTCTTTTGTTTCTTTTACTTTCCCGTACCGGCCGAATGCCGAAGGGCCACGTGGTGATTCTGGCCAAGCTGCTTGGTTTAAAACTCTCGCTTACCCTTTTCACTATCTTTGTCCCGTCAGCCTATGTTCTCGGTGCAAGAAATTGCTCTGCGATCAATTTCTTTTCGCTGGAAAGGGGGGAATTTGTTACGCTGTAAAATTTACTTTTGTTTTAGCTCCCGTAAGATCATGTGTCCTTGTCTAAATACGTGGATTTTGTATAAGCCCGTGACTTTTTGTGCGTACCTTGTATATCGCTTGGTTCACCGTGTGAATAGATCGTCCGCTGTATGACTGTACGTGTGCTAAACCTACTATTGTGCCCTCAGAGCCCTAAATCACGTACTGAGAAATTGACAGATATGTATTGTGTATTATCGAGCAAATACACTCTTTTTTGTGAAAACCTCTGTATCTGTGCAACTAATTCTAATTATCTTATCTCTAGCTTATTTTACCCTACCTGTAGATGCGAATAATCTGCATTTGCAGTTACTTTTTTCGCCTTGTTTCAGTTCTCCAACAACTACTTGTTTATTACCTCCGAACTCCACGTATTGCATTTATTTGTGTCTTTAAAGCCATGATACACATATTATACAGCCACGTAGTAATAACTGGTGCCTGTGTTATGTGAATTCCTAGGCATGGTCTCTTTAGCACGTCTGAATAATGTTTTCCTCCGTGCTTATGTCACTACAAATGTAAGAAGTATTAAAATAAGGAAATGCTTGGAACGGTGGGCATACTTTTATTTGTTTGCAGATCGCTTGTTGCCTTTCATCGTTATTCTAAGTATTAGGAAGCTTCTGTGATTCTACCTTGCATCTCCCAGAAGAGGTTAAGTATCGTTATTACCCTGAAATATATGTTATGGTCGGTCTTTATTTTGAAACCGCCGTTGCAGCGTGATTTAAGGTTTTGGATATTTCATTGGTTACCTTCGGAAACCCTGTCCTTCCGTAGTAATAAATTATATCTACATTTGGAGGTTTGTCTTGTTTATTACTGTCAAACCAATCGGTTTTGTTGCTCAGCTTACCGTCTGCGTCACGTGTACCAACCGTTTAGCATTTGAGTTCCCTCTCGTACCGTCGACGATTGTTTCTACGTAGAATTTTAGGAGTGTCCCGGTTATTTTCTTTTGTCTAAGTTATGTGTAGGGCTGTGTTTGATTATGTTTAAGTCACGATGTCGACTCCCCTTGTTGACAATTTAGATTTGTGCCTAATATGTGTAATTGGAATCTCCCGCCTTGCGTTTAGGGTAATTTTCGTTGTTTCGGTTTTGAGGACCTGCGCAGGGTTGGATATTTGGCGGTGTCGGGAAGCACGCTTCACTTTCAAGTCTATTCTCGTGTTGAGAACAATGTGCGCAATCTGCTTATCTTCTTGTAGTAACGTTGTTACATTATCTATGTAGATATTTTCGCGAATGCGGCTTTGAAGGGAGTAAGCAGTAATTATCGATACCTTAATTTTGGTTCTTTATCGTGGGTTTTATCGAAATATCGTTGCCTGAAATATGCAAATGGCCACGTGCTGTTTTTTTTTAAATTGAATTTGCACCTTTGAGGGACTTGTGAAGTCGTTTTCTTGCATCTCCAACTAAAATTGGGGTAAGTGATTGTAATTTTGGTGTTAATTTTTCGAGGTTTTTATTCTTGTTTCTTTTCTTTCGATTTTAATAGGATGTTAGTACGGGGCTAAGTCCACAGACATTATACGCTGATTTGGCCACTGTAGATGCCGTCTCGATCTAAGTAAAAGTTGGGCCTACCTTCCACTTTGGAATTTAGGTGAATTACAACAATCCAAAACAGGACCACCACCATCTTGGCTGCGGATGGCGTGCCTCTGCCATTTTGGATTTCCGTTGCGGCCTTCCGGCGTCCATTTTGCCAGATAAGTGCAATTTACGCTGTAATTTGCTTCATATTTTATGTTTGATTTATTTTCAACGTCTTGACGCCAAAGTGCTGGACATTTTCTCGCCTAAAATTTGACCTAAGAATTTTGAGTGGTTTTAATATCTTTCGCACCACTTAGTTTGCTGCGAGGTCACAATTAATTCCTAATTAAATTACCGTTATTTCTTTTTTTATGTAATTTTCAGTTTGACTAAAATTTTGATTGTGTCACTACCGTAATTTCTGTAGCCCTATATTGTGACGAATATTTAATGTAACTAATTTTAGTAAATTCATAATTATATCACTATATCTCTTGGAGAGATATTATTTAATTGGTACTATACCTAGTAATTTTCTTTACCGATACAATAATTGTATGACTCATGATGTGTTGAACTTGAAACCTAATTTTAGATATTAATTTTGTACGGTTATTGCCGTAAGTTAGTAAATTTGTCTGTCACGTTGATCAATTAATTTTTCCTGAGCCGGACAAAATCAATTCTGTACGAGCAAATTTTGGTTCGTGAAGCTCAGTGTTTTTTTATATTATAAAATTCCTTTTCTAATGTTACCTCTGATTATTTGACTTTGCTATTAAATATCCTTCATTTAATTTAATTTAGTTCATGTATTCAAACCTGGTGTAGATATTTAACGAATTTTCACATTTTTAGACTAAGTCCTTTTATACTGAAATATTAATTTTCTTGCGTTTAAAAATATATATTTACCCTGTTGTATTAACATTGCCGTTGAGGCGTGTCCATGATATCGCTTGTAATTACATAATGTAAGGTGAAGAAACGTTTCCGCAACCAACCTTCTGCTGCTGAAACGCAGAGATTATGTTAAATTATTAAGGTTTTTTATTTTCTTTCAATTTTTTTTAAATGTTACCTAACGCTTTGTTCAAAATTTATCAAACTGTCTAGCATCATTTTATTTTACTTAAATTAATTTCCACTCAACGTTAGCTATCTTTCTTTGTATTACTTAACTTCATCCTTTTATTTTAAAAAAAAAACTTTTCAACACATTAAGTGGTAATTAAATTTTGTTACAATACGTAATACCTTTTCTTTTATTTCTTTTACCTCTGCATATCGTAAATATTATTGTGACAAGCACGTACGTAAGATTAGGTGCTACGAATATACAGGGAGTTCAATAGGTAACCCGCTGGAGGGACACAGCCAGTGGTGGCTCGTAGGAGGCGCAGGTAGGTTATCTGTAAGATAGCATAGTGTCCTGGTGCCCGGACAACGTCGCTAGCGTCGTTGCCGACCGACGCACTACTTTTAGGTGTTCTAATTATCTGAACCGTCACGCCGTCTGCGACTGAGTTGGCTCGGCCCTGCGCTTTCCAGATTTTGTTAACCCCTATTGTGATTCTCCGTTTCTTTAACTTAAATTAGTCTTTTATCCTAGTGCGACGTAGGTCCGGTAGCAAAAATTTGGCGCCCTAACGTCTGGGCCTTTCTTTCTGGTAATAAGGGGAAGAATTTGGCGCTCTAACATTTTGGGGCCTTTCTTTCTAGTAATAAGTTAACAAATTTTAGTGCCTTAACGTCTTGGCCTTTCTTTTGGGGAACAAGGTAACAAATTTGGCACCAACGTTTCGGCCAATCTTCCGCCATTTTCAAAATTTCTTTTCCTGTCCCCTAACATTTAGACAAGTTTCTCCCCCTCCGTAATAAATTGACACACCAACGTTTTAGGATCTTTCTTCCCGACTCAATAGCAACAAATTCGGCAAGACCCAAAGCGTTAGATCTTTCTTTTGGGGATTATATTAACAAATTGTTGGCCAACGTTTCCGCCATCTTTTCACCATCTTCCGGAACAAAATTTTCCCTTTGTTACCCAACGCTCCAACGAAGTTTACGCTACCTTCTTAACAATTTGATGCCATCGTTGTGGGCCTAACGAACAACATTTCGCACCTAACGTTTCGACTAAGTTTTCGCCACCCTCAAATTTTCTTTTCCTTCTGTGTGTCATCTATCCACTAACGAGTTGACACCTAACGTTTTGACCTAGTTCTCGCTACCTTCCGGAACAAATTTGACAACCGTCGTTTCGGACAAGTTTCTCCATCTTCCGGAATAATTTTCCTTATCTTTCAGTATTTCAGCCACTAACATTTCGTCGTACCGCACAGTGGTGCGATACTTTGGAGAAGCTACTTGTTTTGTATCAACGTTTCGGTCCTGACCATCTTCAGGAATAAATTTTGAGTTCTCTCGATTTAAGCCCGTTTCTCGTTTTAGGTGGGTAAGTGGACGTTAAGCTTCCCTTACCGTTCAGTTTTTTTTGTATCTTCGTCTACTCCCTCACCTAATCTAATTTTGACTGTTCATATTTCTTTTCTTCCTTTTCTTTGGGGAAAAGCTATAACCTCACGTTATAATTTTACCTTAGGTTCTGAACTACCTTGTCTTCCGGAATTTCTTCGTGTGTCTTAGGATTCGAGTCTTTGTTTGCTGATCCCGGTACCGCCGTTTCTTTTATATTTCTTTCTTTTCGACTTTCTGCTGAATTAACTTCCGTCATGGCTCCTAAATTGGAGATCAATCGTCTTTCGAAGGAAGACCTTGAGTATTTACTGACTGTTCTGGGTGCCGAGGTGCCATCCACTTTGGACGAAATGCGACGAATGTATCGACGTCTGCTAGGGTATGCTAGGTCTTATCCGTCGGAGACAAAGCTCACGTATCCATTTACATATGCGGAAGACTCCGCGGCTATTAAGGATAAGTTCACGTTTATCGAAGGGCTCATCGATCAGTTCGTGGGGAATCGTGAGTCTACCGAATTTCAAAAAATTTCTACCGCCCTTGCTTTCGTAATGAGCCGAATTCAGAACTCCGTCCCACAATCTCCAGAGGAGGTGGAAGAATACCACGCGTTTAGGAGTCGCGTTGCTAAACTAGAAGGTCGCATCCGCGATAAGGCTCGCACCCTTGAACGCGCCTCAACATTCAGTTTATTACAGTCACCCACTGCCGGTAACCCTGGTCCTCAAGGGAGTGAAGAGGAGTTTAGTGAAGAGGATGACCCTATTCGACTCCCGGTTAATGCTTTCACTGGTCCAGTTCACTCGACTTTCGCTAGTTTTTCTCCTAAACCCGTCCCCGTTGCCTCCTGGAATATTACATTTTCAGGGCAGAAGAACTTCTCGGTTAGTGCCTTTCTGGAGCGCGTAGCTGAGCTTAAAATCGCTCGTAATTCCTCGGACCAGTTGTTGTTCAATTCCGCAATAGACTTATTTAAGGATCGTGCTTTGGTGTGGTATCGGGCTAATCGTCATCTCTACTCTAATTGGTCAGAGTTAGCTGCCGGTCTACGGGAAGAGTTTCAAGCCGTAGATTATGACGACCGTCTTATGGACGAAATTAAGCAACGGACTCAAGGTCCTAATGAACCTATTGGGTTATACATATCGGTTATGAAAAATCTCTTTTCTCGTCTTTCTGATTCAGTCCCCGAAAAAACTCAATTACGAATTTTGCAACGTAATATTCTACCTTTCTATCAGACGCAGTTGGGTTTAACTGAAGTCAATTCTATCGCGGAACTCCTTAAATATGGGAAAGTTCTCGAAGCCCGCAAGGCCTCAGCTGAAGCTTATGTACCGCCTCCCTTGCGTGGTAAAACTCTCGAGCCGGATTTGGCTTATGTCAGTGCAGATCCCGTCCCGAGTTACTCTCGAAGTCGTGTGACACCCGTTACTCCCGTCTCTAATCACTCTCGTGTCCATGTGGCACCCGTTTCAGCAAATCCTGTCACATGTTGGAATTGTCGTCAGACAGGTCATCGTTACTCCCAATGTGCTTTACCTCGTAAACGTTTTTGCTATCGTTGTGGTCGCCCAGAGACCATAGTATCTTCTTGTCCGCAGTGTTCGGGAAACGCCCGACGTGCGCACTAAGTGGCCGTCCCGTGCGTACAGTATTCACAGCGGCCTATCGACAGATTAGAGCCCGATTGGATTTTATTCTCGCGCAAGCCATAGGAGATGAACGCCCCTATCTTAAAGTTCAAATCTTAGGTAAAGAGTTTCTCGGTCTTTTGGACACAGGTTCATCACGCACTATATTAGGTGAAGCAGGTTGGTCCGTTTTAAAGGGTTTTTTTCCGCTTAAATCCTCTATGCCCTTTTGCACTGTTGCCAACGGATCACGATGCCGGATATCAGGAGAAGTTGCCCTGCCTATCAATGTTAGGAATCGTTCTAAGGTCTTTGACGTTTTGGTGGTACCTGAATTACCGCATCAACTTATCTTGGGCGCAGACTTCTGGCGAGATATGGGAATCGTCATAAACATGCGCTGTGGCGATTGGGTATTTTCAGACGCACACAACGTGTCTTCTGTCGATGTCGAACCACAGGTGTTATCTGATGAGCGTCAACGTCAGCTCGAGGCTATCATCAACCAAAATTTTCCTAACGTCGACAAGGAGGTGTTAGGTTGTGCCAAAGGTGTAGAGCACACTATTATCACTAGTAGCCCTCCGATTAAGCAACGCTACTATCCGATATCTCCGGCGGTGCAAAAAGTAGTCGACGCCGAATTAGAGAAGATGTTGGCTCTCGGTGTTGTTGAGAGGTCTCAGAGTGGTTGGTCTTCACCCATTCTTCTCGTGCCTAAAAAGGATAAGACTTTTCGATTTTGCGTCGATTATCGCAAGCTCAATCAGGTTACTGAGAGAGACGCCTATCCCCTTCCCTATGTGTCGAATACCTTAGATAAATTACGAGACGCTAAATATCTTACGTCTCTCGATATAAAAAGTGCGTATTGGCAGATTCCTGTTGCCGAGTCTTCCCGTCAGTATACAGCTTTCACCGTGCCGAATCGAGGTTTGTTTCAATTTTGTCGACTTCCGTATGGTCTCCACAACGCACCTGCCTCCTGGCAGCGTTTTATTGATAGAGTTTTGGGTCCTGAATTAGAACCCTACGTTTTCGTGTATCTGGATGACATCATAATCGTCACTCCTACCTTTGAAAAACACTTGTCTATTTTAGAGCAAGTTTTATCTCGCCTGCGTGACGCTGGCTTAACGCTTAATTATCTCTATTAAGCGTTAAGCCAGCGTCACGCCAGTTTTGTCGTCATGTCAGTTTTGTCGTGACGAATTGAAGTACCTGGGATATGTGGTTAATCGTCGTGGGTTGATGGTCGACCCTGACAAAGTAAAGGCTATCATCGGAATTGCCACTCCCAAAAATGTTTCTGAAGTCAGACGCTTAGTAGGTATGGCTTCATGGTATCGACGTTTCGTCCCTAATTTCTCTACTGTTATCTCTCCGCTTACTGATTTGTTACGGAAAAATCGTCCCTTCGTTTGGACGTTAGCTTGTGAAGAAGCCTGGACATCTTTGCGTGAACGTTTGGTTTCCTCCCCGATTTTGACATGTCCCGATTTCCAATATGAATTCAACATTCAAACTGATGCTAGTGACTATGGTCTTGGTGCCGTATTGACACAAGACATAGACGGACAAGAGAAAGTAATCAGTTACCTTAGCCGTTCTTTAACACCTGCCGAACGTAAATTTTCTACGGTTGAGAAAGAGTGCCTTGCCGTCCTCTGGGCTATAGAAAAGCTTCGCCCATATATCGAATGCTCACACTTTACGGTGATAACGGATCATTACTCTCTCTGCTGGCTGAACTCCCTTAATTCTCCGTCGGGTAGACTGGCTCGATGGGCCGTACGTCTTCAGCAGTACGACTTTACTATCATCCACCGTAAAGGAAAATTCAATGTCGTTCCGGACGCTCTCTCCCGTTCTGTCCCCAAGTTGGATATCGTTCAGGTCAATCCTAAAAGCCAAGACAAATGTTACGTTCGTATCTTAGAACAACTTAAGAGACATCCCGAGAAGTACCCTCAATTTCAACTTATCGGTGGGATACTTCGACGTTACGTACCGCCTAATAGTACCTTTCCCTCTGAGGATTCCGATTCATGGAAGATCTATGTTCCTAAGGAACAACGTCAAGAGGTCTTGTTGGAATGTCATAACGAGCCCACAAGTGGTCATCTGGGAATTGCGAAGACTCTCGCCCGCATATTGCAACACTACTATTGGCCCAAGATGTTAGGAGATGTGATTCGTCACATCAGAGCCTGTCCTAATTGCAATAAGGCGAAACCTCTTCAAAGAGCTCCTGTTGGTCGTATGGGTGGGCATTCTAAAGTTACTAAACCATGGGAAGTACTCAGTATCGACATTGTTGGTCCTCTTCCGAGGTCCAAGCGAGGTTTTAATTACATTTTAGTGGTCTCTGATATCTTCAGTAAGTTTGTTCTGACTTTCCCGTTACGTAAAGCTTCTTCCAAGACTATTATCCGACATCTCGAAGAAGATGTGTTTCTGATTTTTGGCGTACCTCGTTCTGTAATTTCCGATAATGGCGTGCAGTTTCGTTCTAACGATTACCGTTCTATGTTAAAAGAATATAAAGTACGTCCATGCTATACTGCGAATTACCATCCTCAAGCGAATCCCGTGGAACGTGTGAATAGGGTTATCAAAACCATGTTGATCTCGTATGTCTCTGACAATCATCGCGAATGGGACGTCTATCTTCCCAAAGTCACTTGCGCTTTGCGCACAGCCAGACACGAAGTCACCGGACATACTCCCTATTTCATTAACTTCGGTCGTGAGATGAATCTCACTGGAGAAAGAATTTCCGATGCTCCTATCTCTGAAGGAACTCCACTTGTCGAGGTCCGCGACCCGGAAAAACTAATAGAGCGTTCCGAAGGGTTTTCTAAACTTTATCGTGACATCAAATCCCGCTTGCAGAAAGCATACGAGCGTGCTAAGGCGCGCTACGATACTCGTCATAGACGAGATGAATTCTTGGTAAACCAGTTGGTCTGGCGTAAAAATTTCGTTCTGTCGGATGCCGCCAAGTTCTATACCGCCAAATTGGCTGACAAATATGTCGGGCCCTTCCAAATTAGTAAACGTATCTCAACTGACATTTACGAACTCAAAACTTGTGAAGGTAAATTGCTGCCCGGGGCGTGGCATGCAAATTTATTGAAACCTCAACCGAGTGATGATTAAGATCTATCTTTTCACGGGTCCAACTGCCTGAAATTATCGCTTATCTCGATTTTGTCTTTTCGTTAACGGTACCTACCGTTACCTTAATGGCCTGTAGAGAGTGCCTTGGCTTGCAGCCGTAACACCAGAATTTCTCTACCGTGTACCTCGCGTGATGTAGGAGGCATCTAAAGGGGATTTATGGCCTGTAGTGAGGGCTGGAAGAATTCTCCTACCGTGAACCTGCGTGAAGTAAAAGGCTTCTAAAGGGACCCTGACTTCTATTGTTCCTCTACCACCTTAGGACAAACAATTTTCTTTATCGACCTTTCGTTAGTGTGATTACCGGCCCCATTGCACAGCTTGTATCTGTGATTCCGTCTATGCATTTATCTTCCCGTACCTTTATCGCTTCCGTGTGTTTCGGATCTTCCGTGTCTTTGCATATATGGCGTGGCAGCCTTGCTAGGGGAGTCCACACTACATTTCCTTTATCTTATCGGACATGACTACCTTTTAAGCTAACTAATGTTGCTTAACTACCGGATTTGACTTATCTTCAGGTCGTGTCCTGGCGACCTTTTTGCTTTTCTTACGTTCAAAATGTTACTTCCAGGAATCGGATATGACTTCAGCCTTTATGGTTTATCGTTGCCTTCAGCATTTTAGTCGGGACAACGCCGGTCCAGACTTTAAACTTTTGCTCCCTATTATCTATTTTTGTTTGGCGATCTTTTCTCGTTTTGTTGTTACCGGATGTTACGGTTGTCGAAACGGCATATCCGT
This sequence comes from Amphimallon solstitiale, assembly GCA_963170755.1. Classification (NCBI taxonomy): domain Eukaryota; kingdom Metazoa; phylum Arthropoda; class Insecta; order Coleoptera; family Scarabaeidae; genus Amphimallon; species Amphimallon solstitiale. The sequence continues at coordinate 78,623,715 of OY720677.1, read as the reverse complement.
ACCTCTGAGCAGTTGCACCATTTTTCTTTTGTTTCTTTTACTTTCCCGTACCGGCCGAATGCCGAAGGGCCACGTGGTGATTCTGGCCAAGCTGCTTGGTTTAAAACTCTCGCTTACCCTTTTCACTATCTTTGTCCCGTCAGCCTATGTTCTCGGTGCAAGAAATTGCTCTGCGATCAATTTCTTTTCGCTGGAAAGGGGGGAATTTGTTACGCTGTAAAATTTACTTTTGTTTTAGCTCCCGTAAGATCATGTGTCCTTGTCTAAATACGTGGATTTTGTATAAGCCCGTGACTTTTTGTGCGTACCTTGTATATCGTTTGGTTCACCGTGTGAATAGATCGTCCGCTGTATGACTGTACGTGTGCTAAACCTACTATTGTGCCCTCAGAGCCCTAAATCACGTACTGAGAAATTGACAGATATGTATTGTGTATTATCGAGCAAATACACTCTTTTTTGTGAAAACCTCTGTATCTGTGCAACTAATTCTAATTATCTTATCTCTAGCTTATTTTACCCTACCTGTAGATGCGAATAATCTGCATTTGCAGTTACTTTTTTCGCCTTGTTTCAGTTCTCCAACAACTACTTGTTTATTACCTCCGAACTCCACGTATTGCATTTATTTGTGTCTTTAAAGCCATGATACACATATTATACAGCCACGTAGTAATAACTGGTGCCTGTGTTATGTGAATTCCTAGGCATGGTCTCTTTAGCACGTCTGAATAATGTTTTCCTCCGTGCTTATGTCACTACAAATGTAAGAAGTATTAAAATAAGGAAATGCTTGGAACGGTGGGCATACTTTTATTTGTTTGCAGATCGCTTGTTGCCTTTCATCGTTATTCTAAGTATTAGGAAGCTTCTGTGATTCTACCTTGCATCTCCCAGAAGAGGTTAAGTATCGTTATTACCCTGAAATATATGTTATGGTCGGTCTTTATTTTGAAACCGCCGTTGCAGCGTGATTTAAGGTTTTGGATATTTCATTGGTTACCTTCGGAAACCCTGTCCTTCCGTAGTAATAAATTATATCTACATTTGGAGGTTTGTCTTGTTTATTACTGTCAAACCAATCGGTTTTGTTGCTCAGCTTACCGTCTGCGTCACGTGTACCAACCGTTTAGCATTTGAGTTCCCTCTCGTACCGTCGACGATTGTTTCTACGTAGAATTTTAGGAGTGTCCCGGTTATTTTCTTTTGTCTAAGTTATGTGTAGGGCTGTGTTTGATTATGTTTAAGTCACGATGTCGACTCCCCTTGTTGACAATTTAGATTTGTGCCTAATATGTGTAATTGGAATCTCCCGCCTTGCGTTTAGGGTAATTTTCGTTGTTTCGGTTTTGAGGACCTGCGCAGGGTTGGATATTTGGCGGTGTCGGGAAGCACGCTTCACTTTCAAGTCTATTCTCGTGTTGAGAACAATGTGCGCAATCTGCTTATCTTCTTGTAGTAACGTTGTTACATTATCTATGTAGATATTTTCGCGAATGCGGCTTTGAAGGGAGTAAGCAGTAATTATCGATACCTTAATTTTGGTTCTTTATCGTGGGTTTTATCGAAATATCGTTGCCTGAAATATGCAAATGGCCACGTGCTGTTTTTTTTTAAATTGAATTTGCACCTTTGAGGGACTTGTGAAGTCGTTTTCTTGCATCTCCAACTAAAATTGGGGTAAGTGATTGTAATTTTGGTGTTAATTTTTCGAGGTTTTTATTCTTGTTTCTTTTCTTTCGATTTTAATAGGATGTTAGTACGGGGCTAAGTCCACAGACATTATACGCTGATTTGGCCACTGTAGATGCCGTCTCGATCTAAGTAAAAGTTGGGCCTACCTTCCACTTTGGAATTTAGGTGAATTACAACAATCCAAAACAGGACCACCACCATCTTGGCTGCGGATGGCGTGCCTCTGCCATTTTGGATTTCCGTTGCGGCCTTCCGGCGTCCATTTTGCCAGATAAGTGCAATTTACGCTGTAATTTGCTTCATATTTTATGTTTGATTTATTTTTAACGTCTTGATGCCAAAGTGCTGGACATTTTCTCGCCTAAAATTTGACCTAAGAATTTTGAGTGGTTTTAATATCTTTCGCACCACTTAGTTTGCTGCGAGGTCACAATTAATTCCTAATTAAATTACCGTTATTTCTTTTTTTATGTAATTTTCAGTTTGACTAAAATTTTGATTGTGTCACTACCGTAATTTCTGTAGCCCTATATTGTGACGAATATTTAATGTAACTAATTTTAGTAAATTCATAATTATATCACTATATCTCTTGGAGAGATATTATTTAATTGGTACTATACCTAGTAATTTTCTTTACCGATACAATAATTGTATGACTCATGATGTGTTGAACTTGAAACCTAATTTTAGATATTAATTTTGTACGGTTATTGCCGTAAGTTAGTAAATTTGTCTGTCACGTTGATCAATTAATTTTTCCTGAGCCGGACAAAATCAATTCTGTACGAGCAAATTTTGGTTCGTGAAGCTCAGTGTTTTTTTATATTATAAAATTCCTTTTCTAATGTTACCTCTGATTATTTGACTTTGCTATTAAATATCATTCATTTAATTTAATTTAGTTCATGTATTCAAACCTGGTGTAGATATTTAACGAATTTTCACATTTTTAGACTAAGTCCTTTTATACTGAAATATTAATTTTCTTGCGTTTAAAAATATATATTTACCCTGTTGTATTAACATTGCCGTTGAGGCGTGTCCATGATATCGCTTGTAATTACATAATGTAAGGTGAAGAAACGTTTCCGCAACCAACCTTCTGCTGCTGAAACGCAGAGATTATGTTAAATTATTAAGGTTTTTTATTTTCTTTCAATTTTTTTTAAATGTTACCTAACGCTTTGTTCAAAATTTATCAAACTGTCTAGCATCATTTTATTTTACTTAAATTAATTTCCACTCAACGTTAGCTATCTTTCTTTGTATTACTTAACTTCATCCTTTTATTTTAAAAAAAAAACTTTTCAACACATTAAGTGGTAATTAAATTTTGTTACAATACGTAATACCTTTTCTTTTATTTCTTTACCTCTGCATATCGTAAATATTATTGTGACAAGCACGTACGTAAGATTAGGTGCTACGAATATACAGGGAGTTCAATAGGTAACCCGCTGGAGGGACACAGCCAGTGGTGGCTCGTAGGAGGCGCAGGTAGGTTATCTGTAAGATAGCATAGTGTCCTGGTGCCCGGACAACGTCGCTAGCGTCGTTGCCGACCGACGCACTACTTTTAGGTGTTCTAATTATCTGAACCGTCACGCCGTCTGCGACTGAGTTGGCTCGGCCCTGCGCTTTCCAGATTTTGTCAACCCCTATTGTGATTCTCCGTTTCTTTAACTTAAATTAGTCTTTTATCCTAGTGCGACGTAGGTCCGGTAGCAGTACCTAATTTAAATAGTAACTTTATTTCGGGAATGGACTTTTTAAGTCAATATAGTACAAAGCTTAATATGGAAGATAAGACATTTCATATTAAGGATTCAGTAATCTCCTGGAGCAAAGATGCACAGGACGATGAAATTTTAATTAATAATTTATTTATAAATAAAATTACTGAACAAGACGTCACAAAAGAAATGGATAGTAGTTTATTCGTCAATAAAAGTGCACATCCTGTGAAGAATCCTCAAAGGGAGGACTTCACGATAAATAGGGATGATACAGTATTAAATTGCGATAAACAATACAAAAGCCATATGAGCGATCTTCTTAGTAAATATAAGAAATTATTTGATAATAGTCCAGGCCTAGCCAAAGGATATCAACATAAACTCAAGGTTGATGAGACACAACCATTCAAAGTAAAAAATTATCCCATTCCTAATAAATACAGAGAACAGGTAAAATTAGAAATAAAAGAGATGTTAAAAAACAATGTCATAGAGAGAACAGAATCAACATTTATCAACCCTATAGTTGTAGTGGTAAAGAAAAATATAAATAATCAGAAAGAAACCAAGCTACGTCTATGTCTTGACGCGAGGAGTCTCAACTCAAGAACCTCTCCTAATTTTGAAGCCCCACAGAGTATACATACCTTATTAACAAGGTGTACCGATGCCAGGTGGTTCACAAAAATTGATCTTAAAAGTTCTTTTTGGCTGGTGCCATTACATAAAGATTCTAGAAGTTATTGTTCATTTATGTTTAATTCACTAGTATATTCATACAAAGTTGTTCCATTTGGTTTGTCAACGGCTACAGCGGCCTTGGTCAGAGCCATGCAACAAATTTTAGATCCACATGAAGAATATGTTTCTCACTATGTGGATGATATATTAATATTTAATAAAGACTTAGAAAGTCATAAGGTATCTGTGGACAAAGTATTAAATACTCTAGCAGAAAATGATTTAAAAATAAATCTTGAGAAATGTGAATTTTATAAAAGGAGTGTAAGCTATTTAGGCTATATTATAGATGGTAAAACTATCACTATAGAAGAGAAAAAGTTAGAAGCTATAAGAAAATATCCAAGACCTAAAAATATAAAAATGTTAAGAGGATTTTTAGGCATGATTAATTACTACAAACATTTTATTCCAAAAATATCAGATCAGACCTACATGTTATTTAGAATGATCAAGAAGGGAGTAAAATTCAAATGGTCTCAAGAAACATTGAAGGCATTTGAAAATGTAAAAGAAAATGTTTGTAAGGCTTTAATAATAAACTTACCTGACTTTAAGGAAGAATTTGTACTAAGGTGCGATGCATCAAATAATGCGATAGCGGCAGAACTATTACAGATAAGAAATGGAGTAGAAATGCCAATCTGTTTCTTATCAAGAATCCTAAAGGGATATGAATTAAACTATACGACATCTGAAAAGGAACTCCTGTCTTTGGTTCATTCAGTGTCAAAACTAAAATATTATTTACTAGGGAATACCTTTTTGGTCGAAACAGATCATTTATCTTTAATTTTTCTTATGAAGACGAGATTTAATAACTCTAGAATATATAGATGGTCACTTTTATTATCTGAATATTCATTCAAGATAAGACATAGAAGAGGAACAGAAAATATTGTTGCTGATGCATTGAGTAGAGCTCATGGTGGCATCAAACAACAAAACTCATATCAAATAAATCATTATGATTTAGAACATGCTCCAGATTTATACAATCGAGAAAGCATTGAAGTTAGTCAGCAATCTGAAGAGATACTAGACATTAAAAGAAGAATTCAAAGAGAAGGAAATTATAAAGGTTATCATATGAGAGACAATATAATAGTATATAAGACTTTAGGAAATAAGAATTTAATTGTTTTAGGTAGGGATTTAGCACTAAGTATTATTAGAAATGTATATAATAATTTAGGGCATCCTGGAAATAGGAAAACTTTCCTTATATTCAGAGAGCAATTTTATAGTTTTAAGGATAAATGTTTAATAGCTGCAGAAAATAAAAAATGCAGACAATGCTTATTGGGCAAATACAAAAACAGAGTTAATCAAAATATTGTACATAGTATTAGAGTAGAGAACAAACTAGATTTAGTAGCTGCTGATTTTCTGGGTAATTTAATACCAGGAGAACAAGGATATTGTAATATTTTCGTAATGGTAGATATTTTGACTAAATATGTTAAATTATATCCTACTAGAAAATATAATACACAAACGGCAATAAATTGCATAAATCAATTTATCAACGATCATGGACAAATAAAGAAGTTATTAGTAGATAATGCATCCTACTTTAACAATGAAAGATTCATACAAGAATCTAGAGATATGAATGTAGAGGTTATCTTCACTAGTATTAGACATCCACAAGCTAATCCGAGTGAAAGATATATTCAAGAAGTAACTAGACATTTGAGAATGTTGACACATCAAAGACATACTGCTTGTGTAGGATATGTTGAAGACGTAGAAAATAATATTAATTTCATGCCAAGTGTGACAACCAATATAAGTCCATACACTTTGATGCATTGAAAACATCCACCCAGACCTTGGTGTCAGGATACACCGATGGTGGACAATCTTGGAGATTTAATACATCAAGGCAAACTAAGACAAATGAATAGAGCTGAGAAATACGTGAGAATGGAGAATGAGAAAATAAGGACCCACAAAACGTATCAGGTTGGAGATCTCGTAGTGGTGAAGAACTACAGATTAGGGAGGAGACATTTGAATAAATGTGCGAAGTTAAATTTACCGTTCATTGGACCATACAAGGTAAATAGAATTTTAAGTGATGTAACCTATGAATTGCAAGAAATGGATAATGAAAATATAAAAGGCAAATATCATGTATCAATGCTGTATGATTACATTATAACATGCTCGCTTGCTTACGTAATGCCAGTGTAATACAAAGCGAACGCTATAAGACAAGTCTTTTGCATGCCTCCATTATATTGCGGAAACTACAAGCACCTCGGGTTGCCTATACACGCAGGCACCAATATCGCGAACTCTAAACGTCTTCCTCTAGTAGAATGACATTATTGTAATTTCGCCCGGTTGGCATTATTTATAGACGTAAATATGGCGGTTGAAGTGTTGTGATTTTTAGGCATGAGACTACAAACTCTTCGGCTAGCACAGTGAAGAACGTGAGTACTTCTTTTTTGTTTTAATGTATCTTAACGTTTATTGAAAATTCTACATTCCCTACACTCATTACTAATCGGTGAAAAGAAAACACGTATGGAAACTTATTTGAAAAATAAATAGTCTTTATTATCTACTAAAACAATATCAAAATTTATACACATTTATTTATTCATATTTACATTTTACGCACATACACAAAGTCGTACAATATGTACACAATTAAATATTAAAATTAAATTTACATCAGTGACCTCTTTAAATCGTAACAGAAATTGCATTTATCGAGAATTAAATTAAGATTGAACATGTGCTCAACCCTATCCCCTGAACTGTCACTTACAAATCCCAATGCATTTTATCATCCTTAATATGAAACAAAAATAAACAAGTAATGAGATATGTCTCGGTCAATTTGAGATAAAATACGCATTCAGATCAATTTAAATTATTCTATAAATTATTTCTGTTACGACATGCTCACAGGAAGAATTTACTAGTTTATCGTGAAATTGAATTTTATTTTGGTACGGGCTCGGATATTTGTTCAATAGCTTCGCGGTGAAATACTAATACGTCTATTTTATTACGGATTCGGAAAGCGCGGGTGTTTAGACAATAGTTTATATAAATACGCGGTGCGCATTCACGCATGATATCGGAAAATATCTGAAATGAACAATTATTATTAAATTCGGGTTTTATGAAGATCACGACATTGAAAGTCTGACCTAGACGGGATGCGATTTATAAACGGTAATATATCTCTCTTCCCACGGCACATGGGGCCTGAGTAAGAGGGACATATGCGGACGAGATTAGCGGATTTTAAAACGACTGTTTCACGATGCGGAGACCTGAAAGCAGCACGTTTCTAAGGAGTTAACCAAGTCTCTTCCACGCCATCTGGAGGCTGAATAGAGATAGGTGTAGGGTCTGGACAGGTCGGAGAAGTAAATGAACGAGGCACGCTCGATGGGGCCTTTTATATGTGAAAACCCCCTACGTATGTAGGTAAAAACCCGTTCAAAACATAAAATTTGCACACCATACTGACGTGAAACACGCGACTTTGAGCATGACGTAGACATTCGGTATTTTTCCATTAAAAAATAAGTAACTAACATGAATTATTACAAACAACTGAACATACATACAGGTCGATTCAATTCACTTTATACAATATTAATATTTGAACAAAATAACACACATACACTTAATTTAATATTGACAAATAAATTAATTATGAACTTAAAAATGTTAATTTGTTACAATTAACGAAGGAACTTCGTTACAACATAGATATAGAGAATGAATAAATTGTTGACGTAGAGATCACATCAGTGTTTGCGATGTGCGTCGTTCAGGTAAATAACCCTTATTGTAATGAACGTACACACACAGCAAACAAGGGATATATATGCCGTGATCCCTACATTGGTCAGGCATTGTAAAATAAATAAATAATTATGTAATAGAATAAGTAAATAATTTATTAGTAGTAAGTGTAGGTATAGAAAAATATATCATAAGTTGCATAACCGCAACGGCGTAACATTATAATGTAAGATGTACAAAAATAAAACTGAAATAAAATTTATTTGAAAGGTACAGAAATAAATACCAAAAGTAAAATTCATGTATTCTATATTTGTAGAAACGCGGAGCACAAGATGCAATTTCAATATACAAAGACAGAACCAAATTTTATACATTGTGTGAAAGTCGCATTAAGTGTTTTGAGCAATAAATCACTATTCAAAATGAATAGACGTAAATTTTTAAGAGATTGTTATTTGTTCGACATTTTATGGTCATACTTAATAATATAATAAATACCTGAGACTTAAATCTAAATATAATTTTAAAAGGAATATGTAAAAAAAGGTATATTATTTTATTATTCGACACAATGTAATAAAGAAAAGCTTCAGTGGCAGGTTTAAATCCAATTTTGTCCAGGAAAGATTCCGGAAATAACACATTAAAATTGGTTTAATCTCATTAAAATCTACAAAGAAAAACAATGTTCAATATTGTTAACAGCTGCATACAAATCAACCTACAAGAAGACGAGGAAAGATGGTTCGAAGATATGGATGAAGTTATCAAGGTCCAGGTTCATAATAACATGATTAATAAAAGGAGCATTCCAGTCGTATGCAATGTTTTTCCTATTATTGTAAAAGCAAACGTCTGCAAAAGAAAGATACGAATAGTGTTAAAAAATAGTAAAAGAATATATTTAAATAATGATGACAGAAGCAACGAATTCATTTATAAACATAATGAAGGATGGCGTTAATGAAAAGGAATGTACCTACCAAGATAAGAATATCGCAAATGTGCATTGACATTAACAATAACAAACAATTTAAGTGCGTGCATAATTTTGTGTAATTTCGAGATGTCAAACAATAATTGGTGCAGGTCAGTTTAGGGAGAACGTTAAGAAAATAAATCTGAGCAGGACAATGCCAACATAAACGTTAGTGTGGAGTGTGTGGCGCTGCGAACGATGTATGGTTTTTTCGCGCGACCGAAAATGATAAGAAGGAAAGTACGAGAGAGGTACGTGAGAGTCATCGTCGATCCATGGGCGAGGCAGTCTGATTTTAAAAGACGCGGTGAATCTTCGATCTTCATATTTTGATGATTGCAGATGTATTATACACTGCACAGAAATCATCCTTAGCAAATGTATTAAGTTATTTTATTTTAAATAAGTATTTTTCATTTCACAATTAATTTTTTGTCATTTAGTTTAATTTCATTTTTTTTTATTAACTATCAATATGACCGAACAATATAAAGAGAAATTTGATGAAATATATGAGCATCATAAGTAAGTTATACTTTAATAATAAATTATGCTAAAGATGCTACGTGGAAATATTCATCTTTAGCAAAGCGTTTAATGAATTTATTTAATATTTTAGATGGGATTAGTATCTTCTTTGTAAGTAGCTAGTTTTTATTTGCGCGAGGACGTGCTGATTTCCCGATAACAAACAGTTTTTTTTCTCCCCTGCCATATTCACACAGCGCATTATAGTTAATCTTTTTTTTGCCGCCCACACATTTTCGCTTATTAATCCCCATGGTCTTTGTTGATAGTGCCCGAAAAAATAACCCTGTTTTGTTCACATTATAAATATTGCAGGGTTTGAACCCTTTAATTATTAACGGCAACTTGTTTATGAAAGCTTCGACATTTTCTTGATTTGCGCTAACGGCTTCGCCAGATATCGTTCGGTAAATTCAAATACATATCCGTCCGTTTAATGGAAACTTTGCGGCCAAAAAGCAGCTAAATAACTGACCTCGCCCGTTCAAGGGAGTGTCCACATAAGAGAAACCTATTTATTAGGAATTCCCTACTTATAAACTCGGGATCGGATAAAATGACCATTTAAGGGAAGTGCCCGGCTAATAGAAGTGCCCGTTAAGGGAAGTTTTACTGTAAATGATTATTTTGCGCCTTTTTGTCAGTCTATTAATGATAACTCCAACGATCTGATCGCTTCTTACAATTCTACTCATGATAATTTTGAAGCCTTCTTTGAGTTTGAATTGGTATCAGTTGAGGAAGTCCATACAATTATTAATAGCATTATTTGACAATATTTCTTCAACTATGCTGAAGTACTGCAATCCTTTCACTGATCACACATCTTGAAAAATTAACAGTTTGATTAAAAGTGAGTTCATTTAGAATTTTCAAAAAAATACAAATAAATTTTGAAGTGAGTAAATTGAAAACTCCGAGATTTAGTGTCTTCATTAAGGTGTCCTATAGTTATCTCTGCACTATACTATCTATAGATTTAGATTAGTTAACATTCTGTCACAATAGAAAGAAAATATTTAATGATCACTTTTTTTCTAGATTAGAAGAGTATGAAGAAGACACAAAAATTCTCATAAGGTGAGTGACTAGTAAAATTGAATCGTTCCCAAAAGGATGGCAATCACGACTATCTTTCAGTAAAGTAGAATACCGTCCCATTCGTAGTGTTTTAGTAGCAAACAAAGGCGAAATAGCAGTGCGTGCTTTCCGTGCGTGCAATGAATTAGGCCATCAAATCTCTAGCAATTTATTCAAAAGAAGACAGATCTCACATACCTACACAAATCGCAAGCTGACGAAAGTTACCTCGTTGGTAAGCACTTGTCACCAGTGCGAGCCTTTTTAAATATATCAGAAATTTTGAAAATATGTATACATAATGTATAGGTGCAGTTTATCCTGGATACAGATTTCTTTCTGAAAGATCTGACTTTGCTCAAGCGATTGCCGATGCCGATCTCAGATTTATTGGACCGAGTCTGGAAGTATTCTATAAGATGGGTGGTAAAGTAGCTGTTAGGGAAGCTGCTATTACCGCCAGAGTTCCCATACTTCCTGGTAGAGATGGTCCTATAACCACGACAGAAGAAGCCATAGAATGCTGTGTTAAACATGGCTGTCTTGTGCATTTAAGGCAGCTTATGTTGGAGGTGGCCGAGGAATGCCAGTAGTGAGAAAAATGGAAGAAGTAGAAGAATATTTACGAAGAACTTCTTCAGAAGCACCGGGCGCTTTAGGAAATGGTGCCATGTTTATAGAAAAGTTTATAGAAAGACCGAGGCACATAGAAGTTCAACTTTTAGGAGACAAAGCTGGAAATGTAATTCACCTCTACGAGAGAAACTGTTCTGTGCAACGTACACATCAAAAAGTAGTAGAATTTGCGCCAGCACCACAATTAAATAAATGAGTAGGTACGCGCTAAAATGACTGAATACGCGGTGAGATTCGCAAATGCAGATGCACCACGCATTTGCCGGCGCAATCATTTCACCCTATTATGATTTTCTGCTTGTTAAAGTGATAGCGCACTGCCAAACTCTGCAGTCTTCTTGTGCAAAGATGAATAGAGCATTATGTGAATTTCATGTGCGAGGAGTTAAAACAAACATTCCGTTTTTATTAAATGTACTAGAAAACCTAAAGTTCCTAAGCGGTGCTGTCGATACCTATTTTATAGATGAGTAAGAAGAGAATCCGCAACTGTTTTACTTTACTGCATCTCAGAACCGAGCTCAGAAATAATTTAACTATTTGAAGTATTATTCAAACTGTCCACACCTTTTGCAACACGGAATAAGCCATGCGAGAGAAAACCACATGTTCCCATGGTATCTAGAGGTAACGTATGTACACAAATATAAAAAGTATATAAATATATATAGTATAGTATAGTGCATGGTTAAGCGATCTGTGAAAAAGTAAAACTTCTTGTTTATGTCTCATTATTTCGAAATATAATAATAAGTATTACTTCATTAGGAGAGAATACTAATTGATTAACAAAAAAAAACAACATATCGGGTGTGATCAAATTGAAACGATAATTTTGAATTTTCTTAAAAAGTATTTATTTAATCTACAATGGTTATACCATCCCATTGAAAGTAGTCTCCCTGCGATATTAATGATCTGCCCCTGAACATAGATAAATGTTCCGTTATGTCATTCACGACAAAAACTGAGTGCCTTATTTATAATTATAATGTTAAAGGTTCTGTCCACCAAAGGCCTGACACTCTCACATAGCGACCATCACGTCTCAAGCTCTAAAAAGCCTTAGTTTCGTTATTCGGCACACCAAAGTGTTCAATAATTGCTCAACTACAACCAAGTTATATTTTGCATTTGTTTGGTTTTTCATTGGACAGTAGTTATGTTATGCGCTAAAAAGGTCAAGAATCCCATTAGGTATATGGCATTTTCAATGTAAAATACGTCACATCCGGTGGCTCTTTCAATGTTTTTTCTCTCTCCAACGATGTTTTCCATCCTCCTTTTCCAATATCTGCCTTTCTGTTGGCGGTCGTCAATAGCATACGTAATGAATAGCCGCCAGTTCATTTCACTCTGTGCAGATAGGTTTGTCTCTCTCTGTCCCCTTATTATCGCATGATTTTCACGTCCAATTTCGTTTAAATAATGAGGTAAGAAAATGTAACTACCTACTATGTATACTTGAGATGGGTATTAAATAGAAGAAAGAATGCTGAAAAAATAAGTAATATGTGACTACGCATAAATTTCGCCAGTAAGAAGCACGTTTAAGTGTCGGGGGGGGGGGGGTATTAAAATTGACATATTTATGGGGACATATTAAGGATCATGGACATCGAACGTCTTTCTTCGCGTCAAGCAAATAGTACGTGTATCTCTGTGTCTGTGTGCGTGTGGAATCACAGAAAGAATAAGGAATGTAACGATGTTTCTTCTTTACCTATAAATTCCGCGAATAAGAAGGGTATTTAATATCGATATGTTCATGTGTATCAAGATCAATGACTTCGAATAAATGTAACTATTTACTGTGAATACTCAGATAGATGGTAAATACAAAAGTACGCATATAAAGTAAGCAAGCTACATTGTAACGATGTTTCTTCTTTACGCATAAATTTTCGCTATTAAGAAATTCATGCAACATCGACATTCAATGAACTTTTCTATGCGAAACGCCTACACATTCCACTGCAGTTAATGCATTTCTTTACCTGCCTCGTGTATATATAACATCTAGTACAAACAAACGGCCTAGTCAAAGAAGCAACGTGTACGTGTATCGCTTTTCTCTGTGTATGTGCGTGTGCTTGATAAGGTATGTTTTTATTCTATTAATTAATTAACATAGTAATAGATTCCCATTCTTTATAATTTAACAACGGCTTAACACTATGGGTATGATGAAAATATAATTTGCAATAAGAATCAGTTTATTGTATTGCTTTTCGGTTGTTTATAACACAACGACGTTTTATAATTAATGCAAAATCCTTTTTTATAGTAATAAATTCCTATTCTTTGTAAATTTAAAACCGCTTCATCACAACTTTGCATATAACGAAAATATCATTCGCAATAAAAAATCAGTTTATTGTTAATATTATTAAGAAAGAAGTCATTTTATTTGAAGTTTTATGTAATATATGTAGTATAGATCTAACCAAAAGATGTTTTCAACGGAAAATATTTGGCGTTTATTTCAAATAAATCCTGTCATGAATTTTAATGTAAATCATATTAGAATTCATCGCAGGTTGTATAGTTGTATACACACGGCAAAAAGTTTGTCAACTTTAGTAAATTCAACACAATAGCTAGGAACGTTTAAATTTTGGAATATTATTTAAAATCAAGATTTTTTGTAGGCCATATATCAAATACTTTTTAATAGTTCAGCCACCCCTCTAAAGGGTAATTTCTCTGCATTTTAAAAACTACATATGTTAAAACGTCCGATTAAAATTTATCCCAGCTTGTATAGTCATGGCAAAAAAGTTTTGTCAGCTGTAAATTCTAACACGAAATAAAGAGAAATTATATTGAAATTTTTATAATACCCCAAGTCTGAGTATACTTTAACTGTTTGGTTAAAGAAAATACATGTGACATATAGAAGTAAATATATTTCTAATATTCTTTTATGATTTATCGCATGATAACACGGTTGTGTCAACATTAGAAAGAAATGTTTTTGGTTTCCCTGTTTTATTAGTATGGTAATTTCTCTCTCTTTTAAAAACTACATATGTTAAAGCGTCCGGGTAAGTGTGATATTGCTCTTATTTTACGTTTTAAACTATTTTCCTTTAAATATATTGTCTTCAAAAGATTCTTTGTGTAATTTATTGTTTGCTTATTTATTGCTTTATTATGTTAGATGTATTTTATTTTTGAGGAAATTTAATATATCTCTCAAGCGTGAACAAAAATATTATAATCTCTCTTTATGGTTTATTAAAATTTAGTGGGAAATATAGCTGGTCTTAAGACCTCGACAAAACTTTTACAGCATAGTTACACAACACAATTTTGACTATAACGCTAATTTAACAAAAATAACGCCTAAGTGTGTGTTTCTTGCTTTTCAGTTGTTATAACACAATGGTGTTTATCCCCCCCTGCCAAAATAAACACACTCTATTTGACAATACATACTGAAGAGGAGCTGGCCAACGTAATTAACGGAAGTTATTACAACACCCGCCCATCTGGAGCTTTGGACGAAGTTTTCACTAAGCAAGACCTCCATACCCAGATTTACTTAGATATAATTTTACTTAAGGACTCTTTGAAGCATATATTTGTGTTTTGTTATTTTGCTCAATAATATCCGAATGTACTGTAACATTCAAATCTGTTTTAAAAAGCCAATTAATTTTTGTTTGTTTTCATTCTGTTGAAGTTTAAAGAAATGGACAATGTTGATCAACAGTCACTCTCATCTGGTTCAATCGAACACGATTGGCAGTCAATCTCTACATTAGAAGAATCATCTATTCAGAGCGATGTGGGGTACTATAGCAACATTTCAAGTGCATGTACAGTAGATATTTATGAAAGAGGCGATGGGAGATTCCACATATTGGACGAAAGAAATGAAAGAATGTGTCTAATTAATACAGGGTTTGAAAATATACGAGATCGAGCCAATATTTTATGCACCATGTGTTACTACAATAACTGGCGATACGAATTTAGCCGCGTACGTGTCTTTTCGCATTTCATATGCAATTATTATGTTGAGATAGGCAAGTTTTACGAATAATAAGAGATAAAAAATCATTAATTGAGCTTATTTTACAGAATCTACAATAAAGGAATGTAGTAATTGCAAATTGCAAATCACCATTGTGTTTCCCCCAGGCTTTTGTCCAATATGTTACGTCTATTAGAGAAAATGAAATAGCAGTATATATATAAATTCTATTCTAAAAATATTATCAGTTTATACAGAAATGGAGGGAGAGAGAAATTGTATATAATAGAAGCTGCGTATAAACTCGCTTATCAATACTATACTAGTTCCACATATAACAATGTCTCTTGATCAGTTAAACGCAATTGGTGAACTTTCCAATTTCAAACCGTCAAAGAAAATATGTGAACTCGAGAAAGAAAAACTGTATAAGATAATCGACATAAGAATATTAAAAACAAAATTTGGCAAGTCTGTGTTGTGTGAATTGGAAGATGTTAGCGTATGGTTACCAAGACGTTATTTAAACTTCTTTGAGGGAGCCAATCTTCAAGAGTATAGTCAAGGGAAGCATTACTTAACCTACATCGGTCAAAAAAAAGTCGGCGCAAATACTACGCCAATAATTAAGTTTGAGAAAAAAGAATAATCAGTTTTAATTCGGTAAGTTGAAAATATAGAGAGAAAGATCAGGTAAATCCGCAATATTTTTCTCTTTCTTGTATATTATGTATCTGCAATAAATTCCTTTTTTTGTGTATAGGTAATCAAGTGTAGTGTGGAGATAATGGATCTACTTGAATGCGTACAAGACCTCTTTGCCATCAGTCAATCAAAAATAGAATTTGAAGAGTTGCAGCAACTAAATTTAGACAGTATAAGGCTATTACGGGACAAAATTTTTAACACCCAAGAATGTACGATTGGGGAACGAAGACAGTTAGAATCAATCCTATCTATACTAATATCATATAATGTACGAGTTGAAAATCGGTTAAGGGACTTCATTACGAAGGCGCTGGTCTCCATGATGACGGCACTATACCAGACTTATAATGGCAAGAGGTAAAAAATATATATAAGATGTTAAAATAGATAAAATAATATAATTTTAATTTAATAGGGAACGTCCGCATTTAAAAGTCGAATTAAAACCGGAATTATCACAAATCTTCATCATAAAGATCCTAAAGTATTCCTTGAAAACGCTTTTCCTCTCATTCATTCAAAACTGCAGTCACAACTCGCTCAATTAAAATTAATAAAGGTAAATTTCTCTTTATGCGCAAAATTTAGTAAGGTAGATAACAACCCAGACTCTGAGAAAACAGACTGTAAATACTTCAATACAGCAAATTTTATAGTTTCAAAATCAACTGAAATTAGAGATATTTACGATAATGTCATCGAAAAAGTACTACATGACATAGAGGAAATGCAATTTAAAGGTTCGGGGTGGTCACTTCAGGAAATCATAAATTTAACTATTAATATAAATAAATATCAACCTATTGAGGGTAATGCTTATATTCCTCTACCAACAAATATTCAGAGACGAAAGGCAGTACTAAATATTATGAGTAACGATCGACGTTGCTTCATTTATGCTGTTTTAGCAGCCATTTACAAAATATATTCCACCAACGTGAACGATTACCCACAAAATTACCATGAAATATTTAATTTAAAAGGCATACAATTTCCAGTCGCGTTAACTAGTATTAAGAAATTTGAAAAACAAAATTGTAGAGTATCAATCAATCTGTATGGTTTAAATAAAAAAAATAAAGTTTCAGGTCCTTTATACTATACTAATTCTGTAAGGGACAATCACATAAATTTATTATATTTAACTAAATCGGGAAATCGTACGCACTATTGTTGGATTTACGATTTAAGTAAGCTGTGCTCTCCAGACATATCAGTACATCATAAATCGTATATTTGCGATCGATGTTTAATCCATTTCTACTGTGAAAACAAGTTTTCTTTGCACATGCAAGATTGCAAAAATCATCAACCGGTTAAGATAGAATTACCAAAGGACAACGAGAATATACTTAAATTCAAGGAACTTCAAAAACAGTTCAAATCACCAATGGTCATTTATGCCGATTTTGAATGTTTAACTAAACAGATTCATACTAGTCAACCAAATCCGAACACATCCTATACGAATAATTACCAAGAACATCAAGCATTTAGTGTAGCGTATCAAGTAGTATCTTCCACACACCCCGAATTATCACACTTTGAACTCTATCGGGGACATGACCCTGCAAAATGGTTTGTATCTCAATTAAAAAAGGAGGCTATTGTATATGCAGAATATCTAAGTCTTAATTACCCAATGATTGAGTTAACCCCTGAACAATTAGATTATCACAATAATACATCGTCATGTTCTATCTGTTCTCAAACCTTTGATGAAAACGTGGTGAAAGTTATGGATCACGATCATTCAAACGGTTTGTTTCGAGCCACCCTCTGTTCTACATGTAATTTGAAGTACAAACCTAGTAATGTAATTCAAGTGTACTTTCACTCATTGTCAGGATTTGACGCACACATTGTTTTGAAAGAATTGAATTTTGATGAAGGTCCTATAGAACTACTTCCAATAACTATAGAACGATATATATCATTTAGTAAAGAAATTAGAGTGAACAATAAAGCAATCAAATTAAGATTTTTAGATAGTTACAGATTCTTACCAGAGTCCCTTGAAAATCTGGCAAAGTCTTTAAATGAAAGTGAGTGTTTCTTTTTAAAGAAATCATTTCCTGACAAGTATTCTCATCTTATCAGGAAGGGTGTATTCCCATACGATTACGCAAACGATTTTTCTAGATTGGAGGAAACTCAGTTACCCAATAGGAGTCAATTTTATAATGCACTAAATAATTCAGACATATCCGATGAAGATTACAATTATGCCCAGTTTATATGGAATGGATTCAATATAAATAATTTAGGGGAATATTCCGATTTATACTTGAAAACAGATGTTCTCTTACTAACTGATATATTCGAAAAATATCGTAAGCTCTGTCTACATACATATGGCCTTGATCCTGCTAACTACTATACATGCTCAGGTTTTTCATTCAGTGCAATGCTGAAAGTTACTAAAGCCGAAATAGAACTCTTGACCGATATTGACATGATTCTGTTCTGTGAGAAGGCAATAAGGGGCGGATTGGTTCAAATATCAAAGAGATATGCTAAAGCTAATAATAAATATCTTCCTGACTATGATTCTACCAAACTCGACTCTTTCATCGCTTATTTCGATATAAACAACATGTACGGTTTAGCTCTGTCAAAACCTTTATCTTGTGCACAATTTCACTGGGATGCCGATCTCGAAAGTGTTAGAAATTTCATTTTGACACGATTAAATTTACCCAATTACTTTGAATTAGATGAATATGGTTATATATTAGAAGTTACAGTGTTGTATCCTGAGAATTTACATGTAACACATAAAGATCTCCCCTTATTACCACATCATTTCACAGCTCCAAATTCAAAACAGCAAAAGTTAATGGCTACTTTGCACGATAAGGAGAAATATGTTCTTCACTATACAAGCTTGATACAGGCATTGGAACTTGGTTTGATATTAGATAAAATACATAGAGCTTTAAAATTTAGACAATCGCCCTGGTTGAAACCGTACATTGACTTAAATAATAATCTCCGCGCCGCCGCCACAGAACCCTTTGAAAAGAATCTATATAAATTAAAAAACAATGTAATATTTATTTGGCAAGTGCTTGGAAAATATTAGGAACCATATAGAAATATTAAGTTAGTGACGAAGTGGGATGGACGAGGAGGTGCCAAGTCTCTGATAGCAAAACCAAATTTTAAATCATGTACGATATTTAATGAAAACTTGATAGCCGTTGAAATGAATAAAGAAATTATCAAATTTAATAAACCCATCTATATAGGTTTATCTGTTCTTGATATTAGTAAAACTTTCCTTTATGACTACCACTACAATTATTTCACAAAATTAATGCGAAAATGCGATTTATTATATACTGATACGGATAGTTTGATATATCATTTTATAAACGACAAAGATGAGCTTAATATTTACGATATTATACGCAGAGATTGTCTAAAATATTTCGATACAAGTGACTACCCACCTAATAATCCTTTCAATATACCTTTAGTAAACAAGAAGGTCTTAGGACTCATGAAAGACGAGAGGTGTTCTAAAATAATACGGGAATTTGTCGGGCTCCGATCGAAAATGTACTCAATAAGATTCATCACTGCGCATCAAAGGAGGTGTCTTATCCTTAGGCTTAGAGAAAATACTTCTGCTTGTTAGCATGTTGTAGTTAGCTATTTTTATATTTTTAAAAGACTTGAAATGTGAATTTATTTTCTCAGTAAGACCGCGTACATATGGCTAACTACAACATGCTAACAAGCAGAAGTATTTTCTCTAAGCCTAAGGATAAGACACCTCCTTTGATGCGCAGTGATGTTATTTACAAAATTCCATGCAGTGATTGTAGTGGTTGCTATATTGGCCACACGTCACAAACGCTAAAAGCACGTATCACTCAGCATAAGAGCGATGTTCGGTTGGGTATTATTATAATTAATAAGCTCTAATAAATAAAATTATTCGCGTGTCCTTTGTCACTAAAATATATTTCATCAGCAAAAAACAAAGCTGTTTGAAAAACTGACATAGTGCTAAATATATATTAATAGCGTTTTCGATCTATGCATTGGTGCACACCAGAATTGTCCCACACCAGAATTGGATAAAAAGGAGTGTTCGATTTACTCTCAGGATACGTCAATTTTTAGTGTTCGATTCAACCACTTAACAGTCTAGCGACAGTGTCCTATTTAATAGTGTAACAAAACGCCACTGGTTTTCTTCGAGTTCGAGAAAAATCGAGATACAAGTGAGGAATATACGGGAACCGGCGATGCGAATGTTCTGGCAACTTCCAGGCTCAAAAGCGTATATAAAGTTAGTTGTCTATCCGGCGCGAAGACAGACAGTACAGTACAGTACATAGTGCAGGATACGAAGTTGCATACGGCGAATAGAAAGCGAGGCGCGAGAAACAAGAGGGAAAATCCGTAACAATAGTTTTACCACAGAATAAAGAGACAGAAAAGACAATATGGATATAAGAAATTGGTTACAAAAAGGTAAGTTAAATAATTTCAGTAGAAAATTAAATTTTTAATTAAAACTTTAGAGTCAGAGTCATTCCATTAGAAATGGTCCAAAAATTTGAAAATTGGTTGCTCGACCAGCACCAAATAAAACAAAACTACCATGTAACGATAGCTTATAATGCAGATATGTTATATCCCATGTTAATTTTTGTTCACAATTAAAACTTGAAATTTGTACATATTAAAGATCAAACAGCACTTTGTACGTGCTATTAATTTCATTTTGTGTTTTTAATCTAGAGAAAAAATATTAACATCAGATATAGTATATCCACATTATAAGCTATCACTATCATTACATGGTAGTTTTGTTTTATACTAATTTTTATACTAGGGACTAAGAACAAGAATGATATTAGGTTATTATTTTTAGGTCAAAAATCTCTAAACCGAAAAAAAGTTCATGATGACAGTAGTGGAAGTGGAAGCAATGATTGTGATGAAGATGAAAATAAAATGGTCGGAACATCAAAATCGGAATCTATTTTTGTAGAAGGCTCAAGTAGTTCTTCATATCTACATGAAGCTGTCTCTGGATCTGGGACCTCTAAACAAACTGAAGAACGCGATGGCTACCATGAAAATGACATTGGTCGTTATGTTAGTTGTGCCAATAACTTGCCTTCTGAAAAAAAGAAGGAATTGTTGACAAACCCTTGGGTTCCATCATCCAATTACGATTTTGCTTCTGATGCCATTCACTTGAAAAGAAAATTTAACCATCGCTGGTTAGATCAATATACTCCATGGCTGGTGTACTCAAGTCGTTTGAAAGGTGCTCTATGTTTGTATTGTGTTTTATTTCCGCCAAGAATTGCTACAGTTAAAGGAATTTTGGGGTCATTTATGGTAAGGCCTTACATGAAGTTTAAGGATATACATGAAGATTGTAGAAAGCACGTTGGCACCCATTACCACAAATCTTGAACAGCTGCTGCAAAAGCATTTCTTGAAAATGCTCCTGTTGATGTCCAGTTGCAAATAGGGCACCATAAGACGATTGAAGAAAATAACCAAATATTGTCAGCAATTATTTCATGCATAATATTTTGTGGAATTCATGATTTGCCGCTTAGAGGAAAAGTAGGAAATGAGGGAGTTTTCTTTGACCTTTTAAATTTGAGAATTGACTCTGGTGATGAGAAGCTAAAGAGCCACTTGGATAAATGTCAAAAAAACGCAGTCTATACCTCACCAACAATTCAAAATGAGATCATACAATTATGCGGTGAAGTTATCAAAGAAAAAATAATCGAAGACTGTAAACGGGCAAAAGCTTATGCTGTAATAGCTGATGAAACAGCAGATATCGCTGGAAAAGAGCAGCTTTCTATTGGATTAAGGTTCTATGATGAAAGCCAAAAAATAATCAGGGAGGAATTTGTAGGCTACATTGAGTTAAAATGTCAAGATGCTTCTACAATCGCTAGCGCAATTCAAAGTTTTTTAGAAGATAATAATTTTTCCGCCGATAATTGTGTGGGATTCGGATTTGACGGGTGTTCTACGATGGCCGGCAAAGAAGGTGATGTACAGGCCATTCTTAAAAAAAAGTACGCTAAGTCTTTATTTTTCCATTGCTCCAGCCACAGACTAAATCTTGTGGTCAATGATACTAGCAAGCTACCAGAAATAAGAAACACAATTGCAACGGTTAAAGACACAATAACCTTCTTTCGTGAATCGCCAGCCCGTAGGAAATCGGTTCCAAATCTTTCAAGGCTCTGTGAGACCAGATTGTCGGAAAAATACAAGAGCATAAAAAAATTTTCAGAGAGCTTCACTGACATTGTTAAAGCACTAGAACATCTATCTGTCGAAGGAAACTATGCAACAAGAAAATGTGCCTACCAATTGCACTGTGCAGTTACTAAACCAATTTTCATCTTAGGCTTAAACATAATTGCAAGATACTCTGCAATTTTGGAACCCGTTGTAAACGTTTTACAAGGTAAAAGTATAGATTTGGTTATGGTGAAGAAACATATTGATGATATTCTAGATGTAATCAAAGAAGATCGACAAGATGTCGAAAATGTTTCTTATGAATTATATAAAAAATCACTTGATATCGCAGAGAAAGTAGGGGTTGAGTTGTCAGTACCACGAGTCACTCAAAAGCAAGTACACAGAAGTAATCCACCATCTGAGTCTGCAGTTGTATACTGGAAGCGGTGAATAATCATCCCCTATCTTGATTCTTTAACTTCGTCTTTGGGTGCTAGATTCTCCAACGAAAATACACCTGCTTTTGCTTTAACTTATCTTCATCCTTCAAGCATGCTCAAAATGGCTTCAAAAGATGTCAAAAATAATGCAGAATCTTTCATGGAAAAGTGTAGGTATAGAAAAATGTATCATAAGTTGCATAACCGCAACGGCGTAACATTATAATGTAAGATGTACAAAAATAAAACTGAAATAAAATTTATTTGAAAGGTACAGAAATAAATACCAAAAGTAAAATTCATGTATTCTATATTTGTAGAAACGAGGAGCACAAGATGCAATTTCAATATACAAAGACAGAACCAAATTTTATACATTGTGTGAAAGTCACATTAAGTGTTTTGAGCAATAAATCAATATTCAAAATGAATAGACGTAAATTTTTAAGAGATTGTTATTTGTTCGACATTTTATGGTCATACTTAATAATATAATAAATACCTGAGACTTAAATCTAAATATAATTTTAAAAGGAATATGTAAAAAAAGGTATATTATTTTATTATTCGACACAATGTAATAAAGAAAAGCTTCAGTGGCAGGTTTAAATCCAATTTTGTCCAGGAAAGATTCCGGAAATAACACATTAAAATTGGTTTAATCTCATTAAAATCTACAAAGAAAAACAATGTTCAATATTGTTAACAGCTGCATACAAATCAACCTACAAGAAGACGAGGAAAGATGGTTCGAAGATATGGATGAAGTTATCAAGGTCCAGGTTCATAATAACATGATTAATAAAAGGAGCATTCCAGTCGTATGCAATGTTTTTCCTATTATTGTAAAAGCAAACGTCTGCAAAAGAAAGATACGAATAGTGTTAAAAAATAGTAAAAGAATATATTTAAATAATGATGACAGAAGCAACGAATTCATTTATAAACATAATGAAGGATGGCGTTAATGAAAAGGAATGTACCTACCAAGATAAGAATATCGCAAATGTGCATTGACATTAACAATAACAAACAATTTAAGTGCGTGCATAATTTTGTGTAATTTCGAGATGTCAAACAATAATTGGTGCAGGTCAGTTTAGGGAGAACGTTAAGAAAATAAATCTGAGCAGGACAATGCCAACATAAACGTTAGTGTGGAGTGTGTGGCGCTGCGAACGATGTATGGTTTTTTCGGGAGACCGAAAATGATAAGAAGGAAAGTACGAGAGAGGTACGTGAGAGTCATCGTCGATCCATGGACGAGGCAGTCTGATTTTAAAAGACGCGGTGAATCTTCGATCTTCATATTTTGATGATTGCAGATGTATTATACACTGCACAGAAATCATCCTTAGCAAATGTATTAAGTTATTTTATTTTAAATAAGTATTTTTCATTTCACAATTAATTTTTTGTCATTTAGTTTAATTTCATTTTTTTTATTAACTATCAATATGACCGAACAATATAAAGAGGAATTTGATGAAATATATGAGCATCATAAGTAAGTTATACTTTAATAATAAATTATGCTAAAGATGCTACGTGGAAATGTTCATCTTTAGCAAAGCGTTTAATGAATTTATTTAATATTTTAGATGGGATTAGTATCTTCTTTGTAAGTAGCTAGTTTTTATTTGCGCGAGGACGTGCTGATTTCCCGATAACAAACAGTTTTTTTTTCTCCCCTGCCATATTCACACAGCGCATTATAGTTAATCTTTTTTTTGCCGCCCACACATTTTCGCTTATTAATCCCCATGGTCTTTGTTGATAGTGCCCGAAAAAATAACCCTGTTTTGTTCACATTATAAATATTGCAGGGTTTGAACCCTTTAATTATTAACGGCAACTTGTTTATGAAAGCTTCGACATTTTCTTGATTTGCGCTAACGGCTTCGCCAGATATCGTTCGGTAAATTCAAATACATATCCGTCCGTTTAATGGAAACTTTGCGGCCAAAAAGCAGCTAAATAACTGACCTCGCCCGTTCAAGGGAGTGTCCACATAAGAGAAACCTATTTATTAGGAATTCCCTACTTATAAATTCGGGATCGGATAAAATGACCATTTAAGGGAAGTGCCCGGCTAATAGAAGTGCCCGTTAAGGGAAGTTTTACTGTAAATGATTATTTTGCGCCTTTTTGTCAGTCTATTAATGATAACTCCAACGATCTGATCGCTTCTTACAATTCTACTCATGATAATTTTGATGCCTTCTTTGAGTTTGAATTGGTATCAGTTGAGGAAGTCCATACAATTATTAATAGCATTATTTGACAATATTTCTTCAACTATGCTGAAGTACTGCAATCCTTTCACTGATCACACATCTTGAAAAATTAACAGTTTGATTAAAAGTGAGTTCATTTGGAATTTTCAAAAAAATACAAATAAATTTTGAAGTTAGTAAATTGAAAACTCCGAGATTTAGTGTCTTCATTAAGGTGTCCTATAGTTATCTCTGCACTATACTATCTATAGATTTAGATTAGTTAACATTCTGTCACAATAGAAAGAAAATATTTAATGATCACTTTTTTTCTAGATTAGAAGAGTATGAAGAAGACACAAAAATTCTCATAAGGTGAGTGACTAGTAAAATTGAATCGTTCCCAAAAGGATGGCAATCACGACTATCTTTCAGTAAAGTAGAATACCGTCCCATTCGTAGTGTTTTAGTAGCAAACAAAGGCGAAATAGCAGTGCGTGCTTTCCGTGCGTGCAATGAATTAGGCCATCAAATCTCTAGCAATTTATTCAAAAGAAGACAGATCTCACATACCTACACAAATCGCAAGCTGACGAAAGTTACCTCGTTGGTAAGCACTTGTCACCAGTGCGAGCCTTTTTAAATATATCAGAAATTTTGAAAATATGTATACATAATGTATAGGTGCAGTTTATCCTGGATACAGATTTCTTTCTGAAAGATCTGACTTTGCTCAAGCGATTGCCGATGCCGATCTCAGATTTATTGGACCGAGTCTGGAAGTATTCTATAAGATGGGTGGTAAAGTAGCTGTTAGGGAAGCTGCTATTACCGCCAGAGTTCCCATACTTCCTGGTAGAGATGGTCCTATAACCACGACAGAAGAAGCCATAGAATGCTGTGTTAAACATGGCTGTCTTGTGCATTTAAGGCAGCTTATGTTGGAGGTGGCCGAGGAATGCCAGTAGTGAGAAAAATGGAAGAAGTAGAAGAATATTTACGAAGAACTTCTTCAGAAGCACCGGGCGCTTTAGGAAATGGTGCCATGTTTATAGAAAAGTTTATAGAAAGACCGTGGCACATAGAAGTTCAACTTTTAGGAGACAAAGCTGGAAATGTAATTCACCTCTACGAGAGAAACTGTTCTGTGCAACGTACACATCAAAAAGTAGTAGAATTTGCGCCAGCACCACAATTAAATAAATGAGTAGGTACGCGCTAAAATGACTGAATACGCGGTGAGATTCGCAAATGCAGATGCACCATGCATTTGCCGGCGCAATCATTTCACCCTATTATGATTTTCTGCTTGTTAAAGTGATAGCGCACTGCCAAACTCTGCAGTCTTCTTGTGCAAAGATGAATAGAGCATTATGTGAATTTCATGTGCGAGGAGTTAAAACAAACATTCCGTTTTTATTAAATGTACTAGAAAACCTAAAGTTCCTAAGCGGTG
Source organism: Amphimallon solstitiale (assembly GCA_963170755.1). NCBI lineage: Eukaryota > Metazoa > Arthropoda > Insecta > Coleoptera > Scarabaeidae > Amphimallon > Amphimallon solstitiale. Next base: position 78,597,486 of record OY720677.1, on the reverse strand, counting down.
CTGTCGATACCTATTTTATAGATGAGTAAGAAGAGAATCCGCAACTGTTTTACTTTACTGCATCTCAGAACCGAGCTCAGAAATAATTTAACTATTTGAAGTATTATTCAAACCGTCCACACCTTTTGCAACACGGAATAAGCCATGCGAGAGAAAACCACATGTCCCCATGGTATCTAGAGGTAACGTATGTACACAAATATAAAAGTATATAAATATATATAGTATAGTATAGTGCATGGATAAGCGATCTGTGAAAAAGTAAAACTTCTTGTTTATGTCTCATTATTTCGAAATATAATAATAAGTGTTACTTCATTAGGAGAGAATACTAATTGATTAACAAAAAAAACAACATATCGGGTGTGATCAAATTGAAACGATAATTTTGAATTTTCTTAAAAAGTATTTATTTAATCTACAATGGTTATACCATCCCATTGAAAGTAGTCTCCCTGCGATATTAATGATCTGCCCCTGAACATAGATAAATGTTCCGTTATGTCATTCACGACAAAAACTGAGTGCCTTATTTATAATTATAATGTTAAAGGTTCTGTCCACCAAAGGCCTGACACTCTCACATAGCGACCATCACGTCTCAAGCTCTAAAAAGCCTTAGTTTCGTTATTCGGCACACCAAAGTGTTCAATAATTGCTCAACTACAACCAAGTTATATTTTGCATTTGTTTGGTTTTTCATTGGACAGTAGTTATGTTATGCGCTAAAAAGGTCAAGAATCCCATTAGGTATATGGCATTTTCAATGTAAAATACGTCACATCCGGTGGCTCTTTCAATGTTTTTTCTCTCTCCGACGATGTTTTCCATCCTCCTTTTCCAATATCTGCCTTTCTGTTGGCGGTCGTCAATAGCATACGTAATGAATAGCCGCCAGTTCATTTCACTCTGTGCAGATAGGTTTGTCTCTCTCTGTCCCCTTATTATCGCATGATTTTCACGTCCAATTTCGTTTAAATAATGAGGTAAGAAAATGTAACTACCTACTATGTATACTTGAGATGGGTATTAAATAGAAGAAAGAATGCTGAAAAAATAAGTAATATGTGACTACGCATAAATTTCGCCAGTAAGAAGCACGTTTAAGTGTCGGGGGGGGGGTATTAAAATTGACATATTAAGGATCATGGACATCGAACGTCTTTCTTCGCGTCAAGCAAATAGTACGTGTATCTCTGTGTCTGTGTGCGTGTGGAATCACAGAAAGAATAAGGAATGCAACGATGTTTCTTCTTTACCTATAAATTCCGCGAATAAGAAGGGTATTTAATATCGATATGTTCATGTGTATCAAGATCAATGACTTCGAATAAATGTAACTATTTACTGTGAATACTCAGATAGATGGTAAATACAAAAGTACGCATATAAAGTAAGCAAGCTACATTGTAACGATGTTTCTTCTTTACGCATAAATTTTCGCTATTAAGAAATTCATGCAACATCGACATTCAATGAACTTTTCTATGCGAAACGCCTACACATTCCACTGCAGTTAATGCATTTCTTTACCTGCCTCGTGTATATATAACATCTAGTACAAACAAACGGCCTAGTCAAAGAAGCAACGTGTACGTGTATCGCTTTTCTCTGTGTATGTGCGTGTGCTTGATAAGGTATGTTTTTATTCTATTAATTAATTAACATAGTAATAGATTCCCATTCTTTATAATTTAACAACGGCTTAACACTATGGGTATGATGAAAATATAATTTGCAATAAGAATCAGTTTATTGTATTGCTTTTCGGTTGTTTATAACACAACGACGTTTTATAATTAATGCAAAATCCTTTTTTATAGTAATAAATTCCTATTCTTTGTAAATTTAAAACCGCTTCATCACAACTTTGCATATAACGAAAATATCATTCGCAATAAAAAATCAGTTTATTGTTAATATTATTAAGAAAGAAGTCATTTTATTTGAAGTTTTATGTAATATATGTAGTATAGATCTAACCAAAAGATGTTTTCAACGGAAAATATTTGGCGTTTATTTCAAATAAATCCTGTCATGAATTTTAATGTAAATCATATTAGAATTCATCGCAGGTTGTATAGTTGTATACACACGGCAAAAAGTTTGTCAACTTTAGTAAATTCAACACAATAGCTAGGAGCGTTTAAATTTTGGAATATTATTTAAAATCAAGATTTTTTTGTAGGCCATATATCAAATACTTTTTAATAGTTCAGCCACCCCTCTAAAGGGTAATTTCTCTGCATTTTAAAAACTACATATGTTAAAACGTCCGATTAAAATTTATCCCAGCTTGTATAGTCATGGCAAAAAAGTTTTGTCAGCTGTAAATTCTAACACGAAATAAAGAGAAATTATATTGAAATTTTTATAATACCCCAAGTCTGAGTATACTTTAACTGTTTGGTTAAAGAAAATACATGTGACATATAGAAGTAAATATATTTCTAATATTCTTTTATGATTTATCGCATGATAACACGGTTGTGTCAACATTACAAAGAAATCTTTTTGGTTTCCCTGTTTTATTAGTATGGTAATTTCTCTCTCTTTTAAAAACTACATATGTTAAAGCGTCCGGGTAAGTGTGATATTGCTATTATTTTACGTTTTAAACTATTTTCCTTTAAATATATTGTCTTCAAAAGATTCTTTGTGTAATTTATTGTTTGCTTATTTATTGCTTTATTATGTTAGATGTATTTTATTTTTGAGGAAATTTAATATATCTCTCAAGCGTGAACAAAAATATTATAATCTCTCTTTATGGTTTATTAAAATTTAGTGGGAAATATAGCTGGTCTTAAGACCTCGACAAAACTTTTACAGCATAGTTACACAACACAATTTTGACTATAACGCTAATTTAACAAAAATAACGCCTAAGTGTGAGTTTCTTGCTTTTCAGTTGTTATAACACAATGGTGTTTATCCCCCCTGCCAAAATAAACACACTCTATTTGACAATACATACTGAAGAGGAGCTGGCCAACGTAAGTAACGGAAGTTATTACAACACCCGCCCATCTGGAGCTTTGGACGAAGTTTTCACTAAGCAAGACCTCCATACCCAGATTTACTTAGATATAATTTTACTTAAGGACTCTTTGAAGCATATATTTGTGTTTTGTTATTTTGTTCAATAATATCCGAATGTACTGTAACATTCAAATCTGTTTTAAAAAGCCAATTAATTTTTGTTTGTGTTTTCATTCTGTTGAAGTTTAAAGAAATGGACAATGTTGATCAACAGTCACTCTCATCTGGTTCAATCGAACACGATTGGCAGTCAATCTCTACATTAGAAGAATCATCTATTCAGAGCGATGTGGGGTACTATAGCAACATTTCAAGTGCATGTACAGTAGATATTTATGAAAGAGGCGATGGGAGATTCCACATATTGGACGAAAGAAATGAAAGAATGTGTCTAATTAATACAGGGTTTGAAAATATACGAGATCGAGCCAATATTTTATGCACCATGTGTTACTACAATAACTGGCGATACGAATTTAGCCGCGTACGTGTCTTTTCGCATTTCATATGCAATTATTATGTTGAGATAGGCAAGTTTTACGAATAATAAGAGATAAAAAATCATTAATTGAGCTTATTTTACAGAATCTACAATAAAGGAATGTAGTAATTGCAAATTGCAAATCACCATTGTGTTTCCCCCAGGCTTTTGTCCAATATGTTACGTCTATTAGAGAAAATGAAATAGCAGTATATATATAAATTCTATTCTAAAAATATTATCAGTTTATACAGAAATGGAGGGAGAGAGAAATTGTATATAATAGAAGCTGCGTATAAACTCGCTTATCAATACTATACTAGTTCCACATATAACAATGTCTCTTGATCAGTTAAACGCAATTGGTGAACTTTCCAATTTCAAACCGTCAAAGAAAATATGTGAACTCGAGAAAGAAAAACTGTATAAGATAATCGACATAAGAATATTAAAAACAAAATTTGGCAAGTCTGTGTTGTGTGAATTGGAAGATGTTAGCGTATGGTTACCAAGACGTTATTTAAACTTCTTTGAGGGAGCCAATCTTCAAGAGTATAGTCAAGGGAAGCATTACTTAACCTACATCGGTCAAAAAAAAGTCGGCGCAAATACTACGCCAATAATTAAGTTTGAGAAAAAAGAATAATCAGTTTTAATTCGGTAAGTTGAAAATATAGAGAGAAAGATCAGGTAAATCCGCAATATTTTTCTCTTTCTTGTATATTATGTATCTGCAATAAATTCCTTTTTTTGTGTATAGGTAATCAAGTGTAGTGTGGAGATAATGGATCTACTTGAATGCGTACAAGACCTCTTTGCCATCAGTCAATCAAAAATAGAATTTGAAGAGTTGCAGCAACTAAATTTAGACAGTATAAGGCTATTACGGGACAAAATTTTTAACACCCAAGAATGTACGATTGGGGAACGAAGACAGTTAGAATCAATCCTATCTATACTAATATCATATAATGTACGAGTTGAAAATCGGTTAAGGGACTTCATTACGAAGGCGCTGGTCTCCATGATGACGGCACTATACCAGACTTATAATGGCAAGAGGTAAAAAATATATATAAGATGTTAAAATAGATAAAATAATATAATTTTAATTTAATAGGGAACGTCCGCATTTAAAAGTCGAATTAAAACCGGAATTATCACAAATCTTCATCATAAAGATCCTAAAGTATTCCTTGAAAACGCTTTTCCTCTCATTCATTCAAAGCTGCAGTCACAACTCGCTCAATTAAAATTAATAAAGGTAAATTTCTCTTTATGCGCAAAATTTAGTAAGGTAGATAACAACCCAGACTCTGAGAAAACAGACTGTAAATACTTCAATACAGCAAATTTTATAGTTTCAAAATCAACTGAAATTAGAGATATTTACGATAATGTCATCGAAAAAGTACTACATGACATAGAGGAAATGCAATTTAAAGGTTCGGGGTGGTCACTTCAGGAAATCATAAATTTAACTATTAATATAAATAAATATCAACCTATTGAGGGTAATGCTTATATTCCTCTACCAACAAATATTCAGAGACGAAAGGCAGTACTAAATATTATGAGTAACGATCGACGTTGCTTCATTTATGCTGTTTTAGCAGCCATTTACAAAATATATTCCACCAACGTGAACGATTACCCACAAAATTACCATGAAATATTTAATTTAAAAGGCATACAATTTCCAGTCGCGTTAACTAGTATTAAGAAATTTGAAAAACAAAATTGTAGCGTATCAATCAATCTGTATGGTTTAAATAAAAAAAATAAAGTTTCAGGTCCTTTATACTATACTAATTCTGTAAGGGACAATCACATAAATTTATTATATTTAACTAAATCGGGAAATCGTACGCACTATTGTTGGATTTACGATTTAAGTAAGCTGTGCTCTCCAGACATATCAGTACATCATAAATCGTATATTTGCGATCGATGTTTAATCCATTTCTACTGTGAAAACAAGTTTTCTTTGCACATGCAAGATTGCAAAAATCATCAACCGGTTAAGATAGAATTACCAAAGGACAACGAGAATATACTTAAATTCAAGGAACTTCAAAAACAGTTCAAATCACCAATGGTCATTTATGCCGATTTTGAATGTTTAACTAAACAGATTCATACTAGTCAACCAAATCCGAACACATCCTATACGAATAATTACCAAGAACATCAAGCATTTAGTGTAGCGTATCAAGTAGTATCTTCCACACACCCCGAATTATCACACTTTGAACTCTATCGGGGACATGACCCTGCAAAATGGTTTGTATCTCAATTAAAAAAGGAGGCTATTGTATATGCAGAATATCTAAGTCTTAATTACCCAATGATTGAGTTAACCCCTGAACAATTAGATTATCACAATAATACATCGTCATGTTCTATCTGTTCTCAAACCTTTGATGAAAACGTGGTGAAAGTTATGGATCACGATCATTCAAACGGTTTGTTTCGAGCCACCCTCTGTTCTACATGTAATTTGAATTACAAACCTAGTAATGTAATTCAAGTGTACTTTCACTCATTGTCAGGATTTGACGCACACATTGTTTTGAAAGAATTGAATTTTGATGAAGGTCCTATAGAACTACTTCCAATAACTATAGAACGATATATATCATTTAGTAAAGAAATTAGAGTGAACAATAAAGCAATCAAATTAAGATTTTTATATAGTTACAGATTCTTACCAGAGTCCCTTGAAAATCTGGCAAAGTCTTTAAATGAAAGTGAGTGTTTCTTTTTAAAGAAATCATTTCCTGACAAGTATTCTCATCTTATCAGGAAGGGTGTGGGAATACACCCTATACGATTACGCAAACGATTTTTCTAGATTGGAGGAAACTCAGTTACCCAATAGGAGTCAATTTTATAATGCACTAAATAATTCAGACATATCCGATGAAGATTACAATTATGCCCAGTTTATATGGAATGAATTCAATATAAATAATTTAGGCGAATATTCCGATTTATACTTGAAAACAGATGTTCTCTTACTAACTGATATATTCGAAAAATATCGTAAGCTCTGTCTACATACATATGGCCTTGATCCTGCTAACTACTATACATGCTCAGGTTTTTCATTCAGTGCAATGCTGAAAGTTACTAAAGCCGAAATAGAACTCTTGACCGATATTGACATGATTCTGTTCTGTGAGAAGGCAGTAAGGGGCGGATTGGTTCAAATATCAAAGAGATATGCTAAAGCTAATAATAAATATCTTCCTGACTATGATTCTACCAAACTCGACTCTTTCATCGCTTATTCCGATATAAACAACATGTACGGTTTAGCTCTGTCAAAACCTTTACCTTGTGCACAATTTCACTGGGATGCCGATCTCGAAAGTGTTAGAAATTTCATTTTGACACGATTAAATTTACCCAATTACTTTGAATTAGATGAATATGGTTATATATTAGAAGTTACAGTGTTGTATCCTGAGAATTTACATGTAACACATAAAGATCTCCCCTTATTACCACATCATTTCACAGCTCCAAATTCAAAACAGCAAAAGTTAATGGCTACTTTGCACGATAAGGAGAAATATGTTCTTCACTATACAAGCTTGATACAGGCATTGGAACTTGGTTTGATATTAGATAAAATACATAGAGCTTTAAAATTTAGACAATCGCCCTGGTTGAAACCGTACATTGACTTAAATAATAATCTCCGCGCCGCCGCCACAGAACCCTTTGAAAAGAATCTATATAAATTAAAAAACAATGTAATATTTGGCAAGTGCTTGGAAAATATTAGGAACCATAAGTAGTATAGCAAGCGGGATCCTGTGACACGTTGGCCTTGAAACTGATTCCACCTGTATATAGCAAGCGGGCTAGTGCTTTGACCTTGATACTGTAACAGCTCGGTGCCTCATTTGGGTGAAGCTAGCGGTCAGAGGTCACACACGCGCACAACAAGATAAGCCGCTGACGCAATTTGCTTGGCCTCGCCTGGCCTCCACAAGACAAGACAAGATAAGACAAGTTTATGCCTGCAGATAATATTTTTAAAATGTATGTAAAATAATGCGCAATTGTCAATGGTTTTTACCTGTGTGTGCGCTAATTATTTTTTACTTGTACTTACGTTTCTATGCACACCTGTAATTTACCTTACGTTTTATGCACACACATAGGTGGCGGTAAATTAAAAAATGAAATTTAAGAATGAACGAGCACACCTGTTTTATGCACACAAATAGATGGTGGTAAAATTCAAAATGAAATTTAGGAATTAAAGAAAGAAAAAAGAAAAACGGTTAGGTGGAGATTTGAACTTATCCTAATGAAGTGTGCATTTTATACTAACTAAATTTACCACCAGGCCGTTTTCTTTTTCAGATCTTAAATGTTTTTACTGTACCTTGTAACTTTTATTTTGCTTTGATATGCACTTCTTTAGGCTAGCCAATTATAAATATAATGTCTTTAATGCACAGAAATATAGTTTTACACAGTTATAAATATAAAGTAATAGGTTAAGGGTTTAATAAAAAATAAATAATAAATATTGTGTTTTATTATTTTATAAACCAGTAATATAACAAATATACATTTTCTTTTGCACATTCTAAATTATTGTTCTTATGAAAATTACAATGTTGACTCCATTCATTTTGCCTTATAGTATTTAGATTTGGACAAGTAAATCTCTCCATATCGATAATTGTATTGGATAGTAAATTTTCCAAAACGTTGTTCTTATTCAATCCATTTACCATTAGGATTGCATCACCAACGATACTCCGAATGTAATTTTCTATACGATTCAACGATATTGATTGTTGTTCGTCCATATCATCCCAATGTAATCCATGTATATTATCACACAACCATTCCATGTGTTTTTTAATTGTTGGACAAAACCATGACAACTTATTGGGCATTCGAACAAAAATATGGTTAACGTGGTGTGTAGTTAAATTGTAAATTGCGATTTCTCTAATAAAAAATTCACTATTTTTATACTGATATCCCAGAATATCTATTATAAACATTTTTTCTTTTTTAGAATAATTTTACAACACTTGTTAATGGGTTATATTTAACAATCCGAACGTGTAAAATCAGACAAAATGCTGTAGTCTTTTCTGGCACGTTTACTGAAGTTTCGAACTCTAATCGAATATCAACTGCTCCGTTCTTTACCACCTCACTTTGATGACTGCAGTCTATAATAACGATCGGTGCTAAATGTTCATAATTTATAGGTGATAGACACGGTTCCACATCATTTTTATAGTAATATGAACGTTGAAATTGCGTATACATTTCATACAGAATTGCCCATTGTTTATTATTGAAGTTTGCATTGATATTATCATATGGATATACTTCTGAATTTAAATATAATTTTATGTTTGTTAAATTGCAATGATCAAAATTACTCATATCTCTACCAACAGAATTTTTTCTATCTGATTGGAAAGCAAAAATAATAAATCTAGGTTTCTCCAAGTGACTAGTCGTTTTAACTGCCCACGTATGTTTTGTATTTAGTTGCACGGAAGGAAGTTCCTGCAGTTCCCAACTTCTAAATGCCACATCTAAATCTCTATTATTATCTATGTATTTCAATAAACGCAATTTTTCAACATCTGACACCGCAAGATGTGGAACTTTCCGCGATATTTTACTAATTTTAACTTTCGGTTTATCAGTTGCGGTAACGGGATTATTTATGCATGCGTTTATATCCGAATTACTTCTAATTAATACAAGTTCTTGACGAATATTCAAAAGAACCTTCTGGAAGTCCTCAAAGTATCCTAGAACTGTAGATAATGGAATGCAGACGTTAAAATATCCATCATTATTTGTTAATGTCGGATGTGACAAATGTGACCATCCCGCATTTTGCAAACGTGTGCATTGATTAGGCGTGTACGAAGCAAAACCTTTTAATGTGCTTGCTATGCCTGGGTTTTTAATGCGGTCAATTACTATTCCACCCAATTCATAGCGAATTTCATCAAATAAAAATGTCACACCATTATTTACAAACGTTAATGAATCACTTTTTGTATCGTCTTCTTTTAATAACTGTCCTTCAATGTAGAGATAACTGCGTGCTGGTAATGTATAAATGTCCTGCGTTTGAATTGGAATCCGAATTTCATCGTTGTTATTAAATGTTGTTGCTGTATATGGTTGATGTGTGTGGTATTCAAAATTTACAATTGAATTATCTACATAGACACCTTCCCCAACTTTTAGATTACTAAAACTCATTTTTTGTCTTTTTCTCCTTTTTTCTCAATAGTTTAAAGCCTAATGAACGTAAAAAACGTTTATTGTCTGTTGTTAACACCTTGAAATTATCTTTACTACTACTTTGTTTTGCGTCATTATTGCTATTTATAACTGATGTGTAAATAATCGGTGCATTATATCTAAACACCATTTTAAGCGGAAGAGACACGTTTTAAATGTAGTCTTACTGTCACGATTTCTTCTTTTAAATTAATCAATTTACCATTCTGATCGGTTATTTTAACTATAATTTCACTAATATACCTTGTATTGATTGGTAGGTAGATAACATTTGTAGGGTTTTCAACAATCTTTGTTCCAGGTAATACAGTAGGATAAAATACATGCAATATATGCATTTGTTCATTGTTATTATAAGAGTTAGTAACCAAATTACATTCAATATTTATAGAATTTATACTAAAAATATTTACAGGAAAGTCCGATTCATGTTTAACATTTTCAACAAGACTTCTCGGCTTAAACCCCAATAATGATCCAATACTATTCGGTTTATCAAAGTGAATTTGTTTATTAGATTTTATATCGCATTTCAATGTGTTTCGATTACTTTGAATATTAACAACTGTTGCACTTGAAGTCTCTTTTTCATTTTCTTCTAAATATTTTTCTATATATCGATTAATATCACTAACTTCGTATGCACCTTCAGGTAATACAATTTTTTTATTTTTTCCATAATAGAAGATGTTATTAGAAGAATCCACATTTGGTATTGAATTGTAACTCACAAAATTAACTAATCCTATAACATATGAATCAGGATCATTTAGTAATATTGGTGGATAAATGTCTGCACTAAGTAATGAAGACTTTTGACTAAGTGTGAAGGTATAAGACATTTTTTCTTTTTTGTAACGTGTTAATTCAACTATGTTTAGAAAGAGAATGATTAATAAAGGATACATTGTTCATTTTATTTATTTAGTTTATTTAGTAAAAATTTTATACAAAAATGTCCACATGTATATGAATTCTTTTCAAGTATTTGATATTTTTTATAAGTATAATAAATTTGCACATTTCCATTCGACTTAAAATATTTCACTACTTCCTTTGGTGGTTGAAGATTACCATATGAATCGAAGTAGATTATTCTATTTCTATTTTTTTTATAAGCAACCCAATGTGTACCAGGGGAGTGCAAATCATCCAAATTTATTACACCAGTTTCCAAATTCTTACGTATTTGTTGCGGTAATCGGTCTTTCATAAAAACTCCTCGAAAGTTGGGAATTTTAAATTTTTTCGCATATTTAATAATGTCAATATTTGTTAATGCTCTTTTGGGTAGTTTAAAATTTTTCTTCATTGTTGTTGTGGATAATTTTGCATAGCTTCACTAGAGTGTAAGTACAACCCCAATCCTTTTTTATATGGTTTTAAATAGAGCCCCCTTCCCATGGCGATTGCTTCCATTGTTTTATTGTGACGTTGTGATTCAGCTAATTGTTGCTTCCCCTCTTTTACTTGTTTTATAGCCTCAATAATTTTCGCTGCACCACCACCTAATGCTCCAAGGGCGCTTAAACCGGCAAATATTGGTATTAATGGTAAAACACCTCCTGTCTTGGGAACTGGTATTATACGTTTTTTCTTTTCTCTTTTTATATTTGATCCAAATTTTCCCGCTGTTTTACGTGCTATTGAGAGTGCACTTTTCATAGTTTTAGGACCATGTTGACCAATACTCTTCTTTATCTCTTTAACTACTTTATTAAATGAAACAATAGGTCTAGTTCTGTTTTTCTTCGTTTTCAACTTATTGACAAATTTTCTTTTATTTTTCATATTTTTCTTAATACAACTTTTCATTATATTTTTCTTGTATATTGATGTTATTGATGCTGATACTTAACGATGACTATTATAGTATCTTAAAATTTTATGTTTTTTATAATTTTTATCATCACCATCATGTTTACATTTTAAATTTATTGTTGGTATTGATGTATTATTTACAGGTATATTTTTTATCCAATTTTATTTTTATCAGAACCATTATTATCATTATGTTTACGTTCAAAGTATTCATAGACGGTTTATTTTCTACTTTCTTCCATTTCTACATCATTATTGCTTACATTTATTAGATCAATTGCACTTTATTATTATTATTAGGTTTGTTAAGTACTTTTAACATTGCAACAGTCATAATTTCACTTGCTGAACTATTAGTATTTGATGTTATCGTCTTATTGTTTTTTCATCTTATAATTCCATTTAAATTTTTTGCTTACATCGTCTTTCTTAATTGAAGGTGAGCGTTGTTGTTGTTGAAGTAAACTACCATTAATATTTTTATGTACATTATCAACAACTTTCTTTATCTTCTCAATTAATTTTATATGTTTGTTTGCAAGACTAGTACACTTGCTACTATTGGCGCGATTAGAATAACCCATACCAAGTTTTACTTTACTTTTCATAATACCTGCTATACCTAGAGCTGCAAGTTTCTCTCCAAACGGGGTGTCTAATGATCGAAAACGATTCATTGCTCTCTTAGCTAATACTTTATCAGCTTCATGTCGTCTTTTTACATCTTTCTCTTTCGAATAAAATATATCGTGTTCCTTGCAAGCAGAATCTAATTCATTTATAGGTAAATCACCACGCAGTAGTCGTTTTTTAAGTTTTGTCCCAGGACCACAGTAGTTATACCCCGGCATATGCATCTCAAATCCCAAAGAATTAATAGCATTATTTATAAGCCCATTACCTAAATAATATTTCATTCTTAATGTAGATGACTAAGTATTCACACCAATTAATAATAACCGAATAAATAAGAACCAGTTATTAACACCATTATATATCAAGAAAATAATTCCTCAGAAAGTAACATTAACCATTGAAAATCATGATTGGGATGCGCTAGAAAAAAAGAATACTAAAAAACATGGTCAATTATTTCCAACATCGATACGTGGTCTGCTAACAGGTGCATCGAATTGTGGTAAAACTAATCTAATAATTACTTTAATTGAACATCCGAATGGTTTAAAATTTGAAAATGTATATATTTATTCTAAATCACTGACTCAACCGAAATATATTTACTTAGAAAAATTATTAAAACCTATAAAAGGAATATCTTTTTACTCATTTTGTAGTAATGAAAATGTAATACCTCCCAACAAAGCCAAACCGAATTCGATTTTTATTTTTGATGATGTTTCCTGCGATAAACAAAATGTAATACGAGAATATTTTAGTATGGGACGTCACAACAATATAGACAGTTTCTATTTATCACAGACATATGCAAGAATAGAAAAACATATAATACGAGATAATGCAAATTTAATTATATTATTCAAACAAGATGGTCAAAATTTGAAACATGTATATAGTGATCACGTGGGTACTGATATGTCGTTTGAGAAGTTTAAACATATGTGTTCTCTTTGCTGGAAGGAGCGGTATGGATTTCTAACAATTGTAAAAGATGACTCTTTAAATGAAGGTAGATATCGAAAGGGGTTTGATCACTATATATCAATGAAATAGTGAATAATCATTCATATTTCAATTATACGTAGTAGTGAGAGCTAATATGTTGCCGAAAGAGAAAAAAATTAAAAAGAAAATCATAAATAAAAGAAGGGATATTAAAAATAAACTCGATATATTAAGACATGGGGAAATTGTTCAAGAAAAAATGTACTTACCCATAACTAAACATTTAAAGAAAATTGAAAAAAATCTAAGTGTAAAGAAAAAGGAGGATGATGATGACAATGATGATATATTATTTAATGAAAATATTAAAAATGAATATACTAGCGCTGATACCGCTAATATATTTACACCTTTAAAACAAATTTCAACCGATGCAGTTAGTCCTCCTGCATATGAAGAAATGAAAACTGATAGTGATAACGTTGATGATGAAGATTATAAATCATTACCTGGAAAATATATAGAAGAAATGAAAAATAAAGAAAAAGAAAACGAATTTGATTATAAATATGGTGTTAGATATAATAAGAAAGAGAATAAACTTTATATTGGAAATTCACCAATTAATATAACATCTAATGGTGATGTTGTTCAAAAGAAAACGTATAAAGGAACACAGGGTCTGTATGAATTATTATTTAAGAAAGAACCGCAAGACTATACAGTGAGCGATAAAGAAGCCTATCGCGAAATAGTCTTAAACACAAACGCAAATCGACGACAATATAAAGCCAATAAGCAAATTAATGGAAGTAAATTAAAAAAATATAGAGAGATTTTAGCATCTTTAACATCGAAAACTACACCTACTACTCACGGTGGTAATATTTTAATGACATTAACTGATAAAAATATTGATTATGTGCATTGGGATGATCAAATGAACTAGTAGAAAGATTAAAGCTATTATTAAGCTCATATGAGGCTGGAAATACAGGTGTAATAAACGAAATAAATTCTATAGTCGAAGAACTACGTGAAATAAAAATAATAGAATAAAGAAAATGAAAATAATAGAATCTGCAATTGATAAAAAACGTCAAGTAGTTGAAGAAATACATAAACCTGCTAGAATTAATTTTAAAAGAAGAAGAGTTATTATTAAATCACTATATGATTTATTTCAAGCGGACTTAGTGGAAATGATTCCCTATTCGAAGGAAAACAATGGATACAAATATATTCTAGTTGTAATTAATTGTTTTTCAAAGTTTGTTTGGGCATATCCACTAAAATCTAAATCTGCAAGTGATGTTTCTAATGCAATGTAAAATGTTTTAAAAGATGCAGTTCCGAAAAATCTTCATACAGATCAAGGCAAAAAATTTTTTAATAGTGAATTCAAAAACTTAATGAAAAAATACTCAATTAACCACTACAACACTTTCAGCGACAAAAAGGCCTCAATTGTAGAACGTGTTAATAGAACGTTAAAAAATATAATGTGGAAAGAATTTAATTATAGAGGAAATTATAAATGGCTTGAGATTTTACATGAAGTTATTAGAAAATATAATCACTCTAAACATAGAACAATTGGTATGAAACCAGTTGAAGTTAATAAAAACAATGAAAAAATATTATTACAAAGAGTTTACAGTAATATCAAATTATCCACAATAAATAATAAGTTTAAAATAGGTGATTCTGTGAGAATATCTAAAATTAGAGGAATTTTTGATAAGAAATATGTACCCAATTGGTCAACGGAAATATTTAAAATTAAAAATGTGCAACTTACAAATCCCACTACATACATTTTAGAGGATTTTGAAGAGAAAGAAATTAGAGGTGGTTTTTATGAGTATCAATTACAGAAAGTGAAATATCCGGATGTCTATTTAGTTGAAAAAATTTTAAAAAGAAAGAATGAAAAATTGTTTGTGAAATGGCTTGGTTTTGATGACTTACATAATTCTTGGATTGATAAGAAGGAGTTGGTATAAATAATAAACAAATTTTGTAACTAACACAGTTGTTAGCAAGAATTACCTAAAAACAGACTATTTCCATAAAATTTCATCATGTCACGAATTAGAAAAGATAGTGGTTGTGCATCTTCAATTCAATCTGTACCTACCCGCACCAGGCTTGATAGTGGTTGCGCATTATCCACAACATCAACACGTTCTCTACCGATGGTTATTGATGGAAGTCGAAAAGATATGATTCAATATCAAAAAAATCCTGAGGCGATTAATTTCATTCAAGATGAAAAGAAAGCTGAATATATACGAGAATGGTTGAACGAACAAAAGCGTTTCTTTCCATCATTCCGAACATTTAAATTTACAAAGGAATAAAACATGTATATTGAATTAAAAATAAAAAAAATGTATAATTGTTTTCGTTATTCTTATTTCACACAACATTAATTGTTTAGAATGTATAAAAAAGCGAAACTTAGTTATAAAATAAAAAATTTTTATTCTTAATATATGTTTTTTTCACCTTACACCTACATATTTAAAATAAAAACTCAAATTTTTAAGTTTTACGTTTTTTATTTTTATAATAATTGAATACATTAATCATATACAGTAAATTACTTCTATAATATTCATAATACTGTAATGCAATTATATCAGATTCTTCAGCGTATTCATATTCTGCGTTCATCATAACCCAATCAAATATGTCTGGACAATGCTGCCATCTTTGATTATGTAATCTCATACTTCTCGAATTTTTAAACTCATCTTGCACTTGTTGTGTAAAATCTTTAGATATTTCTTCATCCATTATTAGAAATTGTAACGTGCTCAATCAAATTGTTAGTGTATAGAATTAATCAATACAGAACCTTTTTATAATCCGCTTTAAAAAAAATAATAAAAATAAATTTCCATTAATAAAGAAAATATATTTAATTGCTTCAATACTATGACATCAATAATTTTGTACAAAGGCAAAACGTAGAATAAATTACTTCTAGATATGCAACATAGTTGCAGTTTTAAATTTTAAGATTATTTATGTATATACATAATTTCTATTAATTATACTGACTCATTAAAATTGATAAATCTGTTTATATCAATAATTTTGTACAACGGCAAATTCCGATTAAAAATAGTCATCGTTGATATTATATCATAATTAGAATATATTACATCAGACGCCTCTCATTATAAACTAAAAAATATGTTTATTTCATCAAGACGGATATCACGCAACAAATGCATGTATGAGTGATATCAGCAAAACACAATTTTTATATTGATAAATCTGTTTACATCAATAATTTTGTACAACGGCAAATTCCGACTAAAAATAGTCATCGTTGATATTATATCATAATTAGAATATATTACATCAGACGCCTCTCATTATAAACTAAAAAATATGTTTATTTTATCAAGACGGATATCACGCAACAAATGCAAGTATGAGTGATATCAGCAAAACACAATTTTTATATTGATAAATTTGTTCACATCAATAATTTTGTACAAAGACAAAACATACAATAAATTACTTCTAGATAAGCAACATAGTTGTCGTTTTATATTTCAAGATTATTTATGTATATACATAATTTCTATTAATTATACTGACTCATTAAAATTGATATATGTTTACTTCATCAAGACGGATATTACACAACATGCATGTATGATATCAGCAAAACAGTTTTTTTCTTTTTGAATTAGTATATATATTAGATTATCTTCATACAATTTTCATTCAACACACAAACTCGCAAGTATTTGAACGACTATTTCAAATATACCAAATATATAAATATGGCAAATATTCCAACAACAATTTTGATTAAGTCCCTAGACGAGCAAGAATTACCGCAGCGGATGCTGCATGTAATATCAAAGCAGATATTTAAGTAAGTTATTTGAATATTTTTTCTTTTTTGTTTATTACATCTATGTATTTTCTTATTTAGATATGGTGTGAATTCAGTCACAGATCGAGGTTCACAGGTATCTGTCAACCTGTCATACTCACCCAAGGCGGAAACTTTAAAACGTAAATTTGGTAATTTACCAATAAAATATGTTAGGCTTTCCTGTCAAGGAGAAGAAGAAATAAATATATTCGAGCGAGCAATGAAAAAATTTCGATTTAATATCGATGATGTAGAAGAAGAATTTCTAATGGAGACATTATGTGAAGAGGAACCGCAACGTCCCCCTATCAAGAAAATTAAACTAAGGAGGGAACTACCAGAAAAAAATAAAATAAAAATTTTAGAAAATAGATTATTAAATCCATCATCATCTACTTCGGTGAATTTCACCGAAATATATGATGAAGATGCTGGGGATTTTTGTTCCCAAAAATACTCAATTATTTAAGAATAATTTAAAAAATAAAACTCTTTTAATAATTTATATGTTTTTTTATTTATAAAAAAATTACACAATGTACATTTCATTATTCCTCTTTTAACATGTAGTATGTATGTCTATTACAAGTAGAACAAAATGATAATATCTTGAACTTTTGGTTTCAAATAAGTGTTATATCCACTAGAACTTCTACTTTTGTGTGGGTGATCCAATTTAATTTTCAACATCGGAATAGATACACTCCTTTTAAAACAAACGGTACAAATATGATTTTAATATATATATATAAAACATCGCAATTGTAAACCTTCACCCAAATCCTTAAAAGTATTTATAAAACTATTCAAAGCGTATGTTTTTCTGCGGAAAATTACAGATCTCTGTATAAATAATTGATCTAAATTGTAATGTTCACAATACATTTTAGTACTATATGGTGTTATTGGATAATAGTTACAGCTGTTATGACCAATTATATATCCAATTGTTTTATTATTAGAGTTTCTAATAGTTGTGCGCAGAGTTTTTCTCACTATAGAATGCTTGATATTCCATTAACACTGTATGATACTTATGTAATTCATATAAGTAAAATGTTCCATCTGCTATTGGGAATGTATAATTTTCAACTTGAACTTCTTGCTTCCACACTTGTCTTGGGCAGGTTAAACAAATTAAAAAGCAGATGTTAATTATTAAAAACGAAAAAAACACTCTTACTGGAGACACTGTTCTTGACTTTGTGCTAATTAACGAATGATAAGTAAATAAAAAACAATATCTTTTAAAGTAAAAATTTATTGGAAAAATATTTAAATTAAATTGTTTTATTCTAATTCCTTTCTTTTTAATAAAATTTTATTTCTATGTTCAGTACATAATATAGGTTTTAAAATATTTTCCATTGTTTCGATTCTTCTAGAAAATCTGTTGTGGTCTATTGCTATATGTATCCAATTGGATTTTCTATCTTCATCATCTAACCATTCGTGGACCATAGGTGATGTTTTGGTAAAGGTTACAAATTTTTCTCTTTTCATATATACTAACTTCTTTTTGTTTTTGTTGCTGTTTGACATTGGTTTGATGAATGGTTATTTATAAAAAATGGACTGTCTGGTAGTACCTCACTACAAGTTAGATTTCTTGGTAAGTTCAATTTAATAAATTTCTGCTGTTCATTACTTATAGGATGCATACTTATAGATTTTTTACAGAAACAAAAATATTTTTTGCACTCATTACAGAAAAGAGTATTGTTGTTGTTCATTTTGATATATACGTAAGAATGAACGCTTATTATTGATTCTACACAATTTATATAATATTTTGCTAGTCTAAACAGATTTATCAATTTAAATGAGTCAGTATAATTAATAGAAATTATGTATATACATAAATAATCTTGAAATATAAAACGACAACTATGTTGCTTATCTAGAAGATATTTTTAAATGAACGTCATTTACTATAAAAGCGTGCTTCAGATCTGTACTGTTTATACAATAGTGTATAGTACAAATGATGGCTTCCGAAACTAATATTGATAAAATTATAACAAAAGTGATTAAGAAAATTGAAAAGGTGAGTCAAATAATTAAATATAAAAACGAATATATTAAATGGATAAAAATAATTAATAAATTTATTAAACTTTCTCGTTCAGCGATTAAAAATAGATGTAATATAAACTTTTCAAAATTGGAAGCAGCTTTAGGTATATTAAATTATTATAAACAAAAATTTAATTCTTTTAAAAATAAATCTAAAAATAAAAAGAAATTTATAAATTGGGTAGATATTGAAACTTGTTTTAACAATAGAATAAAATCTGGTGCTATTGTAAATTTAAATGTTAAGGAACCTGTTGTATTTTTGAACAAAGCTTTTAGAAGTTTTATCATTAAAATTAAGAAAGAATTAAAAAATAGAAATACACCTATCAAAGTAAATTGTATATTTTATGCAAATCTTATTAAACCTAATACTGCTGAAACCGATATTAAGTATTTCAATACAAAAAATGAAATTATTGATCACATTACAAATTTAAAAACATGGTTTGATGATAATATAAAATTTTAAGGAAGCTAGAAGAATTTTCTGAACGTGACTCTGGTTGGGCTTTGTTTGAAATTTTATATTTAAAAGTAAATATTGTTAATTATAACCCAATTAACATCGGTGTATCAACTTATATTGATACTCCAAATTTCATTACAAAAACTCATGCTGTTATTAATATAAAAAATAGTGATGAATATTGTTTTCTTTGGTGCATCATGGCATATAAATTCCCTGCTGCACCAAACAAAAATCCAAACAGAGTAACATCTTATCCACATTTTTCAAATCACTTAAAATATGAAAATATTAATTTTCCTATTAGACTTCATGATATTGCAAAATTTGAGAAATTGAATAATTTGTCAATTAATATTTTTTGTATTGATAAATTTGAAATTTTACCTCTTTGTCTAAGTAAAAATGACTATTTTGATAACATTAATTTACTATTATTAAGTAATAATGATGTTAAAATGTCCTCACTTGATGATGATGATGATGATGATGATGATGATGATGATGATGATGAAATGTCCACATTTGATCTTAAAGCCTATAAATCATCAGAAATTTTTCATTTTGTTCTAATAAAGAATATGTCTGCTTTGTTTCATAAACAGTTACCAAATAATAAGAACAAAAAATGGCTTTGTAATCGTTGTCTAAATTATTTTAGTTCTCGAACTTACAAAAACATATATCAAACTGTAAAGATATGAATAATGTTAAAATTCTAATGCCGAATGAAACAAATAAAATTTTGAAATTTAAAAATTTTAAATATAAAGAAAGAGTAGCTTTTTCCTTATATTGTGATATTGAAAGTATTTTAGAAAAAAATAATATTATAACTTCATCAATATCTGACTTGCAAAAATATCAGAAACACACAGCCTTTAGCATTGCTTATTATATGAAATGTTCATATGATGATCAACTTTCACAATTTAAAAATTTTACAGGTAAAGATTGTATTGAATTATTTGCAGAAGAATTATCTCAACTTTCTTTAGAATTAAATAAATTTTTTTTAAATAAGAAAGAAATAATTCCTTTATCTGTGTGAAAAATTTGAATTTCAAAATTCTAAAATATGTCATATTTGTGAAAAACCTTTTAATGCAGTTGATATTAAAGTTCGGGATCACTGTCATTTAACTGGAAAATATCGTGGTAGTGCACATCAATCTTGTAACCTCAACTATAATGATGTGTATATTATACCTGTAGTATTTCATAATTTATCGGGGTATGACAGTCATTTCTTAATTAAAATATTAGCATTAAAAATAAAGGGTAATATATCTTTATTACTTGTTAACAAAGAAAAATATATATCATTTACTATAAAGATAAATAATACAAAAATATGTTTTAGATTTATAGATTCATTTCGTTTTATGGCAAGTAGTTTAGATAAACTTTCCTCATATTTAGAAGATAATCAAAAAATTGTTTCTCGTAAATATAATGAAAATGATAATCACTTTAATTTATTAAAACGTAAAGGTGTGTTTCCTTATGAATATTTAGATAGTTGGAAAAAATTAGAGGATCAAAAATTACCAAATATTGAAGAATTTTATAGTTCTATAAATAATTCAAATATATCATTATCAGAATATGAACATGCTCAAAATGTTTGGAAAACTTTTAAAATTACTAACTTAAAGGAATACGCTCAATTATATTTAAAAACAGACGTTTTGTTATTAACTGATATCTTTGAAAATTTTAGAAATATTTGTTTATCAATATATTCATTAGATCCACTACACTATTATACAGCTCCTGGATTAGCATTTGATGCTATGTTAAAAGTAACAAAAGTTAATTTAGAACTTTTAACAGATGTTGAAATGTTATTGTTTTTTGAGAGTGGAATTAGAGGAGGCATTTCACAATGTTCTAACAGATATGGAAAAGCAAATAACATATACATGAAAGATCAATATAATAAAAATGAAGAAACATCCTATTTATTGTATTTCGATATAAATAATTTATACGGCATGGCAATGTCGCAAATTTTACCTACAGGTAATTTTGAGTGGGTTTCTGATATCTATTCAATACCCAACATTTTAGATATTGATGAAAAATCAAATTTTGGTTATGTATTTGAGGTCGATATTTCATATCCTAAACATCTGTTCGAAAAACATAAGGATTTACCCTTATGTCCA
Organism: Amphimallon solstitiale; assembly: GCA_963170755.1. Classification (NCBI taxonomy): domain Eukaryota; kingdom Metazoa; phylum Arthropoda; class Insecta; order Coleoptera; family Scarabaeidae; genus Amphimallon; species Amphimallon solstitiale. Next base: position 78,575,626 of record OY720677.1, on the reverse strand, counting down.
GAACATTTAGTACCACCTGGATCAAAATCCAAATTACCAAAATTAATAACAAGCCTTTACAAAAAAGAAAAATATGTAATTCATTATTTAGCATTAAAACAAGTTATACAGTTAGGTCTTGAAATTACTAAAGTTCATAGAATATTAAAATTTAGACAGTCTTTTTGGTTAAAAGAATATATTGATTTAAATACGAATATGAGGCAAAATAGTAAAAATGAATTTGAAAAAAACTTTTATAAATTGATGATAAATTCTGTATACGGTAAAACAATGGAAAATGTTAGGAAATATCGTGATGTCAAATTAATAACTAATTGGGATGGGCGTTACGGAGCGAAATTTTATATTGCCCAACCCAATTTTCATAGCTGTACTATTTTCGATAAAGATATGGTAATTATTGAAATGAGAAAACTTACAGTAAATTTTACTAAGCCAATATATATTGGCATGTCAATATTAGATATATCTAAAACGTTTTTATATAATTTTCATTATAATTATATATTAAATACCTTTAAATCAAATCAAGTTAAATTATTATATTGTGATACAGATTCTTTAATTTACCATTTTTTTAATGAAAATATATATGAATATATAAAAAAGATATTAACAAATTTGATACAAGTGATTATGACCCTAATAACGAATATGATATTCCATTAAAAAATAAAAAAGTGATTGGACTTATGAAAGATGAAAACAACGGGAAAATAATGACTGAATTTATAGGATTACGATCAATAATGTACGCCTTTAAGTTATTAACATCTGATGAGGACATTAATAATTTAATTTACAAAAAAGCAAAAGGTATAACAAAAGCAACTTTAAAAAATATCACTTTCGATGACTATTATGGATGTTTATTTAATAATAAAATTCTAAAAGCTAATCAAAATACTATTAGATCGTATAAACATGAAGTTTATACAATAAAACAAAGTAAGATTGTTCTTAGTCCTAACGATGATAAAAGAATTATTAATTATTTATATCCAGATACTTATCCATGGGGATATACCTAGTAATATATTCTTTTATATTTATTTACTTGATTTCATGTTTTTCCTTTTTCAATTGACTTTAAACAGAAACATTTACACATGCGTAAAAATGAAAATATATAATCTATATAGGATTGAATAAACCCACAATCCGTCATTATGAACAAAACGTTCATAACACAGTCAAGATGAATTGTGAATGTAATTGTGAAGATGGACATATACCACGATCTTATGTGGATGTTCCAGACAATTGTGTAAATCAAAAAAAATTCTGTTGGTTAAAGAAGAAAACTTTTAAATATTTTCAAATACCAGGTGTTACAAGTATATTTCCAATTTGTACTAATTGTACTGAATCTACGGAACTAGATTTCGATAGTTACAATCTAGTAAATTGTGAAACTGTACATAGCCTGTGTGAAGAATTTCGACGACCATTTGAAATACCAATTTGTCGAATCTGTAAAACTAATGTATATGAAGTTATAAACAGTAAAAATTGTAATGAATGTATTCCACCACCTAGAAAACGAAAAAGATGTCTCAAAAGAGATTCCGAAGAATGCGTTCCAGCAACAGCAACACTACCACTTATCAAAAAAAGATGTCTCACAAGTCACACCAGAAGAAACAAACCAAAAAAATTTACAATTGTAAATTTGTAATTACAAATCTTTTATAATCAATTTAGTTTAGGTAACATAATTTGTACTATACATTATTGTAAAATAAAGATTATGTACCATAAAATTAAAAAAAAATTTCGATTTATTTAATAAAAATATGTTTTCCTTTCCCACTTCCTGACGAGGCTAAGCCAGGCTAGCCCAAAGAAGTGCATATCAAAGCAAAATAAAAGTTACAAGGTACAGTAAAAACATTTAAGATCTGAAAAAGAAAACGGCCTGGTGGTAAATTTAGTTAGTATAAAATGCACACTTCATTAGGATAAGTTCAAATCTCCACCTAACCGTTTTTCTTTTTTCTTTCTTTAATTCCTAAATTTCATTTTGAATTTTACCACCATCTATTTGTGTGCATAAAACAGGTGTGCTCGTTCATTCTTAAATTTCATTTTTTAATTTACCGCCACCTATGTGTGTGCATAAAACGTAAGGTAAATTACAGGTGTGCATAGAAACGTAAGTACAAGTAAAAAATAATTAGCGCACACACAGGTAAAAACCATTGACAATTGCGCATTATTTTACATACATTTTAAAAATATTATCTGCAGGCATAAACTTGTCTTATCTTGTCTTGTCTTGTGGAGGCCAGGCGAGGCCAAGCAAATTGCGTCAGCGGCTTATCTTGTTGTGCGCGTGTGTGACCTCTGACCGCTAGCTTCACCCAAATGAGGCACCGAGCTGTTACAGTATCAAGGTCAAAGCACTAGCCCGCTTGCTATATACAGGTGGAATCAGTTTCAAGGCCAAAGTGTCACAGGATCCCGCTTGCTATACTACTACCATACACCGAGAGAAAAAATGCATATTATTAAAATTACGGCTAGTTTGGGAAACATTCTTTCAACATTAACTGAATTTGATTAAACATAAAATAGGGGTTTTCACATTTAACTAATATGCTATTTCTGGCACTTTATTGTAAAATATAGATAATGTTATCACTGATTCATTTAAAGGTAAATTATAAAATTAAATGTAAAAGTATCTTTCGTTAGAAAAAATAATAATTTGTTGGGAATTTATCGTAATTTAAACATAAATTTCCGTAATTTAATGTAAACCCTAGGATAAGTTACCGAGTAGTTAAATATCGTTTCAGTATCATATAAATACATGCGTTTAAAAATAAACGCTGTCTTTTAAAATTTAAATATTTAAATGATGATTTAAATGTTAACGAAACAACTTAAAAGATTTAGCATCATGCATTGATTCGATGTTGAATGCATCATACCGGTAGCCACTTTTGTGCGTCTCACACCATTTATTGTGCTACTTCGCACTTGGTGACTTGTTTTTGTGAAAAACTGTGTTATAAGTTATAACACATGCTCTTGTTATAATAACAAAAACATTCTTGTTAGTATTACCAGATTCAGACTGCGAAACTGTAATGTGTAAAGTGCACATGTGCAATAATGGCGTTGCAAAGATTATTACAATCACTAGACATGGAACATTTAATGGGAGTGTTTGCAGGTAAGTTCACTGATTAATTACTATAAAATTATTGTTATAAAAAATGTTAAATGTTGAGTATTCAGAAATATAAGCTAATTAAATATAATACCTAATAATATACGTACCCCATTTATACAACGCATTTGAATGAAAATTGTGCTTGTAATATAATGTAGTGTATTTGTTTTGTCTGGATTGTTTTTATTTTGCGTTGTTAACCAGTATTCAGTATACTTATTACGTTCTATTAAAAAAGTGTAAATTGCTAATTAGTAAAATCCATTCAGTCACGTTTCCAACTTATGTAACTTATACCAATCTATCCATAACCAAAATCCAAAATCATTTTAATTTACACATGTTTTAGAGCACGGTATTGATATAAAAGTTCTAACAAAATTAGCAGAACAAGATCTACAGCAATTGATTCCTAAAATTGGTGATAGGGCAATATTAAGAAACGCTATTAAGAATTTAAATGCGGTATGAAATAAATGTTCTTGCATTGCATGAAATACTGATATATTGAAAATATGTTCTTATTTACAGTCAGCAGGTTTTGATGGTGGTCTAAACACTAACCAAATAACACACGATGATATATTGAACACTCAACTTACAACCATCCCAAATTATTGTAAGACTAACGATAACAAAATAACACAAGATTTAATTACTGATGTACCTCATAACAACCAGCCCATATCAAGGTCATCAGAGATATCCACTAACAATAATACCAATGTTTCTTTTTATACTTCCGCATGTAACACACATACATCAATAGAAGATCTGGATTCACCGTAAGTTTTCCATTTTCTTGAATCTTGATGTATCTGGATATTATTATATGATACCTATTACGTGATATAATCTTATATATGTATATATCTTTATATATACATATATTATATATGTTTATTTATAATACAGTTTATTTATCCATAAAAAAAGTATTTTTATTTCTATAAAACCATTAGTTAATCACGAAATGATAAAAAGTCTATACCAAATGGTGCTCCTCTAAGATTAAATTTATCTAGTTTATGAGGAAGACTCTAATGTTTCAAGTAAAACATGCGTATGTTAATATTCAACTGTTGATCTTTTGCGCCTATATTACGACATCTAACTTAAACGAGTGCGTATTTAACGTGTAAAGTACGAAACATTGATTATTAACGAACTGTGACTTAATATTAAACATGCAATTGTAGACCTTCCGTACCTTACGTTAACTTTAGCCTAATATCCGGTGATGTTCGCCATATCCAACAGAATTTTATGGTTACGACTAAAGTAACTCGTTTATGGTAACCATATAGTTTTCTCAGTGTAGAAATATTAAGTTAGTGACGAAGTGGGATGGACGAGGAGGTGCCAAGTCTCTGATAGCAAAACCAAATTTTAAATCATGTACGATATTTAATGAAAACTTGATAGCCGTTGAAATGAATAAAGAAATTATCAAATTTAATAAACCCATCTATATAGGTTTATCTGTTCTTGATATTAGTAAAACTTTCCTTTATGACTACCACTACAATTATTTCACAAAATTAATGCGAAAATGCGATTTATTATATACTGATACGGATAGTTTGATATATCATTTTATAAACGACAAAGATGAGCTTAATATTTACGATATTATACGCAGAGATTGTCTAAAATATTTCGATACAAGTGACTACCCACCTAATAATCCTTTCAATATACCTTTAGTAAACAAGAAGGTCTTAGGACTCATGAAAGACGAGGGGTGTTCTAAAATAATACGGGAATTTGTCGGGCTCCGATCGAAAATGTACTCAATAAGATTCATCACTGCGCATCAAAGGAGGTGTCTTATCCTTAGGCTTAGAGAAAATACTTCTGCTTGTTAGCATGTTGTAGTTAGCTATTTTTATATTTTTAAAAGACTTGAAATGTGAATTTATTTTCTCAGTAAGACCGCGTACATATGGCTAACTACAACATGCTAACAAGCAGAAGTATTTTCTCTAAGCCTAAGGATAAGACACCTCCTTTGATGCGCAGTGATGTTATTTACAAAATTCCATGCAGTGATTGTAGTGGTTGCTATATTGGCCACACGTCACAAACGCTAAAAGCACGTATCACTCAGCATAAGAGCGATGTTCGGTTGGGTATTATTATAATTAATAAGCTCTAATAAATAAAATTATTCGCGTGTCCTTTGTCACTAAAATATATTTCATCAGCAAAAAACAAAGCTGTTTGAAAAACTGACATAGTGCTAAATATATATTAATAGCGTTTTCGATCTATGCATTGGTGCACACCAGAATTGTCCCACACCAGAATTGGATAAAAAGGAGTGTTCGATTTACTCTCAGGATACGTCAATTTTTAGTGTTCGATTCAACCACTTAACAGTCTAGCGACAGTGTCCTATTTAATAGTGTAACAAAACGCCACTGGTTTTCTTCGAGTTCGAGAAAAATCGAGATACAAGTGAGGAATATACGGGAACCGGCGATGCGAATGTTCTGGCAACTTCTAGGCTCAAAAGCGTATATAAAGTTAGTTGTCTATCCGGCGCGAAGACAGACAGTACAGTACAGTACATAGTGCAGGATACGAAGTTGCATACGGCGAATAGAAAGCGAGGCGCGAGAAACAAGAGGGAAAATCCGTAACAATAGTTTTACCACAGAATAAAGAGACAGAAAAGACAATATGGATATAAGAAATTGGTTACAAAAAGGTAAGTTAAATAATTTCAGTAGAAAATTAAATTTTTAATTAAAACTTTAGAGTCAGAGTCATTCCATTAGAAATGGTCCAAAAATTTGAAAATTGGTTGCTCGACCAGCACCAAATAAAACAAAACTACCATGTAACGATAGCTTATAATGCAGATATGTTATATCCCATGTTAATTTTTGTTCACAATTAAAACTTGAAATTTGTACATATTAAAGATCAAACAGCACTTTGTACGTGCTATTAATTTCATTTTGTGTTTTTAATCTAGAGAAAAAATATTAACATCAGATATAGTATATCCACATTATAAGCTATCACTATCATTACATGGTAGTTTTGTTTTATACTAATTTTTATACTAGGGACTAAGAACAAGAATGATATTAGGTTATTATTTTTAGGTCAAAAATCTCTAAACCGGAAAAAAGTTCATGATGACAGTAGTGGAAGTGGAAGCAATGATTGTGATGAAGATGAAAATAAAATGGTCGGAACATCAAAATCGGAATCTATTTTTGTAGAAGGCTCAAGTAGTTCTTCATATCTACATGAAGCTGTCTCTGGATCTGGGACCTCTAAACAAACTGAAGAACGCGATGGCTACCATGAAAATGACATTGGTCGTTATGTTAGTTGTGCCAATAACTTGCCTTCTGAAAAAAAGAAGGAATTGTTGACAAACCCTTGGGTTCCATCATCCAATTACGATTTTGCTTCTGATGCCATTCACTTGAAAAGAAAATTTAACCATCGCTGGTTAGATCAATATACTCCATGGCTGGTGTACTCAAGTCGTTTGAAAGGTGCTCTATGTTTGTATTGTGTTTTATTTCCGCCAAGAATTGCTACAGTTAAAGGAATTTTGGGGTCATTTATGGTAAGGCCTTACATGAAGTTTAAGGATATACATGAAGATTGTAGAAAGCACGTTGGCACCCATTACCACAAATCTTCAACAGCTGCTGCAAAAGCATTTCTTGAAAATGCTCCTGTTGATGTCCAGTTGCAAATAGGGCACCATAAGACGATTGAAGAAAATAACCAAATATTGTCAGCAATTATTTCATGCATAATATTTTGTGGAATTCATGATTTGCCGCTTAGAGGAAAAGTAGGAAATGAGGGAGTTTTCTTTGACCTTTTAAATTTGAGGATTGACTCTGGTGATGAGAAGCTAAAGAGCCACTTGGATAAATGTCAAAAAAACGCAGTCTATACCTCACCAACAATTCAAAATGAGATCATACAATTATGCGGTGAAGTTATCAAAGAAAAAATAATCGAAGACTGTAAACGGGCAAAAGCTTATGCTGTAATGGCTGATGAAACAGCAGATATCGCTGGAAAAGAGCAGCTTTCTATTGGATTAAGGTTCTATGATGAAAGCCAAACAATAATCAGGGAGGAATTTGTAGGCTACATTGAGTTAAAATGTCAAGATGCTTCTACAATCGCTAGCGCAATTCAAAGTTTTTTAGAAGATAATAATTTTTCCGCCGATAATTGTGTGGGATTCGGATTTGACGGGTGTTCTACGATGGCCGGCAAAGAAGGTGATGTACAGGCCTTTCTTAAAAAAAAGTACGCTAAGTCTTTATTTTTCCATTGCTCCAGCCACAGACTAAATCTTGTGGTCAATGATACTAGCAAGCTACCAGAAATAAGAAACACAATTGCAACGGTTAAAGACACAATAACCTTCTTTCGTGAATCGCCAGCCCGTAGGAAATCGGTTCCAAATCTTTCAAGGCTCTGTGAGACCAGATGGTCGGAAAAATACAAGAGCATAAAAAAATTTTCAGAGAGCTTCACTGACATTGTTAAAGCACTAGAACATCTATCTGTCGAAGGAAACTATGCAACAAGAAAATGTGCCTACCAATTGCACTGTGCAGTTACTAAACCAATTTTCATCTTAGGCTTAAACATAATTGCAAGATACTCTGCAATTTTGGAACCCGTTGTAAACGTTTTACAAGGTAAAAGTATGGATTTGGTTATGGTGAAGAAACATATTGATGATATTCTAGATGTAATCAAAGAAGATCGACAAGATGTCGAAAATGTTTCTTATGAATTATATAAAACATCACTTGATATCGCAGAGAAAGTAGGGGTTGAGTTGTCAGTACCACGAGTCACTCAAAAGCAAGTACACAGAAGTAATCCACCATCTGAGTCTGCAGTTGTATACTGGAAGCGGTGAATAATCATCCCCTATCTTGATTCTTTAACTTCGTCTTTGGGTGCTAGATTCTCCAACGAAAATACACCTGCTTTTGCTTTAACTTATCTTCATCCTTCAAGCATGCTCAAAATGGCTTCAAACGATGTCAAAAAGAATGCAGAATCTTTCATGGAAAAGTGTAGGTATAGAAAAATGTATCATAAGTTGCATAACCGCAACGGCGTAACATTATAGTGTAAGATGTACAAAAATAAAACTGAAATAAAATTTATTTGAAAGGTACAGAAATAAATACCAAAAGTAAAATTCATGTATTCTATATTTGTAGAAACGAGGAGCACAAGATGCAATTTCAATATACAAAGACAGAACCAAATTTTATACATTGTGTGAAAGTCACATTAAGTGTTTTGAGCAATAAATCACTATTCAAAATGAATAGACGTAAATTTTTAAGAGATTGTTATTTGTTCGACATTTTATGGTCATACTTAATAATATAATAAATACCTGAGATTTAAATCTAAATATAATTTTAAAAGGAATATGTAAAAAAAGGTATATTATTTTATTATTCGACACAATGTAATAAAGAAAAGCTTCAGTGGCAGGTTTAAATCCAATTTTGTCCAGGAAAGATTCCGGAAATAACACATTAAAATTGGTTTAATCTCATTAAAATCTACAAAGAAAAACAATGTTCAATATTGTTCACAGCTGCATACAAATCAACCTACAAGAAGACGAGGAAAGATGGTTCGAAGATATGGATGAAGTTATCAAGGTCCAGGTTCATAATAACATGATTAATAAAAGGAGCATTCCAGTCGTATGCAATGTTTTTCCTATTATTGTAAAAGCAAACGTCTGCAAAAGAAAGATACGAATAGTGTTAAAAAATAGTAAAAGAATATATTTAAATAATGATGACAGAAGCAACGAATTCATTTATAAACATAATGAAGGATGGCCTTAATGAAAAGGAATGTACCTACCAAGATAAGAATATCGCAAATGTGCATTGACATTAACAATAACAAACAATTTAAGTGCGTGCATAATTTTGTGTAATTTCGAGATGTCAAACAATAATTGGTGCAGGTCAGTTTAGGGAGAACGTTAAGAAAATAAATCTGAGCAGGACAATGCCAACATAAACGTTAGTGTGGAGTGTGTGGCGCTGCGAACGATGTATGGTTTTTTCGGGCGACCGAAAATGATAAGAAGGAAAGTACGAGAGAGGTACGTGAGAGTCATCGTCGATCCATGGGCGAGGCAGTCTGATTTTAAAAGACGCGGTGAATCTTCGATCTTCATATTTTGATGATTGCAGATGTATTATACACTGCACAGAAATCATCCTTAGCAAATGTATTAAGTTATTTTATTTTAAATAAGTATTTTGCATTTCACAATTAATTTTTTGTCATTTAGTTTAATTTCATTTTTTTTTATTAACTATCAATATGACCGAACAATATAAAGAGGAATTTGATGAAATATATGAGCATCATAAGTAAGTTATACTTTAATAATAAATTATGCTAAAGATGCTACGTGGAAATGTTCATCTTTAGCAAAGCGTTTAATGAATTTATTTAATATTTTAGATGGGATTAGTATCTTCTTTGTAAGTAGCTAGTTTTTATTTGCGCGAGGACGTGCTGATTTCCCGATAACAAACAGTTTTTTTTTCTCCCCTGCCATATTCACACAGCGCATTATAGTTAATCTTTTTTTTGCCGCCCACACATTTTCGCTTATTAATCCCCATGGTCTTTGTTGATAGTGCCCGAAATAATAACCCTGTTTTGTTCACATTATAAATATTGCAGGGTTTGAACCCTTTAATTATTAACGGCAACTTGTTTATGAAAGCTTCGACATTTTCTTGATTTGCGCTAACGGCTTCGCCAGATATCGTTCGGTAAATTCAAATACATATCCGTCCGTTTAATGGAAACTTTGCGGCCAAAAAGCAGCTAAATAACTGACCTCGCCCGTTCAAGGGAGTGTCCACATAAGAGAAACCTATTTATTAGGAATTCCCTACTTATAAATTCGGCATCGGATAAAATGACCATTTAAGGGAAGTGCCCGGCTAATAGAAGTGCCCGTTAAGGGAAGTTTTACTATAAATTATTATTTTGCGCCTTTTTGTCAGTCTATTAATGATAACTCCAACGATCTGATCGCTTCTTACAATTCTACTCATGATAATTTTGAAGCCTTCTTTGAGTTTGAATTGGTATCAGTTGAGGAAGTCCATACAATTATTAATAGCATTATTTGACAATATTTCTTCAACTATGCTGAAGTACTGCAATCCTTTCACTGATCACACATCTTGAAAAATTAACAGTTTGATTAAAAGTGAGTTCATTTGGAATTTTCAAAAAAATACAAATAAATTTTGAAGTTAGTAAATTGAAAACTCCGAGATTTAGTGTCTTCATTAAGGTGTCCTATAGTTATCTCTGCACTATACTATCTATAGATTTAGATTAGTTAACATTCTGTCACAATAGAAAGAAAATATTTAATGATCACTTTTTTTCTAGATTAGAAGAGTATGAAGAAGACACAAAAATTCTCATAAGGTGAGTGACTAGTAAAATTGAATCGTTCCCAAAAGGATGGCAATCACGACTATCTTTCAGTAAAGTAGAATACCGTCCCATTCGTAGTGTTTTAGTAGCAAACAAAGGCGAAATAGCAGTGCGTGCTTTCCGTGCGTGCAATGAATTAGGCCATCAAATCTCTAGCAATTTATTCAAAAGAAGACAGATCTCACATACCTACACAAATCGCAAGCTGACGAAAGTTACCTCGTTGGTAAGCACTTGTCACCAGTGCGAGCCTTTTTAAATATATCAGAAATTTTGAAAATATGTATACATAATGTATAGGTGCAGTTTATCCTGGATACAGATTTCTTTCTGAAAGATCTGACTTTGCTCAAGCGATTGCCGATGCCGATCTCAGATTTATTGGACCGAGTCTGGAAGTATTCTATAAGATGGGTGGTAAAGTAGCTGTTAGGGAAGCTGCTATTACCGCCAGAGTTCCCATACTTCCTGGTAGAGATGGTCCTATAACCACGACAGAAGAAGCCATAGAATGCTGTGTTAAACATGGCTGTCTTGTGCATTTAAGGCAGCTTATGTTGGAGGTGGCCGAGGAATGCCAGTAGTGAGAAAAATGGAAGAAGTAGAAGAATATTTACGAAGAACTTCTTCAGAAGCACCGGGCGCTTTAGGAAATGGTGCCATGTTTATAGAAAAGTTTATAGAAAGACCGAGGCACATAGAAGTTCAACTTTTAGGAGACAAAGCTGGAAATGTAATTCACCTCTACGAGAGAAACTGTTCTGTGCAACGTACACATCAAAAAGTAGTAGAATTTGCGCCAGCACCACAATTAAATAAATGAGTAGGTACGCGCTAAAATGACTGAATACGCGGTGAGATTCGCAAATGCAGATGCACCATGCATTTGCCGGCGCAATCATTTCACCCTATTATGATTTTCTGCTTGTTAAAGTGATAGCGCACTGCCAAACTCTGCAGTCTTCTTGTGCAAAGATGAATAGAGCATTATGTGAATTTCATGTGCGAGGAGTTAAAACAAACATTCCGTTCTTATTAAATGTACTAGAAAACCTAAAGTTCCTAAGCGGTGCTGTCGATACCTATTTTATAGATGAGTAAGAAGAGAATCCGCTACTGTTTTACTTTACTGCATCTCAGAACCGAGCTCAGAAATAATTTAACTATTTGAAGTATTATTCAAACTGTCCACACCTTTTGCAACACGGAATAAGCCATGCGAGAGAAAACCACATGTTCCCATGGTATCTAGAGGTAACGTATGTACACAAATATAAAAAGTATATAAATATATATAGTATAGTATAGTGCATGGATAAGCGATCTGTGAAAAAGTAAAACTTCTTGTTTATGTCTCATTATTTCGAAATATAATAATAAGTATTACTTCATTAGGAGAGAATACTAATTGATTAACAAAAAAAACAACATATCGGGTGTGATCAAATTGAAACGATAATTTTGAATTTTCTTAAAAAGTATTTATTTAATCTACAATGGTTATACCATGTTACGTTTTTTTTTTGGTTATATTTTATCCTTTAATGGTTTATTTTAATTGTCGGAATACGTAATTCGTTTTTGATTAAATTTATGTCGTCTTCCTACTACTACTGCCATCTGGTGCAGAAGTGCTTAAGATTCCTATTGCACGCGTTCTGCCTTGCCGCCGGTGGGTGTAACGTATACAGGCTTGACGGGTAGATGGCGTATGTTGTTTCATTTAATAAATTTGTTTTCTTTAGTTATTGTTAATTTCGTTTTTCGAACTTCTTTTCGGCCTAGAGTTATGCAACAAATTATTAATAATTATTTTCCATTTTGCTATGGTTATTTGAACCTGTATTTTTGTCGTACGTTTAAAGTATTAGTTGGGTCGTTCGATCTTTTAGAGCAATTGTCGTGTGCGTTTGATGATCGGGCTTGACATGTTAGAGTCTTCCTCTTTTGATTTTAACGGTCGTCGAGGAAGGTTAGACACCACAGAGCAGAATCATTTCCCTCAGCTTTACTTGAGAATGGTGGAGAGTTGAGTTTTATCGTCTGTAATCGCATACAAAAGCGGATGTTATGGTGCTTCTCAAGTATTATTGGTGAATTTTGGCGTTTTATTTGAATCTTGCGAGGATATTTTCTTCTGGGCTTGGGAAGTGTTTAAGCTGCTGTAAGTATAGTTTTCCACGTGTCTAATCGATCTTAATTTGTGTGTTTCTATATTCAAATTTAGCTGCTGGTGTCGGGCCTGACATAAACCTCATTTGAGCATTTTTGGTTTGGGGTTAAGGCGTGAGAATCACGTGCTTGTAGTCTTACGGTGCCAAGGAATTGTTGTTATATCCTGCGGTGAGGGCATATTTAAGGTACAGATTATTGGAATACTGTAGCCTTCAAACGCTATTTCTTGAGGTGTCGTTAACCGAGGATAGGAGAGCATATTCCATGTAACGTGTGGATCCGTAGGAGGTGTCGTGTTGGAAGCTTTGGATGTGACTTTCTTAAGGTATTGTGACTGTGTAAATTTTCTCTGACATTATCCAGAGGGTAGAGTTTAATTGACTAAACAGTTTGGCTAATTTTGTGTCAATATCGTGTAATTTGAACAGTGAATTTCAATTTTCCGGCCTAAATAATTAAATAAGTAATCGTAATTTCCTAATTTAACTTCTTGTGGCCTGTGAGCCTTTATGTTTTGAATTAATTAATTTAACGTAGTTTTATTAACAATAGTGACCCCATTTTGGAGGTTACTTTGACATTTTTGGAGACGTTACGTAGCCATTTTAATTTTGGACTCAGAAATTGAACTAAATTTTGGGATGTGTATGGCAGTGTAGCCTCACATCGGTCTTGTGTAAATTCTTAGATGTTATTTAATGCATTTTAGTCTATGATTGTAATTAATTTTTGGGATAATCTCGTAAGAAATTAATGAATTTAATTTAATCATATATTCTTCCTGTAAAGCATAGTTAACTAGCGCTATTTCTTATATAGAATTAGATATCTTACAACTTAGAGTCTGTTCTCTAACGTCGAATAGATTGTCAGATGCCTCTGGTATACAGAGTGTTTATTTTTGGGTGACGCATTGCATTATACGATCAAACTGTTCGACTTTGGAGGGACTTCTGGCAAGTTGCCTTATAATTGTGTACTTGTAAGAATATTGTTGGTGAATCAATGTTAGATTTAAGTTTATTCTTGTGTTCACTTGTTTCTTAGAACTTTTAAAATTTTGGTAATGTCACGTCACTGAAATTTGAATTGTGGACCACCTTGGGTGATCATTTAAGTTTTGAATAGTCCTTCAGACCTTTTTTTTTTTACTGGCAACCGAGTTGCGCTTGTGTTTCACTATCATTGTTTTCTCTTGTTGTAATTATCTCTTGAAATCAAGACTATTGAAATAACCGGATATGTTCATAACTGGGACAAACTGTTGAGATCTAGTTAAATTTCAATAAACTGTTGTTAAGTTGAATGAATGTGTATTGGTCTTATCTACTTATCACCTGGGGAGTTTTACATTGGATCTGGTCCGGGGTCTGAATATCTGTTGGGCTTAGCATATTATTACGGATAGGCGCCCTGACATCTTAACCTTCGACTTAGTACGGTGTTCGAACTCGCCCTTCTCTGACTGTAGCTGGAGGCAGTGCTGACTCCCATCTTTAACATCGACCCTTGGGGAAGTAAGAGGTAAGACTAGAGTGTTATAAGTTGGTGATTAATTAATAGACAAGCGTCCTCCTAAAGTATAATAGAAGGTTAATTACCGTGGTGGTGCCTAACTCACTACCTTCTTGGAATTTTGGGTACCGTTTCGTTTAGGGCCTCGGCCATTTTAATTTAAATACAAGAGGGTAGCAACCATCCCATTGAAAGTAGTCTCCCTGCGATATTAATGATCTGCCCCTGAACATAGATAAATGTTCCGTTATGTCATTCACGACAAAAACTGAGTGCCTTATTTATAATTATAATGTTAAAGGTTCTGTCCACCAAAGGCCTGACACTCTCACATAGCGACCATCACGTCTCAAGCTCTAAAAAGCCTTAGTTTCGTTATTCGGCACACCAAAGTGTTCAATAATTGCTCAACTACAACCAAGTTATATTTTGCATTTGTTTGGTTTTTCATTGGACAGTAGTTATGTTATGCGCTAAAAAGGTCAAGAATCCCATTAGGTATATGGCATTTTCAATGTAAAATACGTCACATCCGGTGGCTCTTTCAATGTTTTTTCTCTCTCCGACGATGTTTTCCATCCTCCTTTTCCAATATCTGCCTTTCTGTTGGCGGTCGTCAATAGCATACGTAATGAATAGCCGCTAGTTCATTTCACTCCGTGCAGATAGGTTTGTCTCTCTCTGTCCCCTTATTATCGCATGATTTTCACGTCCAATTTCGTTTAAATAATGAGGTAAGAAAATGTAACTACCTACTATGTATACTTGAGATGGGTATTAAATAGAAGAAAGAATGCTGAAAAAATAAGTAATATGTGACTACGCATAAATTTCGCCAGTAAGAAGCACGTTTAAGTGTCGGGGGGGGGGGGTATTAAAATTGACATATTTATGGGGACATATTAAGGATCATGGACATCGAACGTCTTTCTTCGCGTCAAGCAAATAGTACGTGTATCTCTGTGTCTGTGTGCGTGTGGAATCACAGAAAGAATAAGGAATGTAACGATGTTTCTTCTTTACCTATAAATTCCGCGAATAAGAAGGGTATTTAATATCGATATGTTCATGTGTATCAAGATCAATGACTTCGAATAAATGTAACTATTTACTGTGAATACTCAGATAGATGGTAAATACAAAAGTACGCATATAAAGTAAGCAAGCTACATTGTAACGATGTTTCTTCTTTACGCATAAATTTTCGCTATTAAGAAATTCATGCAACATCCACATTCAATGAACTTTTCTATGCGAAACGCCTACACATTCCACTGCAGTTAATGCATTTCTCTACCTGCCTCGTGTATATATAACATCTAGTACAAACAAACGGCCTAGTCAAAGAAGCAACGTGTACGTGTATCGCTTTTCTCTGTGTATGTGCGTGTGCTTGATAAGGTATGTTTTTATTCTATTAATTAATTAACATAGTAATAGATTCCCATTCTTTATAATTTAACAACGGCTTAACACTATGGGTATGATGAAAATATAATTTGCAATAAGAATCAGTTTATTGTATTGCTTTTCGGTTGTTTATAACACAACGACGTTTTATAATTAATGCAAAATCCTTTTTTATAGTAATAAATTCCTATTCTTTGTAAATTTAAAACCGCTTCATCACAACTTTGCATATAACGAAAATATCATTCGCAATAAAAAATCAGTTTATTGTTAATATTATTAAGAAAGAAGTCATTTTATTTGAAGTTTTATGTAATATATGTAGTATAGATCTAACCAAAAGATGTTTTCAACGGAAAATATTTGGCGTTTATTTCAAATAAATCCTGTCATGAATTTTAATGTAAATCATATTAGAATTCATCGCAGGTTGTATAGTTGTATACACACGGCAAAAAGTTTGTCAACTTTAGTAAATTCAACACAATAGCTAGGAGCGTTTAAATTTTGGAATATTATTTAAAATCAAGATTTTTTTGTAGGCCATATATCAAATACTTTTTAATAGTTCAGCCACCCCTCTAAAGGGTAATTTCTCTGCATTTTAAAAACTACATATTGCAGTGATCTTGAGTTTGGTGGTAGATTATAAATAAGTATAATCAAGATCACTTCAAGGTTTTATTTAAATTAATTTTATTTTATTCATTTTTATCATAATGTGTATATAAATATTCACTATGTTAATAATTTGCCAAAATTTTATTTTTATTTAAGTAAAATAATAAAAGAATCTTAGTATAAATTTTATAAAAGTCATAATATTAAATTACGCATTAAATGTTACGTGAAGAAGAAGGAGAAAGTGTTTTCCTGCACGAAGAATACTGTGACCGTATGGCCGGCGAAAAACAATATCCTGCGCTAGATGCATAGATGAGTCATGAACGTGTAGACAAGTTTATATTTACATGTTTGTTTACCTTTTTCAAGGATTGTTAATGCGCTGCTTTCCCAAGTGACCGATAAGAGCAGCACCATCGATATGCAGTTTTGGAGGTGGTATCGGTATATGCCGAGAGTTACCGTACGTTTTTGTAAAGAAAATTATGCATAAAAGGGCTGACGGACAAAATTTCCGGACAGCTGGTGAAAACCGCTCTCTTGAATATTTTGAAAGTAGGTGATAAACCACTCCCTCTTTTCTTGAAATTGAACTTAGAATATTTTTGAGATTTTCGATACTTATAAGATTTAACACTTGTAATATTTTCCGTAATAATCATGCAACATGTTTTACATTGAGATTTATTATTATTATTATTTAAAATAATTATTTATGTATGAGATAATTTTATTTTCAAATTCGGATTTTGAATTTATTTAATTTCATTTTTATTTTCTTTTTCTAGAGTGTTTTGTTTTGCATGTAGGGGCACTACGCCATACATTATGATAAAACATTCTAGCGATTGTAATGACTAGTTTGGATAGCATAATCATTTTATTTTAGTATAATTTACTTTTTCTTTTCAACTTTATTTATCATACACAGGATTTGAAATTAATAATTTTGTTTTATGTATATATAGAATACGTAAGTGAACAGCGTTTGGTTTATATCATGGATGAATTTGAAGTCATGTACGAGGAGTTAAGGTGATTTGATAATATTTGTTATAAATGTGTGTATAGTGGTGTACAAAATTTTTTGTTTGTGGTCGTGTTTTGTATTGGAATTTCACAAGAAGGTAAAGTTTATTTTTAATGTATATATTTTTCTTGTATGTATATCAAGTATATTTTTGTTGTACTTGTGTGTTCAATGTTAACGTGTTGGATAATACATCAGGGATGTGTGAAATGAATTAAGTCGTTATTTAATTCATAGCATGGAGTCCTGGTGAATTTCAAAGACACGAATTAGTCTTGGTGGTACTGCGTTTGGGAGCGAGAAAAGGCACCAGGCAGAACTAATCAGGGCTGAGTTAATTAATTGAATACGCAAAGACATTATTTTATTTCATTTTATTTATTTAATTTAAAATTTATATATATACCTTAAGGAGTGAGCACATTGTGGTGTATGTTCGGGTTGTGTCCGACGAGTTGAAAAGACATACTCGTAGGGTGGAACTTTGGGGTAGCCATCTATGTGAATTTGCTATCTGATGGTACTGTGTTGGGAGCGAGAAAAGGCGCCGGACAGGACTAATTAGGGCAAAGCCATTTCCTTAATGTTTATATTTTGTTCGCAAATGGTAAATCGTGTAAAATTTTGGTTATTTATATTCCAGTACAATTCATCATGTGTAATAATATTTTATTTTATTTAAAGATGTTGATTGTTTACATGTAGGTATCTATGGCAAATATAAATCATAATAATCACGTTCACATTTTTAAAACATAAGTTTTTCACGACGTTATGCTTTCATTTACTTTATTTCTTATAATGTTTTTTGTTAATTATGATGTATAGATTTGAATGATGTTTGAGATATTGATACTTTGTTTGTAAATATATATATATATATATATATACCTGTATAAATTAAAACTTTGAATTCGTTAATATTTATTTTAATAAATTAGATGATAAGATTTATTTTGCATTTTATTTTCTTTACCTGACCTGGAGATAATTAAAGAGCATTCAAATCGATTGGAGAATCTATTCATATTTTCTGCCCCTGAGAGAATTATTCATTTTTTTAAAACTGAGCTAGTTGTATGTAAAAAATTTGCTTAACCTACATTTCAGCAGAAAATTTGTTGTATCTTAGTCTAGCATAAGGCCTAGCACTAAGATGCGTGCTTGATTCTCACTTACACACTAATTGAATGATTTAAATTTATTTTACTTGTACCTCAATTTGTAAGAGTCACAGCAATATGTTAAAACGTCCGATTAAAATTTATCCCAGCTTGTATAGTCATGGCAAAAAAGTTTTGTCAGCTGTAAATTCTAACACGAAATAAAGAGAAATTATATTGAAATTTTTATAATACCCCAAGTCTGAGTATACTTTAACTGTTTGGTTAAAGAAAATGCATGTGACATATAGAAGTAAATATATTTCTAATATTCTTTTATGATTTATCGCATGATAACACGGTTGTGTCAACATTACAAAGAAATCTTTTTGGTTTCCCTGTTTTATTAGTATGGTAATTTCTCTCTCTTTTAAAAACTACATATGTTAAAGCGTCCGGGTAAGTGTGATATTGCTATTATTTTACGTTTTAAACTATTTTCCTTTAAATATATTGTCTTCAAAAGATTCTTTGTGTAATTTATTGTTTGCTTATTTATTGCTTTATTATGTTAGATGTATTTTATTTTTGAGGAAATTTAATATATCTCTCAAGCGTGAACAAAAATATTATAATCTCTCTTTATGGTTTATTAAAATTTAGTGGGAAATATAGCTGGTCTTAAGACCTCGACAAAACTTTTACAGCATAGTTACACAACACAATTTTGACTATAACGCTAATTTAACAAAAATAACGCCTAAGTGTGAGTTTCTTGCTTTTCAGTTGTTATAACACAATGGTGTTTATCCCCCCTGCCAAAATAAACACACTCTATTTGACAATACATACTGAAGAGGAGCTGGCCAACGTAAGTAACGGAAGTTATTACAACACCCGCCCATCTGGAGCTTTGGAGGAAGTTTTCACTAAGCAAGACCTCCATACCCAGATTTACTTAGATATAATTTTACTTAAGGACTCTTTGAAGCATATATTTGTGTTTTGTTATTTTGTTCAATAATATCCGAATGTACTGTAACATTCAAATCTGTTTTAAAAAGCCAATTAATTTTTGTTTGTGTTTTCATTCTGTTGAAGTTTAAAGAAATGGACAATGTTGATCAACAGTCACTCTCATCTGGTTCAATCGAACACGATTGGCAGTCAATCTCTACATTAGAAGAATCATCTATTCAGAGCGATGTGGGGTACTATAGCAACATTTCAAGTGCATGTACAGTAGATATTTATGAAAGAGGCGATGGGAGATTCCACATATTGGACGAAAGAAATGAAAGAATGTGTCTAATTAATACAGGGTTTGAAAATATACGAGATCGAGCCAATATTTTATGCACCATGTGTTACTACAATAACTGGCGATACGAATTTAGCCGCGTACGTGTCTTTTCGCATTTCATATGCAATTATTATGTTGAGATAGGCAAGTTTTACGAATAATAAGAGATAAAAAATCATTAATTGAGCTTATTTTACAGAATCTACAATAAAGGAATGTAGTAATTGCAAATTGCAAATCACCATTGTGTTTCCCCCAGGCTTTTGTCCAATATGTTACGTCTATTAGAGAAAATGAAATAGCAGTATATATATAAATTCTATTCTAAAAATATTATCAGTTTATACAGAAATGGAGGGAGAGAGAAATTGTATATAATAGAAGCTGCGTATAAACTCGCTTATCAATACTATACTAGTTCCACATATAACAATGTCTCTTGATCAGTTAAACGCAATTGGTGAACTTTCCAATTTCAAACCGTCAAAGAAAATATGTGAACTCGAGAAAGAAAAACTGTATAAGATAATCGACATAAGAATATTAAAAACAAAATTTGGCAAGTCTGTGTTGTGTGAATTGGAAGATGTTAGCGTATGGTTACCAAGACGTTATTTAAACTTCTTTGAGGGAGCCAATCTTCAAGAGTATAGTCAAGGGAAGCATTACTTAACCTACATCGGTCAAAAAAAAGTCGGCGCAAATACTACGCCAATAATTAAGTTTGAGAAAAAAGAATAATCAGTTTTAATTCGGTAAGTTGAAAATATAGAGAGAAAGATCAGGTAAATCCGCAATATTTTTCTCTTTCTTGTATATTATGTATGCGCAATAAATTCCTTTTTTTGTGTATAGGTAATCAAGTGTAGTGTGGAGATAATGGATCTACTTGAATGCGTACAAGACCTCTATGCCATCAGTCAATCAAAAATAGAATTTGAAGAGTTGCAGCAACTAAATTTAGACAGTATAAGGCTATTACGGGACAAAATTTTTAACACCCAAGAATGTACGATTGGGGAACGAAGACAGTTAGAATCAATCCTATCTATACTAATATCATATAATGTACGAGTTGAAAATCGGTTAAGGGACTTCATTACGAAGGCGCTGGTCTCCATGATGACGGCACTATACCAGACTTATAATGGCAAGAGGTAAAAAATATATATAAGATGTTAAAATAGATAAAATAATATAATTTTAATTTAATAGGGAACGTCCGCATTTAAAAGTCGAATTAAAACCGGAATTATCACAAATCTTCATCATAAAGATCCTAAAGTATTCCTTGAAAACGCTTTTCCTCTCATTCATTCAAAACTGCAGTCACAACTCGCTCAATTAAAATTAATAAAAGTAAATTTCTCTTTATGCGCAAAATTTAGTAAGGTAGATAACAACCCAGACTCTGAGAAAACAGACTGTAAATACTTCAATACAGCAAATTTTATAGTTTCAAAATCAACTGAAATTAGAGATATTTACGATAATGTCATCGAAAAAGTACTACATGACATAGAGGAAATGCAATTTAAAGGTTCGGGGTGGTCACTTCAGGAAATCATAAATTTAACTATTAATATAAATAAATATCAACCTATTGAGGGTAATGCTTATATTCCTCTACCAACAAATATTCAGAGACGAAAGGCAGTACTAAATATTATGAGTAACGATCGACGTTGCTTCATTTATGCTGTTTTAGCAGCCATTTACAAAATATATTCCACCAACGTGAACGATTACCCACAAAATTACCATGAAATATTTAATTTAAAAGGCATACAATTTTCAGTCGCGTTAACTAGTATTAAGAAATTTGAAAAACAAAATTGTAGCGTATCAATCAATCTGTATGGTTTAAATAAAAAAAATAAAGTTTCAGGTCCTTTATACTATACTAATTCTGTAAGGGACAATCACATAAATTTATTATATTTAACTAAATCGGGAAATCGTACGCACTATTGTTGGATTTACGATTTAAGTAAGCTGTGCTCTCCAGACATATCAGTACATCATAAATCGTATATTTGCGATCGATGTTTAATCCATTTCTACTGTGAAAACAAGTTTTCTTTGCACATGCAGATTCATACTAGTCAACCAAATCCGAACACATCCTATACGAATAATTACCAAGAACATCAAGCATTTAGTGTAGCGTATCAAGTAGTATCTTCCACACACCCCGAATTATCACACTTTGAACTCTATCGGGGACATGACCCTGCAAAATGGTTTGTATCTCAATTAAAAAAGGAGGCTATTGTATATGCAGAATATCTAAGTCTTAATTACCCAATGATTGAGTTAACCCCTGAACAATTAGATTATCACAATAATACATCGTCATGTTCTATCTGTTCTCAAACCTTTGATGAAAACGTGGTGAAAGTTATGGATCACGATCATTCAAACGGTTTGTTTCGAGCCACCCTCTGTTCTACATGTAATTTGAATTACAAACCTAGTAATGTAATTCAAGTGTACTTTCACTCATTGTCAGGAGTTGACGCACACATTGTTTTGAAAGAATTGAATTTTGATGAAGGTCCTATAGAACTACTTCCAATAACTATAGAACGATATATATCATTTAGTAAAGAAATTAGAGTGAACAATAAAGCAATCAAATTAAGATTTTTAGATAGTTACAGATTCTTACCAGAGTCCCTTGAAAATCTGGCAAAGTCTTTAAATGAAAGTGAGTGTTTCTTTTTAAAGAAATCATTTCCTGACAAGTATTCTCATCTTATCAGGAAGGGTGTATTCCCATACGATTACGCAAACGATTTTTCTAGATTGGAGGAAACTCAGTTACCCAATAGGAGTCAATTTTATAATGCACTAAATAATTCAGACATATCCGATGAAGATTACAATTATGCCCAGTTTATATGGAATGGATTCAATATAAATAATTTAGGGGAATATTCCGATTTATACTTGAAAACAGATGTTCTCTTACTAACTGATATATTCGAAAAATATCGTAAGCTCTGTCTACATACATATGGCCTTGATCCTGCTAACTACTATACATGCTCAGGTTTTTCATTCAGTGCAATGCTGAAAGTTACTAAAGCCGAAATAGAACTCTTGACCGATATTGACATGATTCTGTTCTGTGAGAAGGCAATAAGGGGCGGATTGGTTCAAATATCAAAGAGATATGCTAAAGCTAATAATAAATATCTTCCTGACTATGATTCTACCAAACTCGACTCTTTCATCGCTTATTTCGATATAAACAACATGTACGGTTTAGCTCTGTCAAAACCTTTATCTTGTGCACAATTTCACTGGGATGCCGATCTCGAAAGTGTTAGAAATTTCATTTTGACACGATTAAATTTACCCAATTACTTTGAATTAGATGAATATGGTTATATATTAGAAGTTACAGTGTTGTATCCTGAGAATTTACATGTAACACATAAAGATCTCCCCTTATTACCACATCATTTCACAGCTCCAAATTCAAAACAGCAAAAGTTAATGGCTACTTTGCACGATAAGGAGAAATATGTTCTTCACTATACAAGCTTGATACAGGCATTGGAACTTGGTTTGATATTAGATAAAATACATAGAGCTTTAAAATTTAGACAATCGCCCTGGTTGAAACCGTACATTGACTTAAATAATAATCTCCGCGCCGCCGCCACAGAACCCTTTGAAAAGAATCTATATAAATTAAAAAACAATGTAATATTTGGCAAGTGCTTGGAAAATATTAGGAACCATACACCGAGAGAAAAAATGCATATTATTAAAATTACGGCTAGTTTGGGAAACATTCTTTCAACATTAACTGAATTTGATTAAACATAAAATAGGGTTTTTCACATTTAACTAATATGCTATTTCTGGCACTTTATTGTAAAATATAGATAATGTTATCACTAATTCATTTAAAGGTAAATTATAAAATTAAATGTAAAAGTATCTTTCGTTAGAAAAAATAATAATTTGTTGGGAATTTATCGTAATTTAAACATAAATTTCCGTAATTTAATGTAAACCCTAGGATAAGTTACCGAGTAGTTAAATATCGTTTCAGTATCATATAAATACATGCGTTTAAAAATAAACGCTGTCTTTTAAAATTTAAATATTTAAATGATGATTTAAATGTTAACGAAACAACTTAAAAGATTTAGCATCATGCATTGATTCGATGTTGAATGCATCATACCGCTAGCCACTTTTGTGCGTCTCACACCATTTATTGTGCTACTTCGCACTTGGTGACTTGTTTTTGTGAAAAACTGTGTTATAAGTTATAACACATGCTCTTGTTATAATAATAAGAACATTCTTGTTAGTATTACCAGATTCAGACTGCGAAACTGTAATGTAAGATTATTACAATCACTAGACATGGAACATTTAATGGGAGTGTTTGCAGGTAAGTTCACTGATTAATTACTATAAAATTATTGTTATAAAAAATGTTAAATGTTGAGTATTCAGAAATATAAGCTAATTAAATATAATACCTAATAATATACGTACCCCATTTATACAACGCATTTGAATGAAAATTGTGCTTGTAATATAATGTAGTGTATTTGTTTTGTCTGGATTGTTTTTATTTTGCGTTGTTAACCAGTATTCAGTATACTTATTACGTTCTATTAAAAAAGTGTAAATTGCTAATTAGTAAAATCCATTCAGTCACGTTTCCAACTTATGTAACTTATACCAATCTATCCATAACCAAAATCCAAAATCATTTTAATTTACACATGTTTTAGAGCACGGTATTGATATAAAAGTTCTAACAAAATTAGCAGAACAAGATCTACAGCAATTGATTCCTAAAATTGGTGATAGGGCAATATTAAGAAACGCTATTAAGAATTTAAATGCGGTATGAAATAAATGTTCTTGCATTGCATGAAATACTGATATATTGAAAATATGTTCTTATTTACAGTCAGCAGGTTTTGATGGTGGTCTAAACACTAACCAAATAACACACGATGATATATTGAACACTCAACTTACAACCATCCCAAATTATTGTAAGACTAACGATAACAAAATAACACAAGATTTAATTACTGATGTACCTCATAACAACCAGCCCATATCAAGGTCATCAGAGATATCCACTAACAATAATACCAATGTTTCTTTTTATACTTCCGCATGTAACACACATACATCAATAGAGGATCTGGATTCACCGTAAGTTTTCCATTTTCTTGAATCTTGATGTATCTGGATATTATTATATGATACCTATTACATGATACCTATATGTAGTCCTAACATGCAGTTTGTTAATTATTTCAGACTCATTAATGCTGGCACCTCCTCTTCATCATAAATTTTATATGCTATTCCACTTCGCTCACAAAATTTTGAACATGATGACGATGAGAATAATTGCAGCAAGCGTATGAAAATCGACGGAAACGTTATTAGTTAGTATAATCGTATATACTCTAAAGTTCCGTCTGTTTCTCATCCATTAGGAACTAAAGGGCAAAGAGCAATCACAGTTATTGATCAAGACCTTTAAATGTTTGCTCAAAAATCAGCTGATTTAGTTTCTGTTTCGTTTTTTGGGAATTGTTTTTATATATACATATACTTAGTGCATATTATAATCTTATATATGTATATATATTTATATATACATATATTATATATGTTTATTTATAATACAGTTTATTTATCCATAAAAAAAGTATTTTTATTTCTATAAAACCATTAGTTAATCACGAAATGATAAAAAGTCTATACCAAATGGTGCTCCTCTAAGATTAAATTTATCTAGTTTATGAGGAAGACTCTAATGTTTCAAGTAAAACATGCGTATGTTAATATTCAACTGTTGATCTTTTGCGCCTATATTACGACATCTAACTTAAACGAGTGCGTATTTAACGTGTAAAGTACGAAACATTGATTATTAACGAACTGTGACTTAATATTAAACATGCAATTGTAGACCTTCCGTACCTTACGTTAACTTTAGCCTAATATCCGGTGATGTTCGCCATATCCAACAGAATTTTATGGTTACGACTAAAGTAACTCGTTTATGGTAACCATATAGTTTTCTCAGTGTAGAAATATTAAGTTAGTGACGAAGTGGGATGGACGAGGAGGTGCCAAGTCTCTGATAGCAAAACCAAATTTTAAATCATGTACGATATTTAATGAAAACTTGATAGCCGTTGAAATGAATAAAGAAATTATCAAATTTAATAAACCCATCTATATAGGTTTATCTGTTCTTGATATTAGTAAAACTTTCCTTTATGACTACCACTACAATTATTTCACAAAATTAATGCGAAAATGCGATTTATTATATACTGATACGGATAGTTTGATATATCATTTTATAAACGACAAAAATGAGCTTAATATTTACGATATTATACGCAGAGATTGTCTAAAATATTTCGATACAAGTGACTACCCACCTAATAATCCTTTCAATATACCTTTAGTAAACAAGAAGGTCTTAGGACTCATGAAAGACGAGGGGTGTTCTAAAATAATACGGGAATTTGTCGGGCTCCGATCGAAAATGTACTCAATAAGATTCATCACTGCGCATCAAAGGAGGTGTCTTATCCTTAGGCTTAGAGAAAATACTTCTGCTTGTTAGCATGTTGTAGTTAGCTATTTTTATATTTTTAAAAGACTTGAAATGTGAATTTATTTTCTCAGTAAGACCGCGTACATATGGCTAACTACAACATGCTAACAAGCAGAAGTATTTTCTCTAAGCCTAAGGATACGACACCTCCTTTGATGCGCAGTGATGTTATTTACAAAATTCCATGCAGTGATTGTAGTGGTTGCTATATTGGCCACACGTCACAAACGCTAAAAGCACGTATCACTCAGCATAAGAGCGATGTTCGGTTGGGTAAAAAATCATGTGCCCTAGCGATACATTCTCAAAACTTGGGCCACGGTTTTAACTATGATGATGCAACTATTTTGGACGTCGAAACGCATTATAAAAAACGATTATTTTTGGAAATGGTCCACATTAACAGACACAACGATGCGATTAATTTCAAATCCGATACCAATCAGTTGAGCAGTATTTATTGCAACATTTTTCAAATTATAAATAAATGATGTTTGAGTTTTTTTACTACTTCGTACACCTTTGTATACAGTTATTTATCTATGAAGTGTAATTTTGGTTTGTTCACATCCAATATAAGAAAATTTAAAAGAAATGTAAAATTTTTGTAAGGAAAAAATAACAAAAAACGCTATTTGTATACACATGAATGTTTTATCTGTTAACATTTTAGTATGAAATAATTTTCATTTTATTTAGTCATGACAAACAGTTTGTGAATGTCCGGTTAACGTTGGTTTTACCATCAAACCTTTATATGTCTGACGAAGTGTTTCCATGTTAATTTTTTGTTATAGGTTTATATTGATTGTGTTTGTTGACTTGTTGTATTAGTTGTATGTGTTTGCTTTTCTAGTGGTAGCTCCTGAAGAGGCCATAAAATAAATGGCGAAATATTGAGCCTTTGAACAAATACTTTTTTATTTCCACACACACACCGAACACCCATGGGCGTAGCCAGCGAAGGGCAGGGAGGGGCAACTGCCCCCCCCCCTGGAAGCAAAAATAAATTAAATAATTTTTAAATTTTAATAAACGAAAAATTAAATCTAAAATATACATATTTTTCTGTTCTGCATATTTTTTTTTGTTATCTGTTTTATATATTTTGTTTGTTGTTGTGGTCGTTTGGTTGCTTTTATGAACATTTTAAAATTAATTAATAAGCTCTAATAAATAAAATTATTCGCGTGTCCTTTGTCACTAAAATATATTTCATCAGCAAAAAACAAAGCTGTTTGAAAAACTGACATAGTGCTAAATATATATTAATAGCGTTTTCGATCTATGCATTGGTGCACACCAGAATTGTCCCACACCAGAATTGGATAAAAAGGAGTGTTCGATTTACTCTCAGGATACGTCAATTTTTAGTGTTCGATTCAACCACTTAACAGTCGGCCATTTTTGAGAAAAATGGTAAAAAAATTGTCACTTTTTTTTTGTTTTCATTTAACTACATTTTTTAATCCTATTAATTAAAATAAATTTACTCAATAAGTAGTTTTAGCGTGAAATATTTTGAAACATTCAATACACAATCCTACATCAGAATCCGAATTAAATACTCTTATAACAACTATTGAGTTGGTGTGTAAGTGCTCCTGTCTAGCGACAGTGTCCTATTTAATAGTGTAACAAAACGCCACTGGTTTTCTTCGAGTTCGAGAAAAATCGAGATACAAGTGAGGAATATACGGGAACCGGCGATGCGAATGTTCTGGCAACTTCTAGGCTCAAAAGCGTATATAAAGTTAGTTGTCTATCCGGCGCGAAGACAGACAGTACAGTACAGTACATAGTGCAGGATACGAAGTTGCATACGGCGAATAGAAAGCGAGGCGCGAGAAACAAGAGGGAAAATCCGTAACAATAGTTTTACCACAGAATAAAGAGACAGAAAAGACAATATGGATATAAGAAATTGGTTACAAAAAGGTAAGTTAAATAATTTCAGTAGAAAATTAAATTTTTAATTAAAACTTTAGAGTCAGAGTCATTCCATTAGAAATGGTCCAAAAATTTGAAAATTGGTTGCTCGACCAGCACCAAATAAAACAAAACTACCATGTAACGATAGCTTATAATGCAGATATGTTATATCCCATGTTAATTTTTGTTCACAATTAAAACTTGAAATTTGTACATATTAAAGATCAAACAGCACTTTGTACGTGCTATTAATTTCATTTTGTGTTTTTAATCTAGAGAAAAAATATTAACATCAGATATAGTACATCTACATTATAAGCTATCACTATCATTACATGGTAGTTTTGTTTTATACTAATTTTTATACTAGGGACTAAGAACAAGAATGATATTAGGTTATTATTTTTAGGTCAAAAATCTCTAAACCGGAAAAAAGTTCATGATGACAGTAGTGGAAGTGGAAGCAATGATTGTGATGAAGATGAAAATAAAATGGTCGGAACATCAAAATCGGAATCTATTTTTGTAGAAGGCTCAAGTAGTTCTTCATATCTACATGAAGCTGTCTCTGGATCTGGGACCTCTAAACAAACTGAAGAACGCGATGGCTACCATGAAAATGACATTGGTCGTTATGTTAGTTGTGCCAATAACTTGCCTTCTGAAAAAAAGAAGGAATTGTTGACAAACCCTTGGGTTCCATCATCCAATTACGATTTTGCTTCTGATGCCATTCACTTGAAAAGAAAATTTAACCATCGCTGGTTAGATCAATATACTCCATGGCTGGTGTACTCAAGTCGTTTGAAAGGTGCTCTATGTTTGTATTGTGTTTTATTTCCGCCAAGAATTGCTACAGTTAAAGGAATTTTGGGGTCATTTATGGTAAGGCCTTACATGAAGTTTAAGGATATACATGAAGATTGTAGAAAGCACGTTGGCACCCATTACCACAAATCTTGAACAGCTGCTGCAAAAGCATTTCTTGAAAATGCTCCTGTTGATGTCCAGTTGCAAATAGGGCACCATAAGACGATTGAAGAAAATAACCAAATATTGTCAGCAATTATTTCATGCATAATATTTTGTGGAATTCATGATTTGCCGCTTAGAGGAAAAGTAGGAAATGGGGGAGTTTTCTTTGACCTTTTAAATTTGAGGATTGACTCTGGTGATGAGAAGCTAAAGAGCCACTTGGATAAATGTCAAAAAAACGCAGTCTATACCTCACCAACAATTCAAAATGAGATCATACAATTATGCGGTGAAGTTATCAAAGAAAAAATAATCGAAGACTGTAAACGGGCAAAAGCTTATGCTGTAATGGCTGATGAAACAGCAGATATCGCTGGAAAAGAGCAGCTTTCTATTGGATTAAGGTTCTATGATGAAAGCCAAAAAATAATCAGGGAGGAATTTGTAGGCTACATTGAGTTAAAATGTCAAGATGCTTCTACAATCGCTAGCGCAATTCAAAGTTTTTTAGAAGATAATAATTTTTCCGCCGATAATTGTGTGGGATTCGGATTTGACGGGTGTTCTACGATGGCCGGCAAAGAAGGTGATGTACAGGCCATTCTTAAAAAAAAGTACGCTAAGTCTTTATTTTTCCATTGCTCCAGCCACAGACTAAATCTTGTGGTCAATGATACTAGCAAGCTACCAGAAATAAGAAACACAATTGCAACGGTTAAAGACACAATAACCTTCTTTCGTGAATCGCCAGCCCGTAGGAAATCGGTTCCAAATCTTTCAAGGCTCTGTGAGACCAGATGGTCGGAAAAATACAAGAGCATAAAAAAATTTTCAGAGAGCTTCACTGACATTGTTAAAGCACTAGAACATCTATCTGTCGAAGGAAACTATGCAACAAGAAAATGTGCCTACCAATTGCACTGTGCAGTTACTAAACCAATTTTCATCTTAGGCTTAAACATAATTGCAAGATACTCTGCAATTTTGGAACCCGTTGTAAACGTTTTACAAGGTAAAAGTATGGATTTGGTTATGGTGAAGAAACATATTGATGATATTCTAGATGTAATCAAAGAAGATCGACAAGATGTCGAAAATGTTTCTTATGAATTATATAAAAAATCACTTGATATCGCAGAGAAAGTAGGGGTTGAGTTGTCAGTACCACGAGTCACTCAAAAGCAAGTACACAGAAGTAATCCACCATCTGAGTCTGCAGTTGTATACTGGAAGCGGTGAATAATCATCCCCTATCTTGATTCTTTAACTTCGTCTTTGGGTGCTAGATTCTCCAACGAAAATACACCTGCTTTTGCTTTAACTTATCTTCATCCTTCAAGCATGCTCAAAATGGCTTCAAAAGATGTCAAAAATAATGCAGAATCTTTCATGGAAAAGTGTAGGTATAGAAAAATGTATCATAAGTTGCATAACCGCAACGGCGTAACATTATAGTGTAAGATGTACAAAAATAAAACTGAAATAAAATTTATTTGAAAGGTACAGAAATAAATACCAAAAGTAAAATTCATGTATTCTATATTTGTAGAAACGAGGAGCACAAGATGCAATTTCAATATACAAAGACAGAACCAAATTTTATACATTGTGTGAAAGTCACATTAAGTGTTTTGAGCAATAAATCACTATTCAAAATGAATAGTCGTAAATTTTTAAGAGATTGTTATTTGTTCGACATTTTATGGTCATACTTAATAATATAATAAATACCTGAGACTTAAATCTAAATATAATTTTAAAAGGAATATGTAAAAAAAGGTATATTATTTTATTATTCGACACAATGTAATAAAGAAAAGCTTCAGTGGCAGGTTTAAATCCAATTTTGTCCAGGAAAGATTCCGGAAATAACACATTAAAATTGGTTTAATCTCATTAAAATCTACAAAGAAAAACAATGTTCAATATTGTTAACAGCTGCATACAAATCAACCTACAAGAAGACGAGGAAAGATGGTTCGAAGATATGGATGAAGTTATCAAGGTCCAGGTTCATAATAACATGATTAATAAAAGGAGCATTCCAGTCGTATGCAATGTTTTTCCTATTATTGTAAAAGCAAACGTCTGCAAAAGAAAGATACGAATAGTGTTAAAAAATAGTAAAAGAATATATTTAAATAATGATGACAGAAGCAACGAATTCATTTATAAACATAATGAAGGATGGCGTTAATGAAAAGGAATGTACCTACCAAGATAAGAATATCGCAAATGTGCATTGACATTAACAATAACAAACAATTTAAGTGTGTGCATAATTTTGTGTAATTTCGAGATGTCAAACAATAATTGGTCCAGGTCAGTTTAGGGAGAACGTTAAGAAAATAAATCTGAGCAGGACAATGCCAACATAAACGTTAGTGTGGAGTGTGTGGCGCTGCGAACGATGTATGGTTTTTTCGGGCGACCGAAAATGATAAGAAGGAAAGTACGAGAGAGGTACGTGAGAGTCATCGTCGATCCATGGGCGAGGCAGTCTGATTTTAAAAGACGCGGTGAATCTTCGATCTTCATATTTTGATGATTGCAGATGTATTATACACTGCACAGAAATCATCCTTAGCAAATGTATTAAGTTATTTTATTTTAAATAAGTATTTTTCATTTCACAATTAATTTTTTGTCATTTAGTTTAATTTCATTTTTTTTTATTAACTATCAATATGACCGAACAATATAAAGAGGAATTTGATGAAATATATGAGCATCATAAGTAAGTTATACTTTAATAATAAATTATGCTAAAGATGCTACGTGGAAATATTCGTCTTTAGCAAAGCGTTTAATGAATTTATTTAATATTTTAGATGGGATTAGTATCTTCTTTGTTATAAGTAAAAATAAATAAATAAATAAAAGGGAGTCTTGTTCACAATGGAGAGAGGCATCAATAACACAACGTGTGAATGTTTGTTAGCGATGTTATCTATACTTTGTTAATAAGTTTTTTTTTTGATGCAAAATTTTTATTGGGAATTCAAATATTATACGTAAAGATAGGTGCATTTTTGATAAACAATTGCCAATTTGTGATATGTACAACGTGCAAATATTTGCATATGATAATTGGTGACAGTATTATCAAGGTGTTTTCCTGTTCTGCGGAATTTTGTATTTTTCAAAGACACTTCGTGCGAATGAATGCCTTTGTGGAAGCAAAATCTAGCATAGTATAAGAAAACTATTATTTCTTTGAAATTACACAATGTTAAGATATTAATATAACAAAGAGCGATATTTATTCTAAATCTATTATATACGATGTTAAAAATAGAATATAAATATTTTATGAGATTTAGTTTTTTATTAGTAACCTTATCCTATAAATTTTAAATAAGAAATGTTGTTAGAAAAACAAAAGGAACATCACTGCTAGAACCTACAAGAAATACACGAATGTTAATAGAGATTGAATTAACAAATGTAATAAAGAAATCTTTCACATGACAACGTTATCTCTACATTCGTTTAAATTATGCAGCTTTGTATTATTGTAATTTGATTGAGTTATGCTGGTACAAGATTATCATTTTTTTTTTCAATACAGAGTTATAGCATATAGAATTTGATGGCGATGCCTAACGTATAGCAATAACACATTTATTATAAATAAAGAATAATAAAATTTTTCATCAAATATAATATATGCTATTATAGCATATATTTGGCGCCCAATCTAGTGGAGCAGTGACCTTTTGTCTTCTTTTTTATGGAAATATATATACACATTTAGCATTCAATTTAGTGCAGCAGTGCATTTTAATTTTTTTTTGTTGTTGTTAAATAACAGTAAATATTTATTTAATGTCTAATATAGGGACAATATAAATAATTCTGCAACATTTTCTTGTTTAAATAAGGATAAGAATTAAGTAGCGATAGTTTCATTATTAAGTAAGTTTAGTAATAAGAAACATGGCAGATAAAAAGAAATAAAGGTAATGGTAAAGACCAACAACTTGAGACCGAATTAGACTTAAAGTCAAAGCAATTCACACATTATAGAAATCCTAGTCAAACACTTTCTGATTCAGAGTCAGACAAACAAGAATCAAAAGGTGATAGAGAGGAGAATTCAATAATGGGAGAGAGTATACAAACTCAGGACACTAGTGGTGTATTTAGTGAGCAGAAATTTGAAACTCTTTTTCAAAAATTATTAAACACTATTGAATGTAACAATCAAAGTCTGAATAAAAGTATAGTACAAAAGTTTGAAGAAAACAATTTAAATATGAATCAAAAGTTAGAAGAAAATAATTTCAATATAAGTAAAAGTTTAGTAGAAGGATTAAAAGAGACTAAAGAGGAAATTAATTCTAAGATAGATAAAATTTTTATAGCTTTAAGAAAAGAAAATTTAGAATTAAACTCTAAACTTGAAACAAAATTAGATCAAGCAGTAGTAGATTTAAAGAAAGAAATCTCTAGTAATGAGACAAAATGTGAAAATAAAGGTAAATTTCTGATTCAAGAAATAAATGATAGATCTGCCAAAACACAAATTAGTCTAGATAAGGTTGAGAATAAAATAAATTCTTTAGAAATAAAAATAATAAATGATGAAAAGGTAAATAAAGAGCAATTTCAATAGCACTCATATAAAATGGAAGATTGTAGAAATAAGTATAGTGCTTGTAATGATACCATGTTAACATTACAAGACAAAACGTTAACATTTGAGAATACGATTAAACAACTGGAGGATAAAGTAATACACGGGGTCTATATGCCTAGTGTATCTTTATCGCAAATACCAGTTAGTGCAGAAAATATACCCAAATTCTCGGGATTTTACAAGGATTCATGAGGCGTTCATGAGGACTATTAAAACCTACATGAGGGGCATATCGGATGAAATGTCCAAATTACATTTCATAAGGGGATGTCTTAAAGATTATGCACTCCAATGGTATGATATGATCATTGATGAAGTGGCAAACTTTAGAGATTTTGAAACCCGCTGAGTAAGACAGTACTGGGGTCAAACACAACAAAGAAGGATAAGACATGATCTGGTGTTTGGTAAATACAGATCAGGATCCTCCAGAGAGAATTATACAATAAGGAAATATTCTTTCCTTAAGCACATACAACCAATGATAGAAGAAATTGACATTGTATAGCAATTAGCTGAACATTTTGATCACAATGTTACGCAGGCAGTGGCTCTACAAGGAATAGATACTGTAGAAGGATTACTGGAAATGGTTAAAAGGTTAGACGATGTGGATGAGAAGGGTTATGGATACAATAGAAATAATCCAAATCCTGGTACAAATTAATCACCTCGACAGCAACAGAATAATAATAATGGACAAGTAAACAATTCAGGTCAGAATAGACAGAATTATGGGAATAATCCGTACATAAATAATAGGACCAGGAACTTTGAAAATAAGAGAAAGAATGTCAGAATTACAGGAAGGAAGAAAGGACTGATGAAAGGGACAGAAAAGTAAATAATGTCCAGGTCAAGGAAGATAAGAAGGAAACAATTCGCAAAGAAAAACAGGAATCGGAAGGAGCGATACCGAAGGATACCAGACAATTACCGATGAATAAGGAATGGGTAAACACTACTTATTCAGGTGCAACTTCGTTGGATTTTTAAGGAAACCAGTCAAAAAGAAAAACAACATACACAACATCTATAATTTTGAAGATCTTACGAAGATCACAACAGAACTACCGCACATCACAATCAAGCTTGGAAATGAAGAAGTGGAGGCATTATTGGACACAGGAGCGCAATTATCACTATTAGACAGTAGCATTATAGATAAAAATATAGAAAATTTGGGAAATTATATGCCCATCAGAAAGGTAAATTTGATTACTGCAAATAAAAAATCTATGATCACAGTAGACAAAGTTTTTTGCATAAATGTTAAGATAGATAAGTTAGAATTGTTAACAGAATTTATTATAGTACCTAATTTAAATAGTAACTGTATTTCGGGAATGGACTTTTTAAGTCAATATAGTACAAAGCTTAATATGGAAGATAAGACATTTCATATTAAGGATTCAGTAATCTCCTGGAGCAAAGATGCACAGGACGATGAAATTTTAATTAATAATTTATTTATAAATAAAATTACTGAACAAGACGTCACAAAAGAAATGGATAGTAGTTTATTCGTCAATAAAAGTGCACATCCTGTGAAGAATCCTCAAAGGGAGGACTTCACGATAAATAGGGATGGTACAGTATTAAATTGCGATAAACAATACAAAAGCCATGTGAGCGATCTTCTTAGTAAATATAAGAAATTATTTGATAATAGTCCAGGCCTAGCCAAAGGATATCAACATAAACTCAAGGTTGATGAGACACAACCATTCAAAGTAAAAAATTATCCCATTCCTAATAAATACAGAGAACAGGTAAAATTAGAAATAAAAGAGACGTTAAAAAACAATGTCATAGAGAGAACAGAATCAACATTTATCAACCCTATAGTTGTAGTGGTAAAGAAAAATATAAATAATCAGAAAGAAGCCAAGCTACGTCTATGTCTTGACGCGAGGAGTCTTAACTCAAGAACCTCTCCTAATTTTGAAGCCCCACAGAGTATACATACCTTTATTAACAAGGTGTACCGATGCCAGGTGGTTCACAAAAATTGATCTTAAAAGTTCTTTTTGGCTGGTGCCATTACATAAGGATTCTAGAAAGTATTGTTCATTTATGTTTAATTCACTAGTATATTCATACAAAGTTGTTCCATTTGGTTTGTCAACGGCTACAGCGGCCTTGGTCAGAGCCATGCAACAAATTTTAGATCCACATGAAGAATATGTTTCTCACTATGTGGATGATATATTAATATTTAATAAAGACTTAGAAAGTCATAAGGTATCTGTGGACAAAGTATTAAATACTCTAGCAGAAAATGATTTAAAAATAAATCTTGAGAAATGTGAATTTTATAAAAGGAGTGTAAGCTATTTAGGCTATATTATAGATGGTAAAACTATCACTATAGAAGAGAAAAAGTTAGAAGCTATAAGAAAATATCCAAGACCTAAAAATATAAAAATGTTAAGAGGATTTTTAGGCATGATTAATTACTACAAACATTTTATTCCAAAAATATCAGATCAGACCTACATGTTATTTAGGATGATCAAGAAGGGAGTAAAATTCAAATGGTCTCAAGAAACATTGAAGGCATTTGAAAATGTAAAAGAAAATGTTTGTAAGGCTTTAATAATAAACTTACCTGACTTTAAGGAAGAATTTGTACTAAGGTGCCATGCATCAAATAATGCGATAGCGGCAGAACTATTACAGATAAGAAATGGAGTAGAAATGCCAATCTGTTTCTTATCAAGAATCCTAAAGGGATATGAATTAAACTATACGACATCTGAAAAGGAACTCCTGTCTTTGGTTCATTCAGTGTCAAAACTAAAATATTATTTACTAGGGAATACCTTTTTGGTCGAAACAGATCATTTATCTTTGATTTTTCTTATGAAGACGAGATTTAATAACTCTAGAATATATAGATGGTCACTTTTATTATCTGAATATTCATTCAAGATAAGACATAGAAGAGGAACAGGAAATATTGTTGCTGATGCATTGAGTAGAGCTCATGGTGGCATCAAACAACAAAACTCATATCAAATAAATCATTATGATTTAGAACATGCTCCAGATTTATACAATCGAGAAAGCATTGAAGTTAGTCAGCAATCTGAAGAGATGCTAGACATTAAAAGAAGAATTCAAAGAGAAGGAAATTATAAAGGTTATCATATGAGAGACAATATAGTATATAAGACTTTAGGAAATAAGAATTTAATTGTTTTAGGTAGGGATTTAGCATTAAGTATTATTAGAAATGTACATAATAATTTAGGGCATCCTGGAAATAGGAAAACTTTCCTTATATTCAGAGAGCAATTTTATAGTTTTAAGGATAAACGTTTAATAGCTGCAGAAAATAAAAAATGCAGACAATGCTTATTGGGCAAATACAAAAATAGAGTTAATCAAAATATTGTACATAGTATTAGAGTAGAGAACAAACTAGATTTAGTAGCTGCTGATTTTCTGGGTAATTTAATACCAGGAGAAAAAGGATATTGTAATATTTTCGTAATGGTAGATATTTTGACTAAATATGTTAAATTATATCCTACTAGAAAATATAATACACAAACGGCAATAAATTGCATAAATCAATTTATCAACGATCATGGACAAATAAAGAAGTTATTAGTAGATAATGCATCCTACTTTAACAATGAAAGATTCATACAAGAATCTAGAGATATGAATGTAGAGGTTATCTTCACTAGTATTAGACATCCACAAGCTAATCCGAGTGAAAGATATATTCAAGAAGTAACTAGACATTTGAGAATGTTGACACATCAAAGACATACTGCTTGTGTAGGATATGTTGAAGACGTAGAAAATAATATTAATTTCATGCCAAGTGTGACAACTAATATAAGTCCATACACTTTGATGCATTGAAAACATCCACCCAGACCTTGGTGTCAGGATACACCGATGGTGGACAATCTTGGAGATTTAATACATCAAGGCAAACTAAGACAAATGAATAGAGCTGAGCAATACGTGAGAATGGAGAATGAGAAAATAAGGACCCACAAAACGTATCAGGTTGGAGATCTCGTAGTGGTGAAGAACTACAGATTAGGGAGGAGACATTTGAATAAATGTGCGAAGTTAAATTTACCGTTCATTGGACCATACAAGGTAAATAGAATTTTAAGTGATGTAACCTATGAATTGCAAGAAATGGATAATGAAAACATAAAAGGCAAATATCATGTATCAATGCTGTATGATTACATAGATATAGAGAATGAATAAATTGTTGACGTAGAGATCACATCAGTGTTTGCGATGTGCGTCGTTCAGGTAAATAACCCTTATTGTAATGAACGTACACACACAGCAAACAAGGGATATATATGCCGTGATCCCTACATTGGTCAGGCATTGTAAAATAAATAAATAATTATGTAATAGAATAAGTAAATAATTTATTAGTAGTAAGTGTAGGTATAGAAAAATGTATCATAAGTTGCATAACCGCAACGGCGTAACATTATAATGTAAGATGTACAAAAATAAAACTGAAATAAAATTTATTTGAAAGGTACAGAAATAAATACCAAAAGTAAAATTCATGTATTCTATATTTGTAGAAACGAGGAGCACAAGATGCAATTTCAATATACAAAGACAGAACCAAATTTTATACATTGTGTGAAAGTCGCATTAAGTGTTTTGAGCAATAAATCACTATTCAAAATGAATAGACGTAAATTTGTAAGAGATTGTTATTTGTTCGACATTTTATGGTCATACTTAATAATATAATAAATACCTGAGACTTAAATCTAAATATAATTTTAAAAGGAATATGTAAAAAAAGGTATATTATTTTATTATTCGACACAATGTAATAAAGAAAAGCTTCAGTGGCAGGTTTAAATCCAATTTTGTCCAGGAAAGATTCCGGAAATAACACATTAAAATTGGTTTAATCTCATTAAAATCTACAAAGAAAAACAATGTTCAATATTGTTAACAGCTGCATACAAATCAACCTACAAGAAGACGAGGAAAGATGGTTCGAAGATATGGATGAAGTTATCAAGGTCCAGGTTCATAATAACATGATTAATAAAAGGAGCATTCCAGTCGTATGCAATGTTTTTCCTATTATTGTAAAAGCAAACGTCTGCAAAAGAAAGATACGAATAGTGTTAAAAAATAGTAAAAGAATATATTTAAATAATGATGACAGAAGCAACGAATTCATTTATAAACATAATGAAGGATGGCGTTAATGAAAAGGAATGTACCTACCAAGATAAGAATATCGCAAATGTGCATTGACATTAACAATAACAAACAATTTAAGTGCGTGCATAATTTTGTGTAATTTCGAGATGTCAAACAATAATTGGTGCAGGTCAGTTTAGGGAGAACGTCAAGAAAATAAATCTGAGCAGGACAATGCCAACATAAACGTTAGTGTGGAGTGTGTGGCGCTGCGAACGATGTATGGTTTTTTCGGGCGACCGAAAATGATAAGAAGGCAAGTACGAGAGAGGTACGTGAGAGTCGTCGTCGATCCATGGGCGAAGCAGTCTGATTTTAAAAGACGCGGTGAATCTTCGATCTTCATATTTTGATGATTGCAGATGTATTATACACTGCACAGAAATCATCCTTAGCAAATGTATTAAGTTATTTTATTTTAAATAAGTATTTTTCATTTCACAATTAATTTTTTGTCATTTAGTTTAATTTCATTTTTTTTTTATTAACTATCAATATGACCGAACAATATAAAGAGGAATTTGATGAAATATATGAGCATCATAAGTAAGTTATACTTTAATAATAAATTATGCTGAAGATACTACGTGGAAATGTTCATCTTTAGCAAAGCGTTTAATGAATTTATTTAATATTTTAGATGGGATTAGTATCTTCTTTGTTATAAGTAAAAATAAATAAATAAATAAAACGGAGTCTTGTTCACAATGGAGAGAGGCATCAATAATACAACGTGTGAATGTTTGTTAGCGATGTTATCTATACTTTGTTAATAAGTTTTTGTTTTGATGCAAAATTTTTATAGGGAATTCAAATATTATACGTAAAGATAGGTGCATTTTTGATAAACAATAGCCAATTTGTGATATGTACAGCGTGCAAATATTTGCATATGATAATTGGTGACAGTATTATCAAGGTGTTTTCCTGTTCTGCGGAATTTTGTATTTTTCAAAGACACTTCGTGTGAATGAATGCCTTTGTGGAAGCAAAATCTAGCATAGTATAAGAAAACTATTATTTCTTTGAAATTACACAATGTTAAGATATTAATATAACAAAGAGCGATATTTATTCTAAATCTACATGTTATATTCGTAATGTAATGTGTTTACGTATTTATATTTCTTACTTGTTATTGGAATGTAAAAGGACAATTTCGTTTGCGGCCACATGTGACAAGAAATTATTTTCATCGACACTATTATTATACGATGTTAAAAATAGAATATAAATATTTTATGAGATTTAGTTTTTTATTAGTAACCTTATCCTATAAATTTTAAATAAGAAATGTTGTTAGAAAAACAAAAGGAACATCACTGCTAGAACCTACAAGAAATACACGAATGTTAATAGAGATTGAATTAACAAATTTAATAAAGAAATCTTTCACATGACAACGTTATCTCTACATTCGTTTAAATTACGCAGCTTTGTATTATTGTAATTTGATTGAGTTATGCTGGTACAAGATTATCAATTTTTTTTCAATACAGAGTTATAGCATATAGAATTTGATGGCGATGCCTAACGTATAGCAATTACACATTTATTATAAATAAAGAATAATAAAATTTGTCATCAAATATAATATATGCTATTATAGCAATACGTCAATTTTCAAAAAAATCTTCCGCCATTTTGTTTTTTTTGACATTTTGATTTTGGATTTGTGATCGGCGACCTAACACATCCCCGTATCTAAAATTTCACATTTATACGTCAATTTTCAAAAAATCCTTCGGCCATTTTGTTTTTTTTTGACATTTCGACTTTGGATACGTGATCAATGACACCACAAAAACTCCCAAGTACCGAATTTTACTTTAATCAGAAGAGAGAAATTAATTTCAGCTAGCTCCGCCCACACTGCATGTATGCGTAATTGTTTAAACAAAATTATTACATAAGGGCACATCAATGTTAAAACCAATGCTTTTCCCCATTAAGGAAACGGGGCATACGC
Source organism: Amphimallon solstitiale (assembly GCA_963170755.1). Taxonomy (NCBI): domain Eukaryota; kingdom Metazoa; phylum Arthropoda; class Insecta; order Coleoptera; family Scarabaeidae; genus Amphimallon; species Amphimallon solstitiale. The sequence goes on along the minus strand of OY720677.1, from coordinate 78,534,398 downwards.
GTTCTGGAATTATCGTATTTTAATTCAAATCATTATTAAAATATTAATCGACCCCTGTACATACATAAAAATATTAAATCAAGCGGGACCGTTACGTATTATGTGGAGATGCAGAACCAACAGCGGTGAGCCGACTAGGAATCTGCTCACATTCTATGTATTAACGATAATGGAACTAGAACAAAATACAGGTCTCCCCACCTTCAATGTAATGTTTAATGGCTTAACGTAGCAACGGTAGTGTATTGCACATGGGTATGTTTCTCTCGGTGGAAGGGGTAAACATCCGTGCGCTGTAAGTCGTCAGTCGTCATTATATCTGTAACGACGATCGGTGCATGTAGGTTGTTACGCGCGCCGCAGTCGGTTCCTGTTCAGTAACTATGAATACGTAATAAATAAATACTTTCACAGTTAGTCGCCGCTTGGTTTGTTTTGTTTCAAAATTCCAGGGGGTGCAATTGCTCACTTGCTCTCATTAAAGAGCCGCCACTGGTTGTAGGTAAGAAGTTAACCATTTTCAGTTTTCTAGATTCACTTATTTAAATATCTGAATTTGTTGTACCTTCAAGTTTTTGTTTTATTTATACTTTGTATTTTGAGCTCAGGACAGTTTTTATATATTTTTTGTTTATGTGAATAAGTAAAAGAGCATGGGCCAAACGAGCGTATAAGTCTAAGTACAGCAGTTTATCAAGAGTGGCAGCAATTGTTGGATGGCGAACGAAAAAATTTTGTATGTAGGCGTAAAAAACAAGTTTTGTTTAATTTGTGCAAAATTTGGTAAATCTAAAGATCATGTATGCTACAAAAATTTGTCTTCGTCGCCAACAGCCATGAAATCGACAATTATTGCGGAAGGTTTTCGACATTCTCGTGAAATACACATTTGGTAGATTAATAGGGGACGATGATAGCAGCGTTCTTAGAAAACTACGTGAAACGGCTCCCTACGGTCCCCAAAAAATTATTGAAAAAATTTAGTGCCGAAATTATATATTACGTAATTATATAAATAACATTACTGACTGTTTGAAGAAACTCAAATTCAATTCGGACATAAGACCATTAATAACAAACAATTTACATAGATTCCGAGCGGCCATGACAAAAGCAATTGAACATTACAAAAGTTCGAACTTAACAATAACAAACCAGATAGTGAAACTGCAGCATGCATGACATTATAAATGGATCAACACATATTTTTGGTGAACACTCGAATTGTGCTTCTTACTTTTGTCAAGGATCAAAAGAAGGCGAGATCAATATGTTTAAAAATTTCAGAATTTTAATATGTATGATGACTTTATTAACGCTCAGTCGGCTCAGCCTAATAGTAGATCTTTAATAGGAAACGTAGATGCCAACATTGTAGTATCTTTTAATTCAGTAATTGTAAAATTTGTAGGACGTAAAAGATTCTATTATATTCAACGTAATTCTTCCAGTGCACATTGCAAAGAGGCAGCAGTTTCATTCAATTGTAAGGGCAAATATCACTCAAAGCTTCAGACCGAATATAGATGTATACGACAGTGTCTGAAAAAAAAACGGTATGAGAAGAAAACATTTTATAAGAAACAAGAAACACATTCAGGAAGTACGAACGATCGTGACTATGGGCCGGAGGCAAATGTATATTGTATTGAAGATATAAATAATCAAAATTACGAAGAAAAAAAAGATACATATTTGAAGAATTAACAGCATCAAATTTTGGCAAGATAATGAAATTGAGGAGAACCACATTTACGGCCAATACTGTGAAGGCTTTATTATACCAGGAATTTATGGGAACGAATGCGACACTGCACGGTAATGAAAAAGAAGAGCAAGCTGTAAAAGCTTTTGAATATTTGGCAGATCTACAAGTCGAGTCTTGTGGTCTTCTTATTCAACCTGTTTATAGATTTTTATCGGCATCTTCGAACGGAATAATTTCTAATCAAAACGCGGTTATTGAAGTAAAATTTACCCTTTACTTCAAAGGCTCGCCAAGCGACTCCATTTGAAGCTACAGGAAAAAAATAATTAAATTTTTAGAAATTAGGAACAGCGAATTACATTTAAAATCTAGGCACCATTACATGTACCAAATATAGGGAGAGTTAAACATAGCTCAGAAAGATGTATGTTACTTCATAGTCTGGATTCCGGAGAATACTTGGTATGAGACAATACACAGAGGTGAAGAACTCTGGCCAGAAATGGTAATTAAATTAGAATAATTTTATTTTCTAAAGATGAGATGTTAAATAAAATTGCAAATAATTCAATTGAGATGTTAAATAAGTCAAAGATTTTGGAAAAAGCTTTAAAATATGAAATTGCAAATAATTCAAAAGCTTTAAAAAATGAAATTGCAAATAATTCAAAACAATTCGAGACTACTATGGTGGCTCTAAAAGATGAGATGTTAAATAAAATTGAAAATAATTCAAAACAACTCAAGACTATTAAGGAAGACATTCAAAAGAATTCATCTCATATGCGACAGGAATTTTCTGAAGCCATCGAAGCCGTAGAACAGAAATTGAGGGACGAATTTAAAGCTTCGATTGCCAGCGATGAACGACTGCAGTCCCCATGACACCTCAAGCGAAAGCCTGGAGATCTGCCGAACAGCAAAGGCAAAGGTAAAACCTCCCACCTTCGATGGAAAGACGTCATGGATGACGTACCTAAAACAATTCGAAGTGGCTGCAGGAGCAAATGGATGGACGTCCACGGAGAAAGCTACTGCCCTGATTGTGTCATTAAGAGGAGAGGCCAGTGATGTTCTGCAGACCATACTTCCGGAAGAGTGTCAACATTACCCTCAATTGATCAAGCGTCTTGAGATGTGGTATGGGCATGCACACCTGGAGCAGGTGTATCACATACAATTGAAGAATCGTCTGCAGAAAAAGGGTGAAAGCCTCCAAGAATTCGAAGCGGATATCGCCCGTTTGGTTCGTCTGGCGTATCCAACGGTTCCAGATAGCTTCTCGGAACAGTTGGCTGTGCAGACATTCATAGATGGTCTTCGAGATGGCGATACACAGCAAGCACTGAGGCTGGCAAGACCAAAAACCCTAATTGATGCTTTGGCACATAGTCTCGAGTTCGAAACCGCAAAACTAGCCTCTCGAAACCCTGCAAGAGTATGCTCTGTTAGAGATCTACCAGAAGCCGAAGAATCCTTAGAACAGGTAGTCCGACGATTAGTGAAACAGGTGCAACCTAAGAGAAGAACGCTCCGATGCTGGAATTGTGGTGAAATGGGCCATGTTCGTAGTAAATGCGAGAAGGAGCCCAAGAAACCCATAGCGGAGCAGCAGGAAAACTAAAACGGGTCGATGAGAAGAGGCAATCGTCGACCCAGTATCGTAGAGCCTCAAAATCAGTAGCGCAAATTGCATCTCTGCAACACCATGCCAATAACCACACGTAGATGTTATTCTGGAAGGAAGAACTTATGCCGGCCTATTGGACACTGGGTCGACGAAAACCATAGTGCGACCCGATGTGATTCAAAAGAAGAAGTCGTTACTACACAGCAAATGGCAACTCAGAACAGCAACAGGCGAAGCGGCTACCGTAAAAGGAGAAGTTGATGTGAAGATCGGCATTGGACCAGTATCAATCCAACATCGCGTCCTGGTTGCGGACATAGAGGAAGAAGTTATTTTGGGAATGGATGTGATGAAGCAATATGGGTTCCAGTTGGACCTGAAATTGGGCGTCTTGAAGATAGGCAATGAAGAACTCGTCCTCCGTTCTATGGAATGGTTATTCCATACGTATTGTGCTAGTGGAGGACGCTGTCCTGGGTGAACGGACTGAGATGATCCTGGAAGCTTGCATGGAAGGAGACCGGACTGAAGGGAAGGTTACGATGATGGAGCCAAAGGTTGATGATAAAGAAGTGGTCCGAGGAATAATGATTGCAAAGGCGCTGGTAAGATCCCAGAGGACCGTGCCAGTAAGGGTAATGAACGTCAATTATTACCCCGTGACGTTGAGGAGAGGCAATGTATTGGGATGGTGTTGTCCCGTGTCGGCCTTCGTTCATCAGGATCAAGCGGAAACGGGTACGCCTGCTGACGTTCCAGAAGAGCTCCGAAACGTCATCAATTTTGCTTGCCGAGGTCTGAATAGGAAGGAACAACAGCAAGTTAAAGACCTGATATGCCGATATCGAGATGTCTTTGGAATCAAGAATGGCGCTAAAGGTAGAACCAATGTAGTCACGCATAAGATAGATACAGGCGATGCACACCCAATTCGCCAAGCACCCAGAAGACTACCATTGGCAAAACGTCAAGAAGCCGAACAAATTGTACGAGACATGGAGAGTGAAGGTATAATTGAGCCTTCTAACAGTCCTTGGGTTTCGCCAGTGGTACTTGTGGGGAAGAAGGATGAGTCAACCAGATTCTTTGTAGACTACCGCCGACTTAACGAGGTGACGAAGAAAGACAGCTATCCTTTGCCACGTATAGACGACACATTGGACACTGGCTGGGACAAAATGGTTTTCCACCTTGGACTTGAAGAGTGGTTATTGGCAAGTGGGAATGGAGCCTAGCGATAAAGAAAAGACTGTGTTCTCTATGGGGGCGGGCCTGTGGCATTTTACGGTCATGCCTTTTGGGTTATGTAATGCGCCTGTCACCTTCGAGCGACTTATGGACACAGTGTTAAAGGGACTCTCGTGGAACACTTGCCTGGTTTACCTTGATGATGTGATTGTAGTTAGGAAAACCTTTCAAGATCACGTGAAGAATTTGGAGGAGGTATTCCGAAGGCTACGTGGTGCAAACCTGAAGTTGAGCCCTAAGAAGTGTCATCTTTTCCGCAAAGAAGTAAGTTACCTTGGGCATGTGGTGTCTGGAAAAGGAATTGCTGTCGACCCAGAGAAGATAGAAGCCGTGCGAAAATGGCCCATCCCAAAGGACAAGCATGAGGTGAGAAGTTTTCTGGGATTGTGCACGTACTATCGGCGCCAACATTGCAAAGTCCCTGACTCGTCGGACAGAAAACGGGCCTTTCCACTGGAATAGCGAATGTCAAGCGTCTTTCGAAGTACTGAAGGAGACTCTGATAAGTGCATCAATCCTGAGCTATCCGTTGCCAGTTGGTAAATTTATTTTGGACGCTGATGCTAGCAATGTTGGGATTGGCGGCGTACTCTCCTAGGTACAAGAAGGGCAAGAGAAGGTAATCGGATATTTCAGCAAGACGCTTTCCAAGCCCGAACAGAACTACTGCGTGACCAGACGTGAGCTACTGGTAGTGGTCAAGTCCATCGAACATTTTTACAAGAACCTATATGGAAGGAAGTTTCGATTAGAACCGATCACGCAGCGTTGAAGTGGCTCTTTTAAAAACCCTGAAGGTCAGGTGGCCAGGTGGATTGAGAGACTGCAGGAATACGACTTCGACATCGAGCACCGAGCCGGCCTTAAACACCAAAACGCTGATGCTCTTTCAAGGAGACCATGTCCAGAAGACTGCAGGCATTGCAACCGGGTAGAAGCAAAATCGGCCAACACACTCAGAACTACCGTGGTTGACGATCAGTGGCAACCTGACAATTTGAGGATCGATCAGGAAGCTGATGAAGACCTTGGTTCCTTGATGGTTTGGAAAGGTACTGGTCACAGACCGGCTTGGCAAGAAGTAGCTCCTCGTTCACAGGGACTGAAATCCTACTGGGCTCAATGGGACTCTCTGAAGGTGGAGAATGGCCTACTCAAGCGTGTTGTGGAGAACCCAGATGGAGAATGGCAAAAGATGCAGGTGGTCATCCCTAAGAAAAGGATACCTGATGTACTGCAACAACTCCACGATGACAGCTCCGGAGGACACTTCGGCGTACATAAGATACTCGAGAAAGTACGCCAACGATTTTATTGGGTGAATTGCACACGAGACGTAAAGGAATGGTGCCGAAAATGTGCGACTTGTGCCACCAGCGATGGACCCCAAAGACGTCGACGTGCCCCCATGAAGCAGTACAATGTAGGAAGCCCATTCGAAAGGATTGCCATAGATGCGGCTGGGCCATTTCGTGACACTGACAGTGGAAATAAATACATAATTGTCGTAATGGATTACTTCACCAAATGGGTCGAAGCCTATGGCCTTGCCTAACCAAGAAGCCGCAACAGTCGCGGAAGTGCTCCTGAAGGAATTTGTTAGTCGGTTTGGCGCACCCTTGGAACTCCATTCTGATCAAGGGAGGAATTTTGAATCGACCTTATTCCAGAATATTTGCGATCTTCTGGCCATTAGGAAAACACGAACGACGCCGCTGCATCCGCAGTCGGATGAAATGGTGGAACGCATGAACAGGACGATGCTCAAACACCTGTCGATTTTGGTGGCAGACCATCAAAAAAACTGGGATGAACATTTGCATCTTCAGCAAATTTGTTATTCGGAAAGGAGCTCAGGCTGCCGTGTGACCTAAAGTTCGGCTGTAAGCCTGGAGAAGACCTGGCAGGAGAAGACTACGTCAGCGGACTTACGCGGAGGTTGGAGGATGCCCACGAGCGAGTACGCAATCAGGATGCCAGCGACAGGATGAAAGATCGTTACGACGTGCAAGCCGAGAGAGGTGGTTATCGAGAAGGGGACCTTGTGTGGTTATATAATAATAATAATAATATACTTTATTCAATGTTGCAATAGAGCGTAGAACACGTTATACACATAAAGTTAAAAAACAATATATAAGTATATAAATAAGTATATAAAAGTAAAAGCAGACTTTAGACAACACATTCAAAGTCTACAAGCTCTTTAAAAAAGTCCTCGATCTTATACAAGGTTCTTACAATTAAAATATTTCTAAGTGCACTTTTAAATCGTTTTAGTGGCAGTTCTCTGATCTTGGCTGGAAGATGATTATAAATCTTCATGCACTGATGTAGAACATATTTCTGAATTTTTGTCAAGTGCGTTCGCGGTTGTGACAAAAAATTATGAGAGCTTCCTCTTGTATTATGGCAGTGTGATAGTTCATATTTTTTAAAAAATGCAAGATAGTTCTGCTTCACAAACAGTGCACATTCTAACACAAACATAGATGGCAATGTCAGTATATTGTTTAACTTGAAATGTTGACACAAGAGTCACCTGGACGCACACCAAAAACCGATCTTATGCAGGCCTTCTGAAGTATAAAAAGTCTATCCAAGTCCACCGAGTTACCCCAGAATATAACGCCGTATTTAAGTCTGGAGTACACATTAGAGTAATAAACAGTCATCGCGGCACCAACACCAACGTTTTTTGCCATCATTTTCAGAGCATAGCACGAGCTGCTTAGTCTACCAGCTAGATAATCCACATGCTGACGCCAAGACAAATGAGAGTATAGACTCTCTTCCTGGGATGGTCCATAGGGACCATCCCAGGAAAGGTGCACTCTCTACAGAAGTAAGTATATTTCCATTGTATGGCGTTTGCCAAGGTTCTTCAAAGTTGGTGAATTTTATGAAACTGGTCTTGTGTATGTTAAGTTTTAAATTATGACTGGAGAACCACTCCTCCATATTTCCAAGTTGTATTTTTAATTTATTGGAACAATCTCTCTCACCAGCTGCCCGAGTCACAATGGAGGTGTCATCGGCATACATTGACATAGAGTATAAACAGCAGTGGTCCCAGGATACAACCCTGCGGAACCCCAAAGGAAACCCTGCGCCACTCCGAGCGTATTTCCTTCCCCGTATTATCATATGTTGCTACACATTGTTTCCTTCCCGCCAGATAGGACGCAATCCACTCTCGCGCCACTCCTCTGAAGCCAACCAATTCCAGTTTTTCCAAGAGGACTCCATGATGAACTGTATCGAAAGCCCTAGATAGGTCTATTAGAGTACAAATTACGCTTTCTTGATTATTAATACCATCGAATATTTCCATTAGAAATTGGAACATAGCTCTTGTTGTTGATTGTCCCCTCACATAACCATTCTGGGTCGTGTTTAATAAATTGTTTTTGTCCAAAAACTTTACGATTCTTGTCAAGATTATTTTTTCAAAAATTTTTGAGATGTTTGATAGCAGGGCTATGGGTCGATAGTTTTCGAACTTCGAATTATCGCCCTTTTTCCTGATCCTATAATCCTCAACGTCGCCGAGGCCTGTCCCCAAAGCTTCAACAACACTGGGAGGGACCATGCGAAGTACTAATGCGAATAAATGGCGTGGTTTATCGCATAAGACGAACACCCCATAGTAAGTCAAGGGTGGTGCATTTCAACCGATTGGCCCCATACCATGGACATAACAACGGCGAAGTAACGGATGTGCGACAAATTACCAGAAAACATAGAGAGCCAACTTATGGGAATTTCATGCAAGAATATTCTGGTACCAGGAAGGCTCGTTTTGGAAGTATAACGGAGAAGCAACAGGATCTTTTTACGGTACCCTGTGATTATGCCTTGGCTCACTATGTGGCCCATGACCTATGTATGCGTAGAGGGATTGCCGTGGAATTCAAGAGGAGATATGGCGGTTGGTAAAACTCTGGAGATAAAGCGTGACGGATGATCTATCTGGTCACAAAGGAGGCTGGCAATTCCGAAGCTGGGCTGCGGGTTAGACCGTTTGGAATGGTGAATCGTAAGAAACATGCTGGAGGTGGCGTTTCGGCATACTGGTGTGGAAACAGTCGTATGCAGCTATCGGCCCAATCAGCCGGTTATACAACCTAAGACGGTGGATTGCCATTTCTACAAGACAACTGGGTGCACCCGTGGGTCCCAATGTAGATTCCGTCATCCACCAACAACAAGAACATGGAATAGCGTGTTTCGGGGCAAAACGCAGTTCTTAAGAAGGGGGCAATGTAACACAAGTACGGCGTAAGCAAAAAGTCTGGATCTTCTCTCGTATATTCCCGGACTTATCGAGAAGAAAGACCTAGTTTTCTCGTATATTTCTACATTTTTTGTATGCATATATAAAAGCAGCTGAGGTCCCGGAATGAGTAATTCATTGAATAGTATTCGTACAGTTCAAAGAAACATAAATATAGTGAGTAGTGCAGTTTTATTACAGTTCAAGAAATACATAAATACTACAGACATAAATAGTAGTGATAGATATAAATACGTGTGTTAATTTATTTGTAGTAGTTTTAAGTGCGATACATTTATTTCATATTTTTATATTGTGATTAATTTTAAGTATGAAAATATACAGACTGTTTCAAAACAATTGCACGAGTTGTTTATTTCGACCCCGAAAACGCTACAATATTAAAGTTTTTGTTCGGTGCACGTGTGTTTTTTCGCCGAGTACACCAGACAACACATTTGAGAATCAGTCTCACTTCAACGGCCATCAAGCAATAATGTGGCAAAAAACAATTAAATATTGGTACAAGCGAGTACGATAATTTGTTAGTTTGTACATCAAAATGCAAATGTAGTTATGTATGTGAATAAATATTAAATGCACTGAAGGTTTATTTATATCTACAAAGCTATCTCAAACAAAAAGAAAAATAATTCGTTCCGTTGGATTATTTAAAACACAAAACAGATGCTGTAAATAAAAGAAAATCAATTTGATTTTTAGTGTACCAAAAATAATTGTTTGCAATAGCTGGCGTACTGGCCCCTGTGGAATCATTGTTTGACTTTATGGTGTATTTAATTAGGAGACTAAATTTAATTTTTTTAAAATTTCTCAACTTGAAATAATTTATGTCTTGACTCCTTTTTTTCATTTTTTATTCAGCTAGCGAATTTAACGGATTTTAATCGTTCATTCAATATTATAACATAATTTCAGATTTGTTCGAACTTGGTTCTTTTCAAAATCAAGATTTTTTAAATACGAAAGCATTAACGTACCGTGGTGAGAAGTTCAAATGAAAGACCTCATGATGCGTTTCCTTTTCACATGAAGGTACGTACTATTTTATGATATTCCAAAAACAGAATGAAAGATCATTAAAAGAATCAATGAAAATGTTCATTATTAATTAAAAATAAGAAGGATTTTCTTATGCTAATACATAATAAATTTTAGGATAAGCTGTCGCCTCAGATAAAAGATGTGCTAAACCGTAAAATGAAATCTGGCGAAAATTTTTCACCAGAACTTAGAAGTTTCGCTTTAACATTGAATTTTTATTCTCCAAAAGCATACAGTTTTGTAAGAAGAGTATGAGCAAAATTGCTACCACATCCAAGTGCCATTCGACGATGGTATAGTGTTAAGATGGAGCTCCAGAGTTCACAAAAGAAGCTTTGGATGCAATAACTCTGAGAAGTAGAAGCTCATCTCCAAACAAGATTATGTGCAATTTGGTCATGGATGAAATGTCTATTCGAGAACAACTGCTCTAAGATAGCAGCGGAGATTAGTTCCATAGGCAAGTGGAGTTGGGCACTGGGCAGCAATCTGGGTTGGATAATCCTCCACTGTCAAAAAATGCTTTAGCTTTTATGACAGTTGCTTTGAATCAAAAGTGGAAAATTCCAATAGGGTACTTCTTGATAAAAGGCCTAGACGGGGAGCAAAGAGCCACTTTATTGGTTAAAGCTTTAGGACTATTACATGATACAGGAGTGGAAGTGCGTTCAATCACATTTGATGGTGCTTCAAGCAACATTGTGCACCACATTAGGTGCCAATTTTTCATGTGGACCAACTATTACCAAAGTCACCCCCGGTGAGAGCAACGACGTTTTGGGGTGTTCGAACTATGTTGTAAAAGTTATAAAAAAACAAGATATCGTGACTGGCAATCAGTCAGTTTTTGACAGTAATTTTAATTTAATTTTTGGACAGAACATATATGTTGTAGAAAGATTAGTATTAAGTTTTTTTTTCTGTTACTACAATAAATATTTCGTTTTAAAGAAAAAGGAACATCTTCTTTGTGAGCTGAAGGTTGGAAAACTCATCCGAATAACCTTTTTTTCTACATCCAGTATCTCAGAAGAATGTTTACATTTTTTTGGGATTTTTGTCACATGATCAAATTAGTTAGGAACACCATAGGTGATAAAAAAGATATCAAAACTGGAAGTGGAGAAGTGACTAAACGGGAATACATCGAGAAGTTGCATGCATTGCAAGAAGAGCAAGGGTTGAAAGCCGCCAACAAATTAACAACGAGACACCTAAAGTTTCAGGCGAACAAAATGAAATGGCAGTTCAAACCCTCAGTCAGAGAGTGCACGACTCATTTGTATTTGTCTCAGAACACTTGAGTGACCCAACGGTGGTAGAAAAGTTCGAGGGCTGTATGACAACTGCTAATTTATGTTTGCAGTTCAATAATATGACAGACATGCTGAACTGCAAAGATCAGTTTTCTACAAAGCCGTTTGCCTTCCCAATAAAGGAAGAATTTTTATAGAGTGAAAATAATTGCATCTGAATTTGAAGATAATGTGAAGGATCTGTATACACTTGAAGGAACACAAATAATCCAGTCGCCAAGAAATACAGGCTTTTTAGGGATCCTAATCAATCTTCAAAACATATTTAATTATATATATATATCTAGATTTACAAGCGCTAGGTTTGGATTATCTATTAACGTACAAGTTGACGCAAGATTATCTTCAAATTTTTTTTGGTGCTATAAACAGTCGTGGCGGTTTCAACAATAATCCCAACTGCCAGCAGTTCAAAAGCGTCTATAAAAGGCTTTTAGTGCGCTATGAACTGAAGGACTATGATAATGATAATTGTGTCTTCGATGAAGTGCCAATACTTCATGTTACTTCAACTCCAAAGTTGAAAGAAAACTTGGATAGTGGATACATCATAAATTTTGAATCTATCGGAGATATCAGTTTTGCCCATGACCTTTCCAGAGTGGCAGAATATGTTGAAAATGTTTCGAAGTACATTAGTGGCTTTGTCGCCATAAAGTTATCACAGTGCATCAGATGCCATGTATGTGTACCACACTTATTTGGGCCAGATGGCCTCAAGCTCATTTTAACAAAAATAAAAGATAGAGGGCCTTTTCATATCCTTTCACAAGGCATGCAAAATATTTGTGTACAAGCAGAGAGATGTTTGCGAGAATATAACCATTTAATACATATGGGGGGTTTAGACAGTTTACAATAAATAAAATTATTAGGAAAATGGGGATTCCATTTGACACTGCAGAAATGGATGGCCATTGCCAATATCAAAACCTATCTTTTAATCATCGATTTCAGTTGGTGAAGTCCGTAATTATTTTGTATTTAAATATTATGTTCTTTCATAAATCAAAAAAATTAGGTGTGGCCACCACACGACTTTCTTATACGTATGAAAGTGTTACTTCCGGTCCGAATTTTGAAATTTCATTTATACAAAAAATATTCCAAATCCAACGCTAAATACTTTTGTACTCTTCATAAATATATATAGAATGCATAATTTACGACATATTTGCAAGAAATCGTTATGCTGTAAGAGTAAAAGTGATACTTCCGGTCCGAATTTTGATTTTTTTTTATACAAAAGATATTGGAAATTAAGTTCTAAATACTTTTATATTCGTAGCGTACCTGTCTAAAAAGCATGACTTGCAAAATATTTGCAAAAACTGATTTTCGATAAAAGTAAAAGACTTACTTCTGGTAGGAATTTCGAAAAACTTTTTTAATAAAATTGTTCACAATTTCAATTTTAAGTACATATGAATTCTTTATAAATTAGTTTAAACTTAGTAGTTGACGAAATATTGGCAAAATTCTCTTACGAAGCAGACATGCAGAAAAAGAAACACACGTGTTTGTATTCACAGAAGAAAGACCATGAAAAGAAAAAGTCACTAGACTTGTTCACAAAATAAAATAACCTGAAATCAGACTTTCGGATTTTGTTTGGTTTTATTTATATCGAGCGACTATGACTTTACTTTGGAACCGCCAGAATGTCGATATTTAAGAAAAGAGGACTGGAAAAATATATCATTTTTTTCCTATTACCTCAGCCGGTTTTGATTTTTTCTTTGGAATAGTTTCATCAGCATTTGGTAACAATATCGTTTTGTAATAATAGAACATTATATTAGTTGGAAAAATATATATTTAATATTTACTGCTTATATTAGATGTTTATTATAAATCACAATACAGTATTGTTATAGAATTTCATCATACAAAAACTTCTTTCATCACTGTAATGTGCGGAAAGTGCAAGTTATTCCAACCCTTCCAAAATTGTTTTTTCCTATTATTTTTGCCAATTTCGATTTTTTCTTTGAATGCGTTGGAACAATTTGGAACGAACCTAGAACAACCTGATACAACTGTCAGAATTTAGATTTTCGAAAAAAGGGGCACTGGTGGTAAAAGTTGTTTTTTACAATTTACTCGACCGATTATGATTTATTTTTTGAAATACTTTGGAACAATTGAGAACAAACCTAGAACAACCTGGAACAACCATCAGAATTTAGATTTTTAAAAAATGAGGAGATAACTTCTCTTTTGGATATAGTTTTTTGCAACAATATCTTTCGTATTTAAGAGACACGGTTGAGACACGGTTTTGATGTAATAGAACAGCGGATCCAGACTATGAAATAACATAAATCTTTCTTAGATAGGAGATATAAGAAAGATATATGTTATTTCATAGTCTAGACCCCGAAGAGTGTTTGGTATGAGGTAATACACAAAGACTGGACAATTAATACTGACTGTCACACGTTTAGACAAAAACACGGATTTCAAGAAATTAATCATTCTTTTTATTGCACCTACAAACGGAACATCATAAATAATAGCCTTGAAAAGTTTCCAGGGGACTACACGGCTACTTGCTTATTCCTCTACGTTTTCTATGTTCTTGTGAACATCTTTTTTCAAAAAAAAACATAGTTTAGGCCTACTGGGGATACCATGAGAACAAAAGCGCGCTTTGCTTTCTACCTCCAAGGTAGTGCAGAAAGTAGTGCGTTGACGTTTTATATGCCACATAGCGGTTATTTATAAATAAAAAGTTCGTAGAAGCTTTTCTGAAAAAAAATAAACAATGTAAAATATTAATAAAAAAATATATGAATAACAATCGGTTGTAAATTGTAGTATTAAAATTTGCTTCAAATCAATGATTACGATGAATCCGGCAAAACTCTATGTTCTTATCTTGCCGACGTTGAAATTTTTATAATTTAATTTTGCTAATTAACAATATCAGTGTCGATTGTGAAGAATATAATTTTTAATAATTTAAAACGTGCGCTACTTAGAGAATATGAATGTTTTTACATTTTGTAAGAAACACCGGCACTGTTGCAATACAAAATTGTTTTTGTCAGATTTTAGTTTTCTCTAAAACATTGCTCATATTATTAAAAAGCCTCAACTACAAATTATGATAAGAAGTACATACAACTTAGATAATTAATAATCATAATAATAATAAAACTATATATTTATTGCAGAATAAAATTTTTATTATCTAATTAATTCCGGCAAATATCATTAAAATAATTACAAATTACATAAAACTAAATAAATGCAAGCCAGAAGAATGAGTGAATGAATGAGAAAGAGCAAAAAAAAATTTGGAATAAAGTAGACCCATAAATATTTTCCTGCAATAAATGTAAATGCCGGAGACAAATATCCGAAGTTTATTTGCTTTCCAGTTGACCAGACATCGGGTCGTGTACGTGCATTCTCTAAAAGGCACACGCATTTTAAACACCTCCCCTTAACTGAGAACTTCCCCTTAAAGCATTCTAGTGTACCGACTCACCGCATGGGGGGCGCCAGCGCACGGTGTACTTTTTAATAAAAACTTTATAAACATTTTATAAAGAAATGTCACAATAAATAAAAAATTAGAACATGCGAAAAATCCTAGAAAAAAATGCACTTTCTGGCAATGTAAATTAGATTGCCGCAGCTATTTTCATTTAGAATTAAAAAGTACTTTTTTTAACTAAAATTTTCGAAAATAACATTGCCTTATTCTTTATTTATTTTCCATTCTTTTTTATAAAAACCTTTTTTAATTTAAATTAATAATAACTCTAAGAAATTGTTCAACAAGAACGGATCACATAGTGGGTCTGATGTAGCCTCTTAAGTAAACTTGTAGAGTAGATATATCGTAAAATGACTTAATGTATATTATTGTTCATATTACATTCAGACTACATATAGTGTTATTTAACCCATTTCCCATTAAGCATAATTATTATTGCTTTAATAGGGAATATATTTCTTGTTCTAAATGTGCTTTCAGGATAACAAAATATTGTTTTGTAATACATTACAACATATTTGCAAAATTAGGTAATAATTATTTTTATCAGAATTAAAGTTGCATGC
The DNA here is from genome assembly GCA_963170755.1 of Amphimallon solstitiale. Lineage (NCBI taxonomy): Eukaryota > Metazoa > Arthropoda > Insecta > Coleoptera > Scarabaeidae > Amphimallon > Amphimallon solstitiale. The sequence continues at coordinate 78,519,081 of OY720677.1, read as the reverse complement.
GCCACCACTACCTGGTATCCGATAAAAATGAAATTTTATGGGAATGTTTTTTCATCAAATGTAACCTTTTTGAGTGGTGGCAGAACAATTTTTCAAGGGTTACATAAGATGGGCCACCCTACTATGTATATATATTTATAGTTGATTTTGTTACAGGGCGAAAGAATTAAAGTGAATGCCGTTACTTGGACAAAGGTCAAGGGGCAAACTTGTATCATCATACAACAAAATAGGCATATCTGGGAAGTTTGTGGCTACCAACTCACCGAAAAGGCAAAGTCTATAATGGCACGAGCCATCTCAGGTATTTCCATCACCACCACTATAATGCATCGGATAAAAGGGTGCAGCTACGAGAGACATATAGTCTAGCTATAGTTAAAATTGTGTTAGCGAAAGTTGACACATGAGTGCTCCTTCCAAAAAATAATTAAAGAGTGGAACTACTACAAGCATTAAATCGCAAACATAAATGTTTTCATGTACACAAATCATATCTTGAGCCCCCTCTATATAAAAGAAATGAACGGTGTATTGTTATTTCTGGGTACTAATAAAAGTAGGCACATTGCATGGGAAACAAAAAACAGCATTCACGTTTGATGATAACAGGCGAGTTATTTATAATCAATTGTTGAAAAAAAGTGTCAAGTTTTGTTGGATTTGTAGTCAAACGATGGTCGTGATTATTTCGTGTTACAATGCCGGGCCGTGACATTTCCGTCTTCAATAAACAAGAATTATTGCCTTGCACGACGCTGAACATTGAAATCATCAGATATTCGCGATGTTAAATATACCTAGAGTATCTGTTGTACGAATAGTGCATAGATTTGCAGAAACTGATTCTATGAAAAGAAGACCACGTCCTAGGCATCCCCGGAAAGGGGAGGCCTAGAGGCATCGAAGTGCTTCGGCTACGGCCCCAAGAGCTCACTTCCAAGGTACGTTTCATCATTTTATTTCAACCTCTACCATTCGAAGGACACTTTATAGTGCAAATTTACGTGCTAGACCTTTAAGAGTCGTGCAAGTAGGGTGGGTACTTGCACGACACCGAGCTGTGCCCGTTTCGATTGGGCGCGGGAACACAGGGGTTGGCTTTTACGGCAGTGGCAATGGGTCTTATTTACCGATGAGGCCAGAATCGGATTGGTGAGTGATGATCATAGGCAACGGGTCTGGGGGGCACCAGGCCGTCAAGAGCGATTACATTTGCCCCGTGAAATTGTTCCTTACGAATGGGTGGGTTTTGGGGTGGTATAATGTGTAACCGCCGTACTGCGCTAATTCTCATTCAACAGAACATGACAAGAGCAGTTTACATTGAAAACATTATTAGGCCCATTAATCACCCATTACGCAATAAAATGAGTGAAAATTTCATCTTTATGGATGATAATGCCAGACCACGTCGGGCAATATGAGTTCGGAAGGCACTTGAAGAAGGACATATCACCAGATTCGATTGGCCAGCCCCATATTCACAATATTCGCAATCGGAAAAATTAACCATAGCGGCTATGGAGGAATGGAACAATATTTCGCAAGATCTTATAAATTCCTTTGTTTCATCTTTTTTTGTGTATAAAAGTTTTTTTTGCTTCTTCCGTTAGTGCCCACGTTAATCAACAATTATCATCATCAAATTTTCATCTGAAAAAATGACGTTTTCAATATAATATTTTTATTGTTCTTAATAACACACTATTATGATAATCTCTTGGGGGTCCAACACTTTTGATGTGTTGTGTGTATTTGCTTAAAATGGTTATACATGCTATCGCCAATAAAGGTTCTACAAAGGCTCTTAGTGCCATTTAAATTATACGCGCCCGGCAAGGTAATGTAGATGGCTATCAAAACTTTTGATAGTTATTATCCGTTAATGTACGTTACACATTCAAGTATTTCATATCCTATTTATTAATGTAGATGGTAACTCTATGTTTCAGTACGTGTTATTTAAAAAAGGTTATAAGTGCCGACGGTAGTATCACTTTTGATTTTGTTCGCTATTTGATGATTTAGTAAATATGGACGTTAAGCAAGTAAAGAAGAGAAAAAGTTCATAGAAAAGCAACTAATTTATTGACATAGTGGAAAGAATATGTTAAGGTTAAGAAAGCGGTAGTTGCGAAAAAAACACCTAATCACAAGGCAAGCATATTTAAGGTTAGCAACAATAAATTTGAGGTTAACAAAATGTTAACAGATGGTATGTAAATGCTATTATAATTGCAAAAAAATAGCATATGAAAGGAAGCTTCAACTTTTCGAGAGATTTTATGCTGAAAAGTATAAACGTACTTATCCGATGGGATGAATAAATGAGATAAAAACAAACGGCGTTGACATGGTACATATGCAAGTACCTCGGAAAGCAAAAGACAAATTTCTCTATCATACACAGTTCCCGATCAATGTGCAAATTTGTAGAAAGACGTTTTTGAACATTTTTGGTGTACCGTAAACCGGGGCTTCTTGAGCCTCCAGAGGCTACTTAAGCCACAAGGAAAAAAGAAAGTTTTAAATATGTCCTGGTCCAGTAAAACGAAACATATGGACATAGATAACAGTTTCTCCGACAGGTGACATCACTAGGCAGAGGCTGATGCATGAAACAAAGTTTCTGCTGTTCCCTCGTCTTTCTGATTGAGGTTATGTTTAGAAGTTGTGTAAACAGTTGTTTTAGCGATCTGCAAACATCCATCTGTGTGTTCCTGTAAACAACTGATATCCTCAAGATAAAGAGAGTTGTTTGTTTCTAATGTATTCCTAAGCCTGGACATTTGCAAGTCATTTGGACAAGATATGCGAGTTTGGTTTCCCGGTCGATGAAATGGATTTTAGGTTCATTGTAAAAAATTACCTGGACAAACTTGGGAAAACACTGAAATGTTTCAAAAACAACCTCCCTGGTCGTGACTGGGCGAAACTGTTCTTGAGTAGACAACCACAGTTGTCAATAAGGTTTGCAAATACATTACTCGTCTCGAGCGGCCATTGATGATGAATCAGTAATCAATGATTACACTGATAACTTGAGTGATCTACCAGACCGGAGTTATAATATGACGAGACATGAATGTCCGATGATCCTGGGCGGAGTAAAATTATATGCCGCTGCGGTTGCAAATACCCAGAGAAAGTTATAAACTCGACTAAGTCCACAGTGATGTTTTGTGGCAATGCCGCAGGTACAGCTTTACTTGGGCCGAAAATGGACCAACTGGTGCCAGGTACAACAGAAGCAAGCACGGCTGGATAGATCTAGCTTTACTAGAAGAATGATTTAGTACCCCATCTTCTCTGTGTGCTCAAGAAACACGAAGGAACTAAAATTATGGTTGGGGGTAATTTGTCTTCACATTCAAGCACGAAAGTTGTCAAGTTGTGTGAAGAGAATTAAGTGAATTCCTCTCATTTGACTCAGCCTCATATCTTGACGAATTGGAAACAGTGAGAAGCTGCTACAAGGCCAGCTTCTCTCCCAAAAGACCAGTTCCCCATGCTACTCAAAACTGTGTTAGATGAAATAGTGCTTAATGTGGAAAACCACTTGAACGCTGATTTCAAGCTGGCATTTTCCCTTCAAGTGCAACCCAATTTTATCTAGATTGCCAGAACAAGACAGGTCAGTGAACCTTGATCTTATTGGAGATGCTTCCTTGACTCATTTTGAACAAAACAGAGTTGACTTTGTAAAACCTCAAGGTAGAAAGAAAAAAAAGTAACGTAGCACCAGGTAAAAGCATCACTATTAACGATATTCAGTCTATAGAAGAAGAAGAGCCACACCCACGAAGAAGAAAGTAAAAGGAGCCAAATCAGCCCTTAAGTTCTGATGATCTGTATATGCCGACTCCAGAGCCTGCCCCGGGTCCTTCAAAACCCCTGTCACCAGATCCACTCCTTCTTAATCTTGATACAGTGGACGATAAAGTGGCACTAAGGAGTTCCCTTCAGGAAGGAAATTTTGTTGTGGCAACTTGGAGCGGACTGCTCGCTCCGGGTGTAGTAAACAGTACTGACGACAATGGAGCGGTTGTTGATTGCATGCAAAAATGCTAGAAAGGATGGAAATGGCCGGCAACAAAAGACGTTATGAAGTACAATTGGATGAACACAAAAAGAAAGACAAATTCACCCAAATTATTGAAGAAAGGAGTTTTCTTAGTTTCTGTTTAAATAATGTGCATTTCACTTGATTTTTTTGTAGTTTGATTATTTTCTTATATGAGAAACTAGGTAACTCAAAAACCATCAACATATAAACTCGATTCCTAAAGGTGTTTCGCACTACTCCCTCGCCAAATCAGAGGAGTTTCAATATTCACGGACTACATAATGCATTTTTTTGGAGGGAAACAACAGCTCTTCTGTAAGCTACATATTTTATAGGCGAATTTTCAAGAATGATTCCCAAATCTAAGCTGCCATCAACCTAGGGTTGATACCTCCCACATATGTGTAAGTTGAACTGTGAAGCACAATAGTAGCGTCGGCAACAACACAAAAAAAAACAACTGAAACGTCATCACCGAATAGTGGAGAAATCTACGGACTGTATGAGAAATGAAATTACCATTTCTCAATTTCCTGGTAGTGAAAAATGCTGTATATCCTTCGACTTACAAGAAGTCCTGTTTGTGTCAACTCCGACACATTCAGACATGTTTTAGCTATCGCAACTATCTTGCTATAATCTTGGTGTTGGATATTCTTTTACGAGGGGTAATTCGCTGAGGTATTGTGGTATACACGTTCCAGGAAGTAGTAGGTAATAAGGGAAATATTAGGGAATTGTTAGATATTATAAAGGAAATGATGGGTATTACAAGGAATTGGAGGGTATAACGAAGGAACTGCAAGGTAATATGAAGGAATTGTTAGGTATTGCCAGGAAATATGATGTATTATTGAGGAATTTTTCATAAGTTTTTCTATTGCGCATCCGCCATTGTTACAAATTATTACCCTGATTCATTGAACTATAGCTGCCGTGGTGGGGGTGCCTATCTCTATTCTATTAAAACGCTTATATGATAGAAATGCAGCGTGCCATTTTTAACTCAGTGTTCACAGTTTTCGGCCAGTCCTAACGTTTGCGTACTCGTTCAGTACTATTATACAGTTCAATACCCGACTATAGGTAAATACATTTATGTTTGCTAACCTTTTAGTAAAACGACTTCTCATCTGACAATGAGCAATCAAATCCAAGTAAGTAACATCTTAATACCTAATTTTATTTAACAAATGATTAAAATAGTGCATTATCCTATGCGAGCTAGGCGTGGGAAAAGTTCAGGGAAAAGGGGAATCCTCGCCCGTGTATATAAAAGTCAGTTTAATCCTTCATTAAATACAAGGAAAATCAAATGATTATTTTACAACATAAAAAAGATTTATCCAAGTTTTTTCCGAGAAATGAATGACCTTAGGAAAACCCGTTTGTTTCGTTTTTGATAGACCTTCCTGCACACCTGCTGTAACTAAAAGATTGTAAGTTTCTATAAATGGTCAATTTATTTTTTTAGATATCACGAAGTGAATCGGAAAATTCGAGGGAAAAAAATCAGTCAGAAATTCGAGAAAAACCAAATGAAATGTACTCTAACACACATTTGCCTTCGGGTTCTTCTCCTTTCGATGAGTTTGAAAAACATTTAAATGTAAATATTCCCACGTGCCTAAAAAATATTTTAATCATAAATGGTTACGAAAGTGAAGTACTTCTGGGAAGTATACGGAATTAGAAATTCAAGAAATTGAACTATTTTGTAAAGAAGAATTATCTCATATAATTGAAAGCGAACGACTACACACTTATATCGGTGAATACGCAAAAAATCTTGGAAGATTTAAAATAGTTAGTGTACATAAAAAAATAAATTTCATGATTGCAAAATTTTTCAAACGAAAACAAGAAAATGAATCTAAGATATGTAAAAAACTGAAAGCCTCTAATTCTCAATGTAGCAGGAAGAATGATGTCGAAGTTACATCTACAGTTAAGAATTTAGATTATTGTGCAGCAGGATCCTGTAAAATGTCGAGTGAAACTAAGCAAAATATCAATCTTTCGACGGAAAATGTACATATATTTGACACAATTAAATCATGGGCCCAACGGCAGCTACCTCTTGAAAACTGGCAAACTTTTAAAATTGATTTTGAAAAGATTACAGTAACGTCGAACTTCGAAAATCCAGAAAATACATATTGCTCAATTAAATGTTTTTGCAATAACATTATAAAATTCCAAAATTAGCAAACACGCCAAAAGATCAAAAACGTTGGATTTATTCTAATTTTCAGAGCCACCTGAAACAGGCACATTTTAACCAGAACCACTGGATTTATAGAAACCTCGAAAAAAAACAAATAAATTACGAAATCAAATTACATATTTTTTTTAATAAACGTCTAAAGGAGAGGGCTCAAATTTCTGACGTCGTTTCAAGCAAGTATATATTATTACAAAAAAATAAGTAAAATAACATTTACACATACACACATAGAACGGTTCATCTCATTTAATTGCAGATACCTCTATTGCTTCTGATATCATAAACATGGGTACAAATGTAAATATATTGTGAAATTATTGTGCGTCCCAAATTTCATTCTGAAATTGAACCAATAACAATTGATATTGTAGTATATTTGTTGTAAGGTCTAGTTAGGTTGGCAACAAAGAGAGATAGACATGACTTGTAATGCGTAGTTGTACGTGGGCATTTTCATATTTTTGTATTTTGTATTATCTCATACAATAAAGTAATACTGAGAACTATATTATTTATTTACGGCTACACCAATGACAGGTAGTACTATTATACGATCCACCACACCTTTAAAAAGGGATTAGGAACAATTTCTTCTACAACAACTGTCGTTTTAAATGGAGAAACGATAAATTGGAGGTGGCCTCTTGGGATATATTCGATGCTTGTATAGTTTAGAAGAGAACAATGACGAATTTAAAATGTGCAATAAATTGACAGGCGTTCATGTTAATAACAGCAAAAAATTAAAGTCAGCATTGCCGCGCAAGTATTAAGCCAGAGAGTTGCAGCGTTAATGCGTGGATAGGTACGGCAATAAAACAAATGTTTTACTTGATTTTAATAAATAATTTTTATTAGGTCCAGAACATATGCTTGCAAGTGCCTTTGGTACTTCTGAATTTCTGTTCTAAATGGACGGATTATTTAACAGTGTAAATGGTACATCTGTAGTAGCAGAATTAGGGAAGCCTCGAAAATGTGTATTAACTTCATCTTCAAAACACGAGGAGTTTTGGAATAAAGCGATTTGTGTATTGGAAACAATGCATTTATTTAATAATCGAGCGCCCGTCCATTAAAAATTGGATCCATACATTAAAAGTCATGAAACACTTATAGAATAAACATAGAGCACAGGGATTTAAGTATTTATGTATTAGGCATTTAAACCAAGATCCCCTAGAGAATTTTTTGGTCAAATCAGAAGCCATGGTGTACGTAATGTCAACCCGACATGGCAGTCTTTTTCATATTGTTTTAAATCTTTAATTATTTGTAATATTTGTTCATGGTCTCCACCTTCAGCAAATTGTCAGAATGATAATACAATGATATTAACTGATTTGAAAAGTTTATTAGTGTGTGATGGAAAGGAAGAATGTGTTCAATTTGAAAAAGTAGATTTTTTCATAAATGTACCAGATAACTTAAATTGTTCCAATATCAAAACTGGAACATTGTAGTGTATTTTGTCCAATATATTTTTAAGTTGGTAATAAGAGACAAAAGGAGCAAGAAGAATGAAGCTACGACAGCGTATTTTTATGTTATCTACCTAGCCATGAAAAAAATCATAAGGGAACAAAAAAAAATTATTTTGCTACAGAACTCCTTTCAACACTAATACACTTATTCCATCTTTTTTCCAGTTGCCCCATACCCTCAGAAAAAAAATGCTTTGGTAACTCCGCAAAATATTCTTTAACAGCTTCTTTGAGTTCTTCATCAGAAGCAAACCGCTTTCCTCTGAGATGATTTTTTAAATTTTTGAATAAGAAGTCTGACGGAGCTAGGTCGGTGCTGTAAGGTGGATGCCTTAACTCTATTAACCCACAGTCATTGATTATCTGCTGAACTTTGTTTGCCTTCTGAACCCGACAATTGTCGTGCAGCAACAAGTTTTTTTGTGGATAGGAATGCGGGCGTTTTTTCTCCAGAGCAGTTTTTAAATTTTTAATTGTGTTTCCGTAGGCCTCTCCATTTATGGTAGACCCTCTCGGCATATATTCAATAAGCAAAACTCCTTCAGCATCCCAGAAAACAATTGCCATCAGTTTTTTTCCAGAAAATTGTGTCTTGGCCTTTTTTGGTGGTGGAGAGCCCTTATGAACCCACTGCATGTATTCTTGTTTAGTAGTAGGGTCCCAGTAATATACCCAAGTCATCCCCGGTAATAATTCGAGATAAAAATGTTTTGTCCCTGAATTAAGATTATATAATTTCAAAAATATGTGATAGCAGTGGCGGCTCTTTAATGAGAGCAAGTGAGCAATTGCACCCCCTGGAATTTTCAAACAAAACAAACCAAGCGGCAACTAACTGTGAAGGTATGTATTTATTACGTATTCATAGTTATTGAACAGGAACGTGGCGTGTCGGCACGCGTAACAACCTACACGCACCAATCGTCGTCACAGACCGAATGACGACTAACAGCGCACGGATGTAAACTATTCGAATGTTTACCCCTTCCACCGAGAGAAACGTGCCCATGAGCAATACCCTACCCTTGCTACGTTAAGCCATTAAACATTACATTGAAGGTGGGGAGAACTGTATTTTGTTCTAGTTCCATTATCGTATAATACTAGCATGTGAGCAAGATTCCCGTCTGCCCACCGCTGGCTGTTGTAAAATGAGTTTCGTGTCTGTGTTACAGAATAACACGTTTTCGCGGTTAACGTATGATGAAAAACTCTTAATAAAAAATCTTAAACGGCCGATGCCTCAATTATGTTTAGAAAATAAACAATCTGTTAAAGGTAAAGACGTTATAAGAAAATTCAAAATGAATATTTATCAGAAAAATGACTGGATTTGTGGGTGTGAAATTAAAAATAGTTTTTTTTCCGTGTCTTTTGTTTGGTGATAAACCTTCTTGGTCAAAGAACGGAATAAAAGACTTAATTCATCTTGGTGCTAAAATTACGAAACATGAAAATTCCGAAGGGCATTTGAAAAATATATTTAGTCTAAGAATGTTAGGAAAAAATAACATTCAGAATGTTTTAGATTCATCATATAGAAAAGCAGTTCAACAACACAATGAACAGGTAACAAAAAATAGGCATGTGTTAAATTTAATAATAAATTGCATTAGATTTTGTGGCGCGTTTGACCTGGCACTTCGGGGTCATGATGAACGGCAAACGTCGAATACCATGGGCATTTTTCGGGAATTGATAAATTTTACGGCAGAATTGGATAAATCGCTCAGAGATCACATCAAAGCAGCACCGGTTTTTAATTGAATTTATAAATGATTTCCCAAATTTTAATGAAAAAGTGATAGAACTGTTCTGCAAGTCAAAGACACGCAAAATGGACTTCGTTTATCGTCAGATGTAATCCAACTGTAGTGTTATATTTACTATTCCCTCAAAACAAACTCTACAATGAACAGTACCTGTCTGGAACAGTATGTCGGTGAAACTTATAAAGATTGGGTAAGCGTTCTTGTATTATACTTTTTAATTTTGAAATTATGCACTCCCTATGTGAACCACCCCGAGCCACCACTGTGTGATAGTATTGTAGCAATATTAATACATTATAAATTGGGATAGTAATAATACTTGTTCATTATTGTATTATAATTTAAAGTTGCTTGGTAAGTTAAATTTTGATCAGTAGCAAAGATTCAGCTTACAAATATTCAACATTTGAAATACTTTAAAATATGTTTGAATTGTTTAATTCTGCATTAAATATAATCTTTAACAACAACAAATTTATACTAGTTTAAAGCTTAAGTAAATAATAATGATGTGTTTAACTTAATCAAAAATGTTTGATTAGCATGCAAAAATTATGTTGTAATCAATGATATACCTACGAGAAATGTTTCAAACAAGTTGCTTTTAGTACACCAGTGATAATATTACCATCATAGTGAACAGTAAGAATCTGGCAAACAAATGTTTTTATAATTAGTGTAATAGTTTTCTGACTTCGCTGTTGCATGTAAAAATACTTTAATTTTGATGCATTTAATGGAAAAGCAATATAGCACTATTAGTAAGTATACTGCTGTACAACTGCCTTTACTACTAAAGATCTTTATTGTCTGTAGTAAAACTAACTCGAACATAATTATTAAATATATTCCTGAATGTTTAAATGAATTTCAAAAGTTCAATTTTCTATGAAAATCTAACCTTTTTTATATTTATATCTAATTACTAACAGCAGACAAGTTCATACAAATACAAAATAATCATTATATTCTTTTTTTCAATAGTGCTTAAGCAAAATTATTATACAATTAATAGTTACATATTAGAATTATTGTCGGTAGTGCTAAAACCACAAATCTAATTGATCATTTAGGGTTATAGTGTCAAAATTAATATTACTTGACAGATCAAATTTTGCAACGTCTCAAATTTGACGCCATTTTTATTTTGGTGGCGCATGTCGGTTGCGAGACCGGTTCTACCATACGCACTATTATTTTTAAACTTCCTCAAAATATTACCAATCAATTTACATCTGCTTTAAAGAAATATGTACAGTACACAGAACGAGACGTGGCCGGTGGGGGAAATCGTTGCTACGCGACTTATAGGTAAGTGTCAGACAGAGAAAGTATTCAGAAAGAAGAAATGATAATATTTGTTCATCATCGTATACATTAACCGGACGAAGGGGATAAGAAATTGTAATATACTGAAAAGAAAAAAAAAGATATAGGAAACATATATTCGATGTGTAACGCTTGACAATCTTTTCGAGACTGCTCGTGCTTACCATAATATTATAAGAATCAACTGCGCACCTTGTAGGAGGGGCATCTCATCGGTCATGTCTCACTCTGTGATCTACATATACAAGAGCATTGATTATGTATCAGAAGACTGTACAAGTTTCTAGAGCATCAAAATAATTACAAATGTCAGCGGAAGATGTCGTCTAACTATCCAAAATATAAGAAAATGCAATATTGCACGTAACGGCATTCAAGTTTAAAACCAAGACACATTGACTAGTGGCGATATCTACGAAAGAATAGTTCGTGTGGCTCTCATATTCTAATAGTCCAATTTGTTCACATGCGACCTGAAGGACGGGATAAGCGAAAGACGCACGTCGTAAGATCACTTCTGGATTTAATTTAATTAAATACTATTTTATTTATTTTATAATGATCAGTGTATATAAATATTTATTAAGTTAGTATTTTGGAAAATTTAAATTAATTTAAATAAAATAATATAAGAATGTTATTGTAATTTTATTCAAAAAGTTAATATTAAAATAAGCATGGTATATCAAGTGAATATTCACAAGAAAGTGTTTCACGAAAGCTTCAGCGAAATAAAATATTATGACCGAGAACGATCGACAGATTGGCCCGGCGAAACTATATTCTCCGTTAGATGCGATTAACAATCACGGATGTAAACAAATCGACATCGAGATGGATGTTTGTTTACATTTTTTAAAAAGCTAGTAATACACCACTTTACCGAGAGGTGCAGCACTGTAGGAATGTAATTGAAGAGGTGGAATCGGAATCGTACCGAGGATGACCGTACGTTTTTGTTAAGAAAAATATTGATATAAGCGGGGACATGAAGAATTTAGACTAGACGGCTGGTGCGAACCGCTCTCTAAATTAATCTTCTAGAAGTAGGTGGGAACCGCTTCTTAAAGACCCAGGGTGTTTATACTTATTAATATTTCATGAATTAATTGTATTATGAACATAGAAAAATGTTTAATACATCCGAACTTAGTATATTTTTTGAGATATGTAACACTGACTTAGAAAATTTGTCTATAAATCAAGACTTGTAAATATTTTATAAATTCATTTTATTTTGAACTTAGAATAAATTTTCTTTTGGATCTAGGAAGTTTTATTTTTACACGCTGTGGTTTTATACCAGGCGTTATGATGAAACATTTTAGTAATTGTATTAGCTTAATTTGATATTTTATGAGAGGATTCATTTAAAATTTTATTTTTTTTATAAGTATAGACACTTGACATTTTTTGAAAGTTTTTAGAATGTCGCTCCTACGAATCGTACGTAGAGAGAGCGCATTTTCTTCTAAATAGTGCAGCTTGCTAGGACGTATAGACAAATCCATTACGAAGTGGACGTGCAGAGAGCGAAAGGAGCGACAGTCTACCCGATATAGTTGTATTTTTGTGCCGTAAAAATGTCGACACACGTGTTGTCTCCACAGAAAAAAAATATGAAAAGAAAAAGTGGCTAGGCTTATTCACAAAATAAAATAACCGGTTTTGTTTGATTTTAATTTTATTTATATGGGGCGATGATTATGACTTTACTTTAGAACCGCCTGAATTTCGATTTTTAAAAAAAGAGGACTGAAAAAATATTGATTTTTCCTATTATCTCAGCCAGTTTTGATTTTTTTTTTTTAATAGTTTATCAGTATTTGGTAACAATATCGTTTTTTAATAATAGAACAATTATATTACTTGAGAAAATATATATTTAATATTTCCTGTTTATATTAGATGTTTATTATAAATCACAATAGAGTATTGTTATTGAACTGCATCATACAAAAACATCCTTGAACACTGTAATGTGCGAAAAGTGCAAGTCATTCCGCTCCTTGCAAAATCGTTTTTTCCTATTATCTTGGCCAATTTCGACTTTTTTTTAAATACGTTGAAAGAATTTAGAACAAACCTAGAACGACCTGATACGACTGTCAGAATTTAGATTTTCGAAAAAGGGGAGGGCTAACTTCTCACTTTTGGATTTCGTTCTTTTTTGCAATATCCTTTGATATACCTATAAGAGATACGGTTTTGAGGCATTAGAAAAATGGTTAGAACAAATCTACAACTACATGAAACAACCATCAGAATTCAATTTTCGCAAAAAAGGGGGCTGTAAGAATATCGTTTTTTCCTATTATTTCAGTCAATTATGATTTTTTATTTGAAATACTTTGGAACAATCTAAAACAAACCTAGGATAACCTAGAACAACCGTCAGAATTTCGATTTTCGAAAAAAGGGGCGCTTGCGAAAAATTGTTTTTTGCCATTTTCTCGGCCGATTAAAATTTATTTTTTGAAATACTTAGGAACAATTGAGAACAACCTAGAATAATCTGGAACAACGATCAGATTTTCGATTTTCGAAAAAAAGAGGGGCTAACTTCTCACTTTTGGATATAGTTTTTTGGCAATATCTTTTGATATATGAGATATGGTTTTGATGTATTAGAACAGCGTTTCGAACAAATCTAGAACAACTTGAAACAGAATTTGAATTTTCGCAAAAAGTGGGGCTGTAAGAAAATCGCTTTTCCTATTAACTCAGCCAATTACGATTTTTTTTTTTGAAATACTTTGGAACAATTTAAAACAAACCTGGAACGACCGTCAGAATTTTGATTTTCGAAAAAAGGGGCGCTAGCAAAAAATTGTTTTTGCCATTTTCTCGGCCTATTATAATTTATTTTTTGAAATACTTTTGAATAATTGAGAATAAACCTGGAACAACCTGGAACAACCGTCAGAATTACGATTTTCGAAAAAAGGGGTCTAACTTCACACATCCAAAAGTGAAACGAAAACGACATGTGCGTGTATCGTTAAGAATTTTTCGAATTGCCGGAATATGTCGCAGAGTGAGTAATTAAGAATTTTTTGGATTACGGAATACTCACCCACGCAAGTATACCAGCACTTCATATCTATACATCTATTTTGAAGCGTACGGCTTCCTGAGAAGACCCAAAGTAGGTGGAAACGCATCCATGTCTCGCTAATTCTTGGACCAAAAATATTCATTATATATATGAATGACCCTGCCCTGTAGTGCCCCAGACACGGAATTGTGTCTATATGCGGATGATACCACGTTGATAGTAAGGGGGTAAGAATTCGAAGAGCTAAAAGCAAAATCTGCAGCTGCTATCCAAAAAGCAGAGGGCTGGTTTGCGGCAAATCAGGTAAAAATAAACCCGAACAAAATACAAAACATGAAATTTTCCACGAAAACAACAGAGGATCGGTGGGACACATATAAATAGCCTAGCTGGTAGACTGACGTCTGTGGTATTCACCATAAGAAGACTGACACATGTATGCACATACGAATCTGCAAAGGTGGCGTACTGTTCGTATTTTCATTCTCTTCTAAGTTATGGAACTCTCTTCTGGGGACAGGCGGCTGATGTAAATAGAATATTTCTACTGCAAGAAAAGGCTACAAACAAACACATTTTTTCCAAATGGAAATAAACATGAGTACAACAAGTAGAAAGCATCTAAGAACCCCTTATCATCGACTTTCACTGTTGCAGTCGGTATCGATTATTGGGATCCCAAGCTATATAACCACTTGAAGGAAGAACTTAAAGACCTACCACCTGACGAGTTCAAAACAAGGGTCAATGGGCTGCTGATGGAGAGAAAGTACTACGGCGTCGAAGATTTTCTGGCAGTTAACGCGAGCTGCTGCAGTATATAACATTCTATCATTTATTATTATTTGTTTGTATCGTAGTTTGTCATATTGTTGATACAGTGATCTGGTTATATACAGGGTGAGTCATTAGCAGCCGCTTCTTCGATTGCTCTTTTGTGTTTTAAATAAAAGAAAAAGCAATTAGTGGAGGATCCATGGTTGCTTGTGGCGCATATTGTAAAAATACTTTAAGCTGTGGCGCACTTCCGGTTTCATCGGAAATGCACGGAACTTATTTTTTTTAAATGACACCCTATATATTTTTGGATTTTCTTGTACTACATTAAATTGCCTATTCAACTGTTTTTTGTTTTTGAGTTATTAATTTTTTTTTGAAAATATTTGACCAAAATACGTGTTCAGAAAAAAATCATTTTCACATTGTTTTTAAAAGTAAAAACATTGACTTTAGTGGTGCTTGTAGCCAAGAAAATTCTGCATCATTTGGTAAAGTTGCACTCGACAATACCGCCAGAAACTTTGTTTTTTCAAAGCCTACTTCCTGAAATTTTCACATACCAGTCAACTGTTAAAGAAAGTCGGTATACATTTATGTCAAACTTATAAAAGCATCGCTATTAGTTATCATCCAAATGAATTATTCTTATGAAGAGTTAATAGATATGATTGACATTTTGGATGAATCTGAAAGAAACTTTTTCTAGCATCCAGAGTTTATGCACAGCGATCCCTGGTAGAAGTCAACCGAAGCCAGAAACCTTCGAAAATATAAAGTGGACGGTTTGAGTGAACAGAAAGCGTTGAATATGAAAGAAAGAGCGGAAAAAGCAATAACTGGTGAGGATTAGACGTTTATGGTACTTGCGAGTGTAGTTGAACACCCCCATACTAGTACTACAAAAATTAGTCGGCAGTTAGATGTAAGTCAAATTTGAGAATCCAGAGTAATTAGGAGATATGAAATTCACCCGTAGCATATTCATACACAGGGTTAGATGAAAGAAATTTTCAGAATCACTTACATTTTTGTTAATTAGCAGCAGATAAATTATCCTGGCTTTCTCAATTTTTTGTTGTTTACCAACGAAACCTTCTATTCAAGTGAATACGTTCATCATCACAATTCCGTTATTATAAACACATAAAATCCCCCACTTTATCACACCTGAAAACTTTCAAAATCGTTGGTCATTAAAACTGTGGGGAGGAATAGTGGGTAGTTATATAATTGGACCTTATTTCTTTGATGAAAATGTTAATGGAGGAGAGTATCTTCGCTATCTACGAACGGATTTTCAAAACTTTTTGAAGGCATCTTCAAATATGTCAGTAAACATAACCTTTATTTTATTTCGATGTTAACCAACAGTGTTAAAAATTAAATACTGCAACTGGACATTGCCGGAATTAAAAAATTGAAATGCGATGCTCTTCATTCTATAAAATTATTACTTTTGGGATAGTTGGATATAACATTTACTTTGTTTGACAGTTGACTAAGGAAGTCGGGCGACATCCCTGCCTTCCATTGCATTGGTTCAACTAATATTTTGGTGCATAAAACAACAGCGCTAATTGCTCCTATAGTGATTATCTCAGAAATTACAAAAGATAGGTATAGGACATTGTTAACAAAAATGAAAGAGAATAAAAAAGGAACAAAATGCCTCAATAAAATACTGGGTGTTCCATTTAAAAAAAATAAGTTTTTGGTATGTGAAAATTTCAGGAAGTAGACTTTGAAAAAACAAAGTTTATTGAGGTATTGTCGAGTGCAACTTTACCAAATGATGCAGAATTTTCTTGGCTACAAGCACCACCAAAGTTAATGTTTTTGCTTTTAAAAACAATGTGAAAATGATTTTTTTCTGAATACGTGTTCTTGTCAAACATTTTCAAAATAAATTAATAACTCAAAAACTATACTCGAGCTAAAATCTAATACTTTTTTCCCTTGTATAATAAATAGCTATTAGTTTGTGCTTGCGTATCAAAATTTGACGTGTTGGGTAATCGGTCAGGGATGTGTACAATGAATTAAGTTGGTAATTAATTCAGGAGCCTTGATTAATCCTAAAAACACGAATTGGTTTTGTTGGTTCTGTTTAGGAGCGAGCAAAGGCGCTGAGCAGAACTAATAAGAATGAAGTCAACATTTTGAAACATTTTAAGCACATGGCAATAATTTGATAGATATATTGCATTAGGGCTGGACACGTAGTCGTATACATTGGGGATGTGTGCTATGAGTCGAAGGATGTACTCATAGAACAGAGCCCTGGTTTATCGATTTTGCATGTATTCTGTTTTGTTTTTGGAGATATTGTCTGGGAGCGAGCAAATGCGCTAGGCAATATATACGTCAGGACAGAGTCCATGTATTAATGTAATGTATTATTTGATCCATGTAAATTTCAACATAATTTATATATAAATATTATCCAGTATAGATCACGACATTTGTAAATTTTTGATTTGTTGATTGTTTAAATTCATGAAACATTCATAAATCAGTATGTAATAAATGCATTAGTGGAATTATTTTTTGACTTATTCATTATTATCATTATTTTTAATTACCTCATTATTTCTTTTTAATATTTTAACATAACGAGAATTTTAGTTAATACCTAGATTGTATATATACATTTTGTAATATGCTTGTTTCTTTTAAATATTTAATTTATTTTTAATAAATTATATCATAAGGTTTTCATGTATTTTTATTTGTTTTATCTGACCTTACAACTTGAAAGTATTCACTTTGGAGAAGGAGTATTGTTATATATTTTTTTCTGCCCCTGAGAAGAAGGTATCATAAGTGTTATTTTGAAACTGAGCTAGTGAATTGTAAAATTGCTAAACCTACTATTTTGCAGAAAATTATGAAATCTTAGTCTAGCATAAGGCCTAGAACTAAGATATGTGCTTAATTCTGCTCTTACTTATTAATTAAATAAATTAAATTATTTTCATACAATCATTAATTTGCAAGAGTCACAGCAATATGTATAGTAAAGAATAAAAGCTATGTTTTGAGTGTCTTGCTTTTTCAATTATAGATAAATGTTAAATGCTTTTAGATGAAAGAGAGACATTTTTTATAATGCCTGCATTTCAGTATGTATTAATCTACTTTGTAAAAGAAATTGCATCAGGCGTATACTATAAGCAAATACGTATACCTACTCGAAGTAATTCTCTGATGATACTTTATTAGGAAAAATTTTTTTTTTGTCAATATTCTTCTAGCTTTTATTCTTGATCTTTTTATTTTATTTTCAACGGGCGAGATCAAATATTTTTATTAAAATCTTTTTATGGAATTTTAGAACTTGCTATTATTTCTGGCAGTGATTTGTATTTTTTTCAGATATTAAAGCATTTTACTTTCTTATACGTAGTATAAGGAAGTGGTTTTTAAAAAATCTCCCTCTCTCCCTCTCTCCCTCTCTCCCTCTCTCCCTCTCTCCCTCTCTCCCTCTCTCCCTCTCTCCCTCTCTCCCTCTCTCCCTCTCTCCCTCTCTCCCTCTCTCCCTCTCTCCCTCTCTCCCTCTCTCCCTCTCTCCCTCTCTCCCTCTCTCCCTCTCTCCCTCTCTCCCTCTCTCCCTCTCTCCCTCTCTCCCTCTCTCCCTCTCTTTTTCTCTCTCCCCCTCTCCCCCCTCTCTCTCTTTCTCTCCCCCTCTCTCTCTTTCTCTCTCTCCCTCTCTCTCTCTCTCTCTCTCTCTCTCTATTGTGTGTGTGTGTGTGACCACGATAGCGGTCAATCCGTTGTAGATATCAATTCCAAATTTTATATTTATGTGCTTGAGATCTGATTAGTTTTTCAGTAAAATCGGTAGACCGGAAATAGTAGTTTACTCCAGTGAAAAAATCTAATATTGCCAATATTTCGTCAACTACTAAGTTTAGACAAATTTATAAAGAATTCATATGTACTCAAAATTAAATTTGAGAAGATTTTTTTTAAAAAACTTTTTCGAAATTCCTACCGGAAGTAGGTCTTCTACTCCTATCGAAAATCAGTTTTTTACGAATATTTCGCAAGCCATGTTTTTTAGACAGGTACGTTACGAGTATAAAAGTATTTAGAACTTAATTATCAATACTTTTTGTATAAAAAAAATTCAATATTCGGACCGGAAGTAACACTTTTACTCGTATTGAATAGCGATTTTTTGCAAATATGTCGTAAATTATGCATTATAAATACATTTGTCAAGAGTACAAAAGTATTTAGAACTGAATTTGGAATATTTTTTTGTAAAAATTAAATTTCAAAGTTCGGACCGGAAGTAACACTTCTACTCTTAGCGAGTGGCCTTTTTTGAAATATCTCGCAAAGTATGCATTCTATAGATATTTATTAAGAGAATAGTTTTTGTTAACAGTTTAATATACTACCCGCCCATTGACAAAGCACTCTTCTAGCTATGAAATAATGAGTGCATAACTCAATATTTAAATGTATTTATTACATTTATTTCATTTTAAGGTAATTGCAACGATGGTTTGGCTAACATCCAGCAAACGACTTCTTTCATGGGTAC
Organism: Amphimallon solstitiale; assembly: GCA_963170755.1. NCBI lineage: Eukaryota > Metazoa > Arthropoda > Insecta > Coleoptera > Scarabaeidae > Amphimallon > Amphimallon solstitiale. Next base: position 78,499,810 of record OY720677.1, on the reverse strand, counting down.
TGACGTGTGGATTATCTGTTGTTGCTATAAGAATTCCTAACTGATTTTCATCATTCATCATATTTAGGTTTCCTTGTTTTTAAATTAGCAATACTACCAGTAGTAGTGAAAGCATCCATTACTCTTCGAAAGGCATATGTTTTGGGACATCTTCTCTCAGAGTGACGCTGCTGGTAAACTCTTTGGGCTGATAAATATTTTTTTTGATATTCCTTCAGTACACAAAGACCGTATTAAAATAAAAACATAAAGTTGGCAAAATTATATTAAAAAACGACAATTGCTCAGTAATGGTCACTTTTAAAATAATGTCATATGTGTTTGGTGCAAAATTTAGTAAGCAATTCAAAAATAAACCGACATACAGGATGTTCTATTTGAAAAAAAATCACTTTTAGAGAAAAATATCTCATGTAACTTTCATCAAGTTTTCTGCAAATTCAATTAGCAATTACAAAAAAATAAAATATGTTTGTATTAGGCGCTTTTATTATGAACATCTCTACCAAAAATTGTACCCATCTAATACGTCGTTATCGAGGAGTATAATTATTTGGAAACATTGAGTTTTTCAGAAAAATAGTAATAAGTAAGTCGAAAACCTTAAATTTTAGGCCTATACTATCCTGTAACTTTTTGACTAAGAATTATACGGGGAATACAAAACTGAAATAATATATAGTGTGTTCCATTAAAAAAACTGTAACTATGGTCAGCCACCAAGTTATGGAACACTCTGTATAATACAAAATATTTTTAAAATGTGCTCCTAATGAGTAGCTATCACAAGAAAAAAACCGCTTCGAAATATCTTTACTCGTAAAGGCAGAATCGCCTTACCCGCGGAGATGATTCAGCCTGTATATGTGGTATATGATCAGAATTATTATTATACACCCGACGTCCCAGGTTTAAATTACGACGGAGCAAAGAAATAATGTAAACAACACGCAGTTACTGAATAGCACTATTCATATGATGAACTGCAACATCTGTTGTTTACTCGAAAACGACAGCAAAAAAGTCGCTCAAGAAAGGAATTTACCAGTAAAACCCCTTCTTCATCGGCGTAGGTAGAAGCGTGAGGGGGTTTTTAAAATTTATTATATTTACTTTATATTTCGTAAGATAGATAAAGTTATATATGTATATACCTATTCATACTTATGTTAGTTTCGTTTTTTCATTGTTTTGACTGTTAATTACGTACTTCGTAATTTTTGTAATAGTTCCTGTTTAATACCGTTTCATTGATTCTATTTCTCCCAATTATCTTGACGTAAGTTTGCAGTGGATTTCGTTAAGTTTCAATAAGATACGCAGACATTTTTAGTTATTATTTATTTAGATCTAGAACATTGTTTATGTTACTATGATATGGATGAACGTCGAGAAAGGCATCGTGAAACAATGGCGAGTTGGATTAAGGGTCATATTGATTGTATGTCCTACATTGTCACTGATTCTGAAATTTATTGCAAAGTCTATAAAATATAATTATAGAATGCCCAAAAAGCGCACGTACAACGTCACTTAGCATCGCTAAAACATACACAGAAACTGGACCCGTTGGAAGGTGACAATTTTAACGAAGAACTCTGTGAAGCTTTAATGGCGGCTAATATCCCATTAAATAAACTGGACAATCCCACTTTCAAAACATTTCTTCACAAATATCCTGGTCGAAATGTTCCTGATGAATCCACCTTACGCAAATATTGTGTTTCTAAGTGCTTCACGAAAACAGTAGAATCCACTAGAAGACATCTCTCAAATCAGTACCTACGGATAAGTGCCGACGAAACTGTCTATATATTGGGACGTTGAGTGGTAAATGTTGTAGCTCGTGTACTACATCCAACTATTCCATGTAACGCATATCTGATAGCGTCTAAAGTTATAAATACAGTTGATGCGGAAACAATTGCTAAAACTATTGACGCGAATTTGCACAAAATGCTTCATTCGGACGATAGATACAGGGAAAAAATACTTTTATTTGTTAGTGTCAGTGCCGCATAGGTATATGTTAAGAACAGGCAGACTATTAAAGGAAACATATCCTTATATGCTGCATATTACTTGTGTAGCACATGCTTTCCACAGAATCTGTGAATATATCAGAGACAGTTATACGGAAGTTGATAGACTTGTATCCGCTTTTAAAAAAGTTTTCATAAAAGCACCATCGAGAGTAGCTCTTTACAGGGAAAAACTTCCATCTTTGTCACTTCCTCCCTCGCCAGTAATAACTAGATGGGGAACATGGTTGGAAGCTACTAGTTTTTATGTAGAGAATTTCGATAATTTACTAAATTTCGTTACATGTTTAAATGACGATGCTCGAAGTATTTCTGCGTGCAAGGAACTAACAAAAATCCCAAATTTAAAAAATCAGTTGTTATTCCTTCAGGAATACTGGAAATTTGCCTAAACTAATCACATATTTTGAAAATCGAAGTCTCAAATTAAAAGATGGATTAACCACATTAGATGTGGCTATTAATAATTTCAAAAGTATTCCAATTCCAAGTGACTTCGAATGTGGCCTTCGGCAAAAGGTAGTCGCATTTTTTAATAGAAATCCAGATTTAATAACATTGCGGCAATTGTGTATGGGGACAATGACACAAAATCTAACTGCTAAATACGCTTAAATAAAAGAATATTTCCAGTATACATCTATAACCAGTTGCGATGTAGAAAGGACGTTTTCTATCTACAAGGATGTACTTCATTCAAAGGGAATATCTCTTACAGAAGAGAACCTTGAGAAAGTATTGCTAGTAAATATTAATACTCCTTTACTCGACTTGAACTACAAAATGGACAGATAATAAGGTATTTTGTATTTTATATATCACCATCCACTTGTTATCCAATTATATAAATAAAATTAAAACCTCTTTAAAAATACAACATTTCAATAGTGCGCCCATGGGCGATGAGTCATCAACCTTTCGTGTCCGGTCTGTAATTATTATTATTACTTATATACAAATTAAATTAAATTTATTTACTTTTTACAGCGTCATCTGTTTACTGAAAACCAAAACTAAGAATTTATCATGTTGTTTAACGCTATGCTCAACTGCTTTATAAATTACCCCCACCACATGTGGACACTGACAATGTGTTGAAAATAGGCAACCAATCTCATCCCTGCAACTCCACCTATCGCCGTAAGTGGCGCTGTATAGATATGTATGTATGTATATATAGACGAAGTGAAAAAGTAAAAATATAAGTTGAATATGTAAAGTTCGTAAAGGTGCTAGAAAGCAGTAATTAACTGAATAAACGAAATTATAGAAGTGTGATGTTTTACTATTAAGGCGAAAAAAATTACCGATGAGGGCGCTGTTATCGCAAACAATATGGCGGTTGACTGAGGGACACTTTTTACTATTTGTTAGTGTTTGCATTTGGTATACGTGTGTTTCGGAAATTATTTGTTTATTAACAACAATAATTATCATAAAATCTGTATTTTGAGAAGGTTCTTAAGTAAGTTGATTCTTGCAGGTACATATTATGCAAGTTTGTGTATAAATAATGGTAACTTTCAGAATCTAAAACATACATAAAAGACGTAGTTATGTTAACTGCTGTGTTTACGGATGTCATAGTATGAAAGGGAAAGATAAACACCAGAGTTTTCAGTCTTTTCCAAAAGAAATTAGCGGGTGTGTGTACATGGTGTACATCACAAACAAATTTGGTCTCCAAGACAAGGTAGATAGGAAGAAAGGTTGGAAAATCAAATTATTAATGGGAAAACAACTTCTTCATTTATGAGAGTGTGTTCTTTACACTTTAATAAGGATTTTTTTACCAGGTATAATTTGTAAAGTATAATAGAAATAGTTTAAATCAGCATAAAATGTTACTATAGGTGTTGAATGCAAATTTCCGCGTTTGAAGAAAAATGCTGTTCCTTCACAAAATCTACCATGTAGAAGTGTCAAGGAAATTAGTCCAAAGTTAAAGAAACAACATTAGCTTAGAAGAAAGAGTATGACAATACAGCAATCATCGATCGTGGCAGATGTAATTGATAGGAATGACAGTGTGACAGAGAAACAAAACAACGTGCTCTACTGCAAGAAGTTCATGACAGGTGTTAGTCCTGGTGGATTAATAACATTTATTAGCAAGGTATATGGAGGAAGGACATCAGATGAAGCTATTTTTGAGTAAAATGGTATCATTGGTTTGTTAAATATGCACAAGGATGCCATTATGGTGGATAAAGGCTTTCGTATTGATGGTATAACTGATAATCATTTTATTAAACTTATTAGACCACCATTTTTGAAAAAGAACATGCAGCTATCTGAAGAAGAGGCTCAGCGAAATATTGAAATAATAAGAGCAAAAGTGCGTATTGAACATATAAATCAACAAATAAAAGTATTTGAGATATTATCAAAACTGTTGCAATTGTTGCTGGTTGAAAAAATGATGACATTTTTATTCTTATCTGTGCTGTTGTAAATTTATCAGAGCCAATTTTAAGTGATGACAAATTTCTCGTGTATACAAAGTGCATGTAAAACATTTAAATTTCTTTAGTGTTAGAGTTTAATATACCTATCATGCTTCACCTCATGTTCTGCCCATGTACGTATAGTTTTTACACATTTTATTCAATCTACCATTGTATATTCCACATTTTTTTAATGTATTTTTTTTTTGCACATTTAATTTAAAATATAGTTCTATATGCAAACTACACTGATTTTTTTAAAATTCATACACCACTCAATTTGAAATGTTACACAACTATATTGTACTACTTATTCTTAGTAAATTGAAAGGAATAAATACAAATAAAACCCTTTTTATTTCATTTTATTTATTTATACATAACATATGTAGCATATTATTAAAATAATTAAGTTGCAATGTTTGCAACAAAATATTAGTAAAATTTTCATCAAAATTCAGATTTATTTTTACAAATGTATTATCCACTGATGAATACCTATATGATAAAATCGCATTCCTCAATATTAAGTACTACCATACTTAACTGAATTTGACCATAATATGCATGTTTCTTCTTTAGGGTAAATTCATTGCTTTCCATTACAATAGTTACATCGCCTAATCAATTGTTTTGCTGTTATTGTAGTTCCTAAAAAAGTAACGTACAGGCATTTTATTTCTAGTAATTTTGCTGGTGCATTACCATCAAACACAATTCCATCAGGTGAACATGCTAGCCATTTATGCGGACTACTTACTATGAGACCTGTTTGAATGACTTGACAATTCAGAATTTGCTATGTAGCAGTCTTGTGCTGCAGATTCAAACAACACCATGATCAACATATTTGTTGTAAAACTTCTTAGGCCAAAAATATTTGCATGCTTTTTTCTCCCATTCCTTTAAACTATATATATATATATATATATATATATTTTGTAACATCTAGAAGCTGTAATCCGAAATTGTCTTTCCTTAAACCATTTCTCTTTGCAAATCTTTGTGTCTCGTACCACTGATAAAATATCAATGTTACAAATCTCTTCGTACATGTTTCTACAGCAGTATTTAATGAATTCTTGAACAATATGCTGGTTTGACTTTCCCTAGTTAATGTTTCTGTTGTAATCAGTCAATCAGTTTTCTCCAAAATACCACAAGTTATTATATGTTTTGCATTAACAATTGATTCTCCCTCGCCAATACACCCAAAAACCGGGGTAGTTTCTAAATAACTGAAGAGAGTTTCCTTTCCATGATTCCTAAAAAAGGGTAAATTGTCAGTACTTTATGCCATGTCCCTTAATTTCAAACATCTATTATTAATGAAATAATTCTTAAAATACTTACAAATTGTTAAACACACAGTCGGTAAATAGTTTTCAAAGAAACTGTTTTGATTAAAAACTACTTTAACGGGAAGTATAATAAACAACAAACAGTAACAACAAGAAATACAAACGCAACACATATAGTCATACATATGTATAAGAACAACTGTCCGAGTGTCACTAGTACTTATATTTTCCTGAAGAGGGCGCTTGGTTAATTTGAATTCCTTATACATAATAAATGGTCAGGTATAATCACGTATGTATAATATAGGTCACAGATTAGGGTGATCTGTGATATAGGTATATTCTCTAATTCCATTCCACTCATAAAATAATTTGGTGCTGTCATTATGTAGACCCTGGTTGTTTAAATGTACAGTTTTGTGCAATAAATTGGCGTACACGTCTTATTGCTAATTTTGACATTATTTTGCCATTGTGAAAATGGCTTAAGTTAAGTTGACAAATGGAATTATAGCGTCAATTCAATTTGTCATACATGACAGATATTCAAACAAAAGTCATATTCACATAAGCGTATATTAAGTGTACGCCAATTTATTGCACAGAACTGTACATATCTATAAATGTATCAATGTACTCAGTTGATAAATTTTTCAGTGATTATAATTCTTCACTGGGGAACGGAATATATGTATAATTCAGTATAATTCTAGCGGGTGTATGACGAAATATAAAATAATGTCTCTTGAAACAGCTCTTCTTCGCTATTTTCGCCGACGGAGTCCGGCTCTTAAATTGTGCTTGTAGAATGGCATCATCAGAGATGAGATGAGTGTCCCAAAAGTGTTAATAACCTGAAAACAAGGATTATAAGTTTAATATACAAGAAAGAAAGGAAGAATAACTAAGAAACTAAATGTTATTACTATTGCAAACATTATTAACAAATATAAATGTGACAGAAAAGTAATAGTCCGGGAGGTTGCGCTGCAAGTAAAAGTCATAGCACATCTATGAACTTGTGTGAAATTAGCAACGCCGTTGCCAGCAACGCCCATAGAGCACATTACATTATGTAGATAGCCGGTCATATATAAATGAATAGGTAAAAAGGGTTTTGAACGAAAATTACTCAATAAAAATATACGCAATATACAACAATGATAATTAACAATAAATTCAACTAAATACAAAATAATATACCCTAATTTATAGAACATGGTCTGACAAGCAAATGTAAAAAACATTACACAAAATCTTATATTTCTAAACGTGTCCGAACGAATTTAAAAATTTTCTGATCCTAAACGAGTTTGTGTGCAAAAATTTTGACATACAGGGTGATATTGCAGTAAACTCTTCTACAAAATAGGTAGGGTGTGATCATTTGTCAGGCCGTTGAAGGGGTGGAAATTTCATGTTGAATGTAAATTACGGATGTGTCTGAACGAATTTAAAAATTTGCTGTGCTTAAACGGGTTTGTGTGCACAAATTTTGACATACAGGGTGTTATTGCAGTATCCCCTTCTACCAAGTGGATAGGGTGTGATCATTTGTCAGGTCGTCGAAGGGGTAGAAATTTCATGTTGAATATAAATTACGGACGTGTCGGAACGAATTTAAAAATTTGCTGTGCCTAAACGGGTTTGTATACACAAATTTTGACATACAGGGTGTTATTGCAGTATCCCCTTCTACAAAGTGGATAGAGTGTGATCATTTGCCAGGCCGTCGAAGGGGTGGAAATTTCATGTTGAATGTAAATTACGGATGTGTCGGAACGAATTTAAAAATTTGCTGTGCCTAAACGGGTTCGTGTGCACAGATTTTGACATACAGGGTGTTATTGCAGTATCCATTTCTACAAAGTCTGTAGGGTGTGATCTTTTGTCAGGCCTTCAAAGGGGTGCAAATTTCATGTTGAATGTAAATTACGGATTTGTCAGAACGAATTTAAAAATTTGCTATTGCTAAACGAGTTTGTGTGCACAAATTTTAACATGCAGGGTAATATTGCAGTGACCCCTTCTACAAAGTGGTAGGGTGTGATCATTTGTCAGGCCGTCAAAGGGTTGCAAGTTTCATGTTTAATGTAAATTATGGATTTGTCGGAAGGAATTTAAAATTTGCTATTGCTAAACGAGTTTATGTGCACAAATTTTAACATGCAGGGTGATATTGCAGTGACCCCTTCTTACACCCTACCTGCTTTGTAGGAGGGGTCACTACAATATCGCCCTGTATGTTAAAATTTGTGCACACGAACTCGTTTAGGAACAGCAAATTTTTAAATTCGTTCCGACAAATCCATAATTTTCATTCAACTTCAAATTTGCACCCCTTTGACGGCCTGACAAATGATGACACCCCGCCAGCTTTGTAGAAGTGGTCACCGCAATATCACCCTGTATGTTAAAATTTGCGCACACAAACTCGTTTAGTAATAGCAAATTTTTAAATTCGTTCTGACAAATCCATAATCTACATTCAACATGAAATTTCCACCTCTTCGACGGCCTGACAAATGATCACACCCTATCTACTTTGTAGAAGGTGATAGTGCAATATCACCCTGTATGTCAAAATTTGTGCACACAAACCCGTTTAAGCACAGCAAATTTTTAAATTCGTTCAGACACATCCGTAATTTATATTCAACATGAAATTTCCACCCCTTCGACGGCCCGACAAATGATCACACCCTACCTACTTTGTAGAAGAGGTTACTGCAATATCACCCTGTATGTCAAAATTTGTGCACACAAACCCGTTTAAGCACAGCAAATTTTTAAATTCGTTCAGACACATCCGTAATTTATATTCAACATGAAATTTCCACCCCTTCGACGGCCCGACAAATGATCACACCCTATCTACTTTGTAGAAGGTGATAGTGCAATAACACCCTGTATGTCAAAATTTGTGCACACAAACCCGTTTAAGCACAGCAAATTTTTAAATTCGTTCAGACACATCCGTAATTTATATTCAACATGAAATTTCCACCCCTTCGACGGCCCGACAAATGATCACACCCTACCTACTTTGTAGAAGAGGTTACTGCAATATCACCCTGTATGTCAAAATTTGTGCACACAAACCCGTTTAAGCACAGCAAATTTTTAAATTCGTTCAGACACATCCGTAATTTATATTCAACATGAAATTTCTACCCCTTCGACGGCCCGACAAATGATCACACCCTATCTACTTTGTAGAAGGTGATAGTGCAATAACACCCTGTATGTCAAAATTTGTGCACACAAACCCGTTTAAGCACAGCAAATTTTTAAATTCGTTCAGACACATCCGTAATTTATATTCAACATGAAATTTCCACCCCTTCGACGGCCCGACAAATGATCACACCCTACCTACTTTGTAGAAGAGGTTACTGCAATATCACCCTGTATGTCAAAATTTGTGCACACAAACCCGTTTAAGCACAGCAAATTTTTAAATTCGTTCAGACACATCCGTAATTTATATTCAACATGAAATTTCTACCCCTTCGACGGCCCGACAAATGATCACACCCTATCTACTTTGTAGAAGGTGATAGTGCAATAACACCCTGTATGTCAAAATTTGTGCACACAAACCCGTTTAAGCACAGCAAATTTTTAAATTCGTTCAGACACATCCGTAATTTATATTCAACATGAAATTTCCACCCCTTCGACGGCCCGACAAATGATCACACCCTACCTACTTTGTAGAAGAGGTTACTGCAATATCACCCTGTATGTCAAAATTTGTGCACACAAACCCGTTTAAGCACAGCAAATTTTTAAATTCGTTCAGACACATCCGTAATTTATATTCAACATGAAATTTCTACCCCTTCAACGGCCTGACAAATGATCACACCCTATCTACTTTGTAGAAGGGGATACTGCAATAACACCCTGTATGTCAAAATTTGTGCACACGAACCCGTTTAGGAACAGCAAATTTTTAAATTCGTTCCGACACATCCGTAATTTACATTCAACATGAAATTTCCACCCCTTCGACGGCCTGACAAATGATCACACCCTATCTACTTTGTAGAAGGTGATAGTGCAATAACACCCTGTATGTCAAAATTTGTGCACACAAACCCGTTTAAGCACAGCAAATTTTTAAATTCGTTCAGACACATCCGTAATTTATATTCAACATGAAATTTCTACCCCTTCAACGGCCTGACAAATGATCACACCCTATCTACTTTGTAGAAGGGGATACTGCAATAACACCCTGTATGTCAAAATTTGTGCACATGAACCCGTTTAGGAACAGCAAATTTTTAAATTCGTTCCGACACATCCGTAATTTACATTCAACATGAAATTTCCACCCCTTCGACGGCCTGACAAATGATCACACCCTATCTACTTTGTAGAAGGTGATAGTGCAATAACACCCTGTATGTCAAAATTTGTGCACACAAACCCGTTTAAGCACAGCAAATTTTTAAATTCGTTCAGACACATCCGTAATTTATATTCAACATGAAATTTCCACCCCTTCGACGGCCTGACAAATGATCACACCCTACCTACTTTGTAGAAGAGGTTACTGCAATATCACCCTGTATGTCAAAATTTGTGCACACAAACTCGTTTAGGATCAGAAAATTTTTAAATTCGTTCCGACACGTTTAGAAATATAAGATTTTGTGTAATGTTTTTTACATTTGCTTGTCAGGCCATGTTCTATAAATTAGGGTATATTATTTTGTATTTAGTTGAATTTATTGTGAATTATCATTGTTGCATATTGCGTATATTTTTATTGAGTAATTTTCGTTCAAAACCCTTTTTACCTATTCATTTATATATGACCGGCTATCTACATAATGTAATGTGCTCTATGAGCGTTGCTGGCAACGGCGTTGCTAATTTCACACAAGTCATCTATGATAGCACACATAAAGGCTGTATTTAGAGGTGGGCAGCAGAGTTGCCAGATTTACCGATTTTTCGGTAGATCTACCGATTTTATAGTTGTCTTACCGAAATACCGATTAAATATGATTCTACCGAAAAGTTACCTGTAATTTAATCATTGCCAGAATTTCCTCAAAATTTCTCTCAGTGAAACAAAAAATTAAAAACATTCAACTTTCTGTCTATTTATGGCGCCCTCTATAAGTCAATAGCAAACTATATTCATAGATAGGTAATACTACTCTGTAATTCCCATGGTACGCATCGGTTTCTACATTTTACCAACTTTTTAAACAAATGCACGGGACTTTTTTTAAATTTCTTAATCGTTAATCGGTAAAACCCCGGAAAAAATACGTAGCCCGAGGCTATAAATGGGGGTAAACAATTTTTCGCGTCACTTCAACAGTGAACTTCTTGGTTTCAATTTGATTTTGAAGCAAAGCGTGTAAAATGAGTGATTCCCAAGTGATAGTGGAGGTGAAGGTACAAGTGCGGGTACAATTAAAAAGAAGAAATACGAACAGCGGTATAAAAAAAACTGGGAAGAATTACCACAATTTAAAGGCTGGTTAATTGCAAGTAAAAAAGGAAACCATTTTGGAAAATGTAAATGTTGTGATAAACATATCAACATTTCCTCCGGAAAAGACGCATTGATTAAACACAGCATCGGGCAGTTTCATCAGAAAAAAGCTAAAACTATTTCAAAACAGACAACATTAACAAGTTTCGCAACTGGAGGGGAAACTAAGAAATTAGATGATAATATCAAAGAAGGTAAGTTTAAAAATTGTTTCCAATAATAATTAATTTTGATTTTTCCGAATTTATAGCATAATGTTCTTTTTTTTTATTTTAAGGTGAAATCCGATTGAGTGCTTTTCTAGCAGAACACAATCTGCCATTTTCGATAATGGATCATTTAGTCAAGACAATTGCCAAAGTTTGTCACGACTCCAACATCGCGAAAGGTTTGGCATGTGGAAGAACCAAATCAACCTCCATTGTAAAAAACGTGCTAGGGCAAGACAGCTTTAGATCCCTGTGTACTGAGCTCCAGTCGAAAAAATTCTCGTTAATTGTAGATGAATCCACCGACAGGACGGTTGAAAAACATCTCTGTTTAATAGTGAGACACCTAGATAATAATACTTATAGAGTTAAGGACGACTTACTTGGCATGATAAAACTTTCAGGAGCTGATTCTACTACTTTGTAGAGTGAAAACATTTAGAGAATATCACATACGTCATCACAAAGCTGCGCGAACAAAAAGTGCCAGTGGCGTAGGTGATTAAGAGGGCAGAGGTATTAGGGATGATTTTTTAAAAGCTTCATAATTGTAAAAATTATGTTTTTACATAAAACTACAATATTTCTAATGAATTAAATTGATATTAGGAAAGCAAATTATTATTTAAAGAAGTATTAATGTAATTTTTTAAAACTACCTCAATATGAATACTGCTCCTATATAGTATAATTCGAATAAAAGTATGTCAAATTAATGCAATAAATTTGTCACTTCATAAACTTTCTTATTTTAGAGAATTATTTGGAACTCAGTGTCGCAGTTAAAATTTACTTTACATTTATCAAATCAGAATAATTATTATAATTTGAAGTAGGTATTGGCTTATTCCAAGCTACAATAAAGATACATATACATATTTCATGTCGTCTAAAGAGTATATTGTTATATTTAATACAAGTTAACTTATAAAAGATATGGAAGACAAAATGATTTAGAAAATTTTATTTTTGCCAAGTAATATTGCAATACATATACAATACAAACAATAACAGTGTAATGGATGTATGTTAATACCAGTATATATAATATATGGGGTATAAAAAAGAGACAAATTGTTTATTTTTTTAATTTAAAGTGTTACAAAAGATTTAAGAAAAGTAACAGAACATCCAATTCTGCATGTTCATTTGTGGCTGTTTAAGCCTAATCACTTTTATTCAACTTGTTCTAGGACTGGTTGATCAGCATCATCACCTTCAATGTCAGTGTCATCATCGATATCACTATTTTCTTCATTATCAGTTTCTTCGGTGTTAACTGTAAAAACTAGATTGTCAGTTACATCATCTAATAAATGCTCCGTTTGCAAATAATTTTCAACAACTTTATCTACGTGGCTACAAACAGATGCCCACTCTTCTACATTTACTGATGCAAATTTTTCTCGAACCAAATTTTCGACATCTGCTAACTTAAAAGTTACATTTCTGGTTCCAACCCAATTCTTTACAATTGCCCATATCTTTTCTATTGGATTTAACTCTGGGTGATAAGGAGGCAACCTCAATACATTGTGTTTATGAGCCCATAATAGTGTATCCAGTTTATATGTGGGATTTTCACTTTTATTTTTCTTTATTAATTCATATAACTCCGGCTTTGTCCACTTAATATCAAACACTATATTCCTTGCTACAAGCCAATCTATCATTTCTGCCTTTTTGGAGGATGATGTTGGATCACGTTCAAGTTTTACATTGTGGTATGATGCATTATCGATTACCAGTACACTTCTTGGTGGAAGATTTGGCAGTAACTGTTTATTGACCCAAGTGAAAAAGTTTGTTGAATTCATTTCATCATGGTAATCACCAGATTTTGTACCTATAAAAACAATGGAAATAATAGCAACAATAATTTTAACAACTCTGATAAATTTAATACGAAAATTTTAAAGTATAATTTGTATCTTATGCATAGATCAATCTACACAATAATTTGAATGTTACATATTTTGTGTAAAAAAGGTAATATATAAATACCTGATTTAAATAGGAGTAATGCATTTTGAATAAAACCCATTTTTCCACCAGCATGAACCATAATCAAACGATTTCCTTTTGAAATTGGTTTCTTCAACCCAAGCAAAGAATTATCTGACCATTCTTTAGATTGTGTATGTGTACTGTGAATGTAGGATTCATCTGTAAATATAATGGGTCTATTTTCATGTATGTAACTTTGCAATTGTTTTAAATATTTTATACGTTTTGAACGTATATCATATGACTCCATTAAAATTTTTCTCTTGTCGCCTGTTTTCTGCCATCTAGAAAGAAATAAAATATTTATTTCTTGTTATATTGTGAAAAAACACTATTATTTACTTAAATCCCATCTTCTTTAGCACCTTCGATAATGTTGTAAGTCCACCCATGAATGGTATGCCATTCTCTATTATTTTATCATAAATACCTGTAAATAAATGAAGATATAACAATTATAATTTATATGGAAATATTTATCGTTACCCTTCAAACTTGGACGTCGTTTTTCATGTATATAGAAGTTGTGAATGATGCTACGTATTGTGTCAGTATCTTCTGGACGAAGTGTACTTTTTGTGCTTTTGCGAGGTCTTGTTTTGTGTGGGGTACTAAATGAAGCAACTTTTCCGGAATTTACATCCTCAGCTTCTTTAGCAATATTTCTGTATGTCACATCAGAAATTCCAACCGCTCTCATTAACCTCTCTTTGTAATTTGTTAAAGGAATTATCGGATGCTTATTTTCTGCTTCTTCCTTCATAAATTTTAAAACATTGGCAATTATTTCTCTTCCTTGGCTATGTATAACTTTGCCTTTTACGCCAACTTTCTTCGATGATGAAGCCATCACTGTAAAAATAATTTCTAAGTATGGGTAAATTGTAGTATATGGGTGCAACCGATTTTTGACAAAATGACTAGTGTACCTTATAGAGGACGTCTAATTGAACAACTTTTACTTATAAATTAATCGGCGCAAACGTACAGGAACGGAGATAATTAATAATTAAGGTGCTCACCGAGTGGATTTTCCATGTCACATTTTTAGTGGTATCTGTTATACACACCGTTGAAATTATGAAAATGGTAATAAATGATGTGTATTTCACTTTACCACACAACAATTACATTTGATTTTTATGTTTTTTAATCACTTTTCTGCGATTTTAAAATTCTAACATAACCTTTAACATAGCCTTTCTGTTTAGGTTATGTTAGAATTTTAAAATCGCAGAAAAGTGATTAAAAAACATAAAAATCAAATGTAATTGTTGTGTGGTAAAGTGAAATACACATCATTTATTACCATTTTCATAATTTCAACGGTGTGTATAACAGATACCACTAAAAATGTGACATGGAAAATCCACTCGGTGAGCACCTTAATTATTAATTATCTCCGTTGCTGTACGTTTGCGCCGATTAATTTATAAGTAAAAGTTGTTCAATTAGAGCTCCTCTATAAGGTACACTAGTCATTTTGTCAAAAATCGGTTGCAACCATATACTACAATTTCTAAGTATTTATACAATAGAATAAAATATATACTTTTTCAACTTACCGATCGAATAATATAGAAATATTTTGTGTCTTGATAAAGACAATTATTTAAAGAACAATATTAACAATATTTTACTAAATTCAAAGAAGCAGCAATAAAACATAAACACCAATATAACCTAATCGTAAACGACCCGCTACTGTTTTACAAACACCCCTAAACTGGACCGGATGGGATATAATGAACTCGTCCAACTCTAATACGATCATAGCGCATTATGACGTATGTGATATTCTCTAAATGTTTTCACTCTACAATCATATTACAACTTTTTTTCAAAATAACAATATTCCTTATAAAGAAAATTTACTAGGATTCGCTTCTGACGGTGCAAATGTTATGATGGGAGAGCATCATTCTTTAATGAGTCTGTTAAGGAATGATGTCCCATCTTTATTTGTTATGAAGTGTATTTGCCACTCGTTCCATTTATGTGCTTCCTACGCCTGCCACAAATTGCCAAGATTTGTGGAAGATTTAACTCGGGATATATACAACTATTTTGGTTCTAGCCCAAAAAGAGTATCTGAATTTTCCGAATTTCAAAATTTTTGTAATGTAAAAATACACAAAATTTTGCATCCTTCACAAACGCGTTGGCTATCGGTTCATTCTGTCGTTTCAAGAATTTTAGAGCAGTATCGTCCTTTGCAATTATACTTTACGGATGCTGTTGCCCAAAACGATATTTTGGCAGCAGAAAATATATTAACAAAATTGAATGACCCAACTGTTAAATTATTTTTCCAATTTCTTGATTTTGTATTGCCTTTTTTTAATAATTTGAACCAAAATATGCAATCGGAATCGCCAAGGGTTCACGTAATGTACAGAAATGTTTGTAATGTTTTAAAAACCATCTTTGATTGTTTTATCAAACGAGATTATTTACTCAATACGCCAATTGAAAATATTAATTTTAAAGATCCAGGTAACTATGTTCCTATTGAGGAAATTTATTTTGGTGGGAATGTCTTGAAAACTACCGCGCGATCATTTAAATTCTAAATAGAGCAGGCTGTGAAATTTAAATTAAGTTGGTATATAAGTACTAATTTACAATTTGAATTGTCAAAGTAACGTTTCAAAATGTTAATTAATCAATAATTGACATTCTGGACAACCTAATAAAAAAAATCCCGCCTGCTATAATTTAGAATTTAAATGATCGCGTGGTATTTCTGAGTCAAGACTTTCTGCAGAACAGTTGCATTTTTTTAGAGTTCGTTGCTTAGATTTTTATGTGGAGGCTTGTTCACAAATTGTTCAACGGTTTCCATTAAAAAATAATTCTTTGAAATTATTAGAGTTTCTTGATCCTGAAGTTGTTAAATCTGGGTCCATTTCATCAATTTCGACTATAGCTGTTAAATTTTCGAATTGTCTTGACACGTCAAATATCCAGCCATTAGATAATGAATGGCGTTTATTAAGAAACACTGAAGAAGTGAAATCGCTAAGTAGTGACGTATGTACTTTTTGGCAAGAAGTCGAAAAACTTAAACAGGGTGATGAAACGCCGATGTTTCCCACTCTAACTAAATTTGTTTTCAAAATTCTGTGCCTTCCCCACTCCTCAGCAACAGTGGAAAGGGTATTTTCTGCAGTAAATTTAATGAAAACTAAAGTGAGAAATAAATTGAACAGTGACACAATCTGTGCATTACTTCACACTAAAAGATTAATTTCAGATAGCGCCAAAAATAATTGTTTTGAATTTTCAATTGACAAGAAATTGATAAACAGTATGACTTCTAAAAATTTATATCCTGATCAGTTTGACCAATAATTTTCAATATATGTATATATCTTTAAATTTGACTACTTGTAAGTTTCTAGTACCTAAATACATGCCTACATAATTTTATACATATAACGTATCTACTTAGGTCATACATTTGTTTTACATTGTGTGTACATATTATTTAGTTTAGTATATTAGGTACCTACTACCTAATATACTAAACTAAATAATATGTACACACATATATTATTTCCTAACTGATTATTTTAAGCGTTAAGTATGTACCAATACTTATTTATAAGTAAGTAAGTTAAGTATGTATCAAGTACGTATTAATAAAAATATGTTTTTTTTTTGTTTAATTATGTTACTTGAATAAAAATCTAAATCTACCGAATTTTAACGAAATCTCCCGAAAAGTTACGACTCCTTCTACCGATAAAATATGCACTTCATCTGGCAACACTGGTGGGCAGTTCGGGTCCGAACCGGTTCAGTGAACAGCGTACTAAGCGTAGTAGCCAACTAAATTGTTCGTAGCGTGTATGGGTATGTTTAAAGTTAGAGCTCACCGTTAAAGCTAACCTAACTTTTTCTGCTATAGGACTTACTAGCCACTAAATAAGCGTTTATGAATAAGGTAAATTAATAGCGTCTTAGTAGGATGTTAGTAGCTAATTACTAGTAGCGTACTAACACCCTATTAGGGTGATGATTATGAATAAGGCTGTTAATGTCTGTATAACGTGTATTTTTAAGGTTAAGACTAATTCTTAGGACTAATTTAATACTAAGTTAAGGAACGCTGCATAAACCCACCATGGTGGGTTTATGCAGCGTGAATTAGTCCTAACTTAGTATTAGTATTAGTCTTAAGAAAGTTCGATCATTGAGTATACGTGTTAGCGTTCAGTCAGCTGGGGCGCTAGTCTCAAGCTTCGCATTCGCTTTTCACGTTCGTTTTATGACGTCATTCGAATACGTTTTTAAAAACTGTATTCTCCACTCTTCGAAAGGAACCTGTATTCGAAAATATCAATCGTTTTGAACACGAGCGCTTCTACCCTATCGAAAGTAAAAAAATGAGGTGTGGCCACCACACTACTTTCTTATACGTATGAGCGTTTCAAACTATACAATCTTAAGAATTTTTATATACAAAACTTATTCAAAATCCTATTCTAAGTACTTTTATTCTCTTAATAAATCGCTATAGAATGCATACTTCGCAAGATATTCGAAAAAAAGTGCTACTCGCTAAGAGTAAAAGTGCTACTTCCGGTCCGAATTTTGAAATTTCATGTATACAAAAAATATTGCAAATATAACTCTAAATACTTTTGTACTCTTAATAAATATATATAGAATGCATAATTTACGACATATTTGCCAAAAATCGCTATTCGGTAAAAGTAAAAGTATTACTTCCGGTCCGAATTTTGAAATCTTTTTTATACAAAAGATATTGAAAACTGTGTTTTAAATACTTTTTTGTACTCGCTTATCAAAACATGTCATTTCGCGCATGCATTTGAGTGCGGGAAATAAGCTTTCCCGCACTAGTGCGGGAAGTAAAAATTGCATTAAATAAATAAATCATTATTACAGTAATAAAGTATAATTGTAAAAATGTCCATTTCAAATAAACTTGGTGTATTACAACTTGTAAATTTAATAAAATTAATTAAAAACTTTTAAAAAATCAATGACGCCATCTATTACATACTTATATTATTAATTGCTGATTACTCCGCCAAGAAAATAGTACCTACGTAAATCTATTATAGTATTTACAAAGTTTCGTTTTTTCAAAAGTATTATGTGGAAATATTTTGCAGAAATATGTTAAAATAGGTATGTATGCAAATTATTTAATACACCTGACAGCAATGAATGACAGTTAGGAGTCCTTCCTTTTTGCATTACTCCACAAAAAAGTAGTACCGATATAATTTATATTAATAAAATTATTCACATTTTGCTCGTTACAAAAAATATTGTACAAACTTCGTGCGTGAAACATTTCGCGAATTCGTGTCCATAAAGCGCTCGCCTTTCGGCTCGCGCTTTAAAAATGGCCACTCATTCGCGAAATATGTTTTCCCGCACTTGGTTCGTAAATAACTATTATACACGTAACGTACCTGTCTAAAAAGCTTGACTTGCGAAATATTCCCAAAAAACCGATTTTCGATAAGAGTAAAAGACCTACTTCCGGTAGGAATTTTGAAAAACTTTTTAAATAAAATTGTTCTCAATTTTAATTTTAAGTACATATGAATTCTTTATAAATTTGTATAAACTTAGTATTTGACGAAATATTGGCAAAATTCGATTTTTTCACTGAAGTAAACTGCTACTTCCGGTCTACCGATTTTACTGAAAAACTAATCAGATCTCAAGAGGGAGATTATACACGTAAATACAAAATTTGGAATTGATAGCTACAGCGGTTTGACCGCTATCGTGGTCACACACAGACAGACAGACACACACACAGACATTTTTTAAAAACCACTTTTTTGGTATCAGGGGACCTCAAAACGTGGACATCTGCAAAAATCTCGAGGTCGAAAATTTTCATCATCACAATACTTCCTTATACTACGTATAAGAAAGTAAAGCGAACATTAAAATAGCCTGTATAACCAAAGCCTATAACCACTAACCTACAAAACCGACAAAACCTATCTAATAACAACCGTGTTTCACTATAGCATTTTTATAGAAAATATGGATTAATTATTGTTCCTCGATATATTAAATGATGTGGAAGAGGCTGAAATAGGGGAAAATGACCGCGAAAATGTAAATATTCGAGTGGCAAAACCATTTACTGAATTAAATGGTCGAAGCTTTAAAAATATTTTTCGCCTATCATTTATGCAATTTTACTTTCTTATACGTAGTATAAGGAAGTATTGTGATGATGATAATTTTCGACCTCGAGATTTTTGCAGATGTCCACGTTTGGAGGTCCCCTGATACCAAAAAAGTGGTTTTTAAAAAATGTCTGTGTGTCTGTCTGTCTGTCTGTCTGCGACCACGATAGCGGTCAAACCGCTGGAGATATCAATTCCAAATTTTGTATTTACGTGTATAATCTCCCTCTTGGGAACTGATTAGATTTTCAGCAAATTAGGTCGACCGGAAGTAGTAGTTTACTTCAGTGAAAAACTCGAATTTTGCCAATATTTCGTCAACTACTAAGTTTAGACAAATTTATAAAGAATTCATATGTACTTAAAATTAAATTTAAGAAGAATTTTATTAAAAATTTTTTTCGAAATTCCTGCCGGAAGTAGGCTTTTTACTCTTATCGAAAATCGGTTTTTTGCAAATATGTCGTAAATTATGCATTCTATATATATATTTATGAAGAGTACAAAAGTACTTAAAGTTGGATTTGGAATATTTTTTATATAAATGAAATTTCAAAATTCGGACCGGAAGTAACACTTTCATACGTATAAGAAAGTCGTGTGGTGGCCACACCTAATTTTTTTGATAGAAGTAATGCAACCTTTAATGCGACCCGAAATAAAGGCAACGGATTTAGATAAATCCGTAAAAGTAAGAAAGCTATTGTAGGCAATTGTACTTACTATAATTTATTAATAAATATATATTTAGTATAAATATATTCACTTGGTTTATATAATTTTGAAAGAATTATGAAATATAGTCCACTGCAGCAGGAAGGCGATACAGAAGAAGGATAATTAATAATGTGTTTAGAAATTAATTTTTTAATTAATCTTATTTATTCGCAATAATTATTTGAAAAATAAACATATGTTACAAGAGTAAATAAATAAACTACAAATTTTAGTTTTTAAATCTAAATATATGCCATGCTTGTCTGCTAATATATTATTTCTAAATAATAAAACATCTGCAGCACAAATTTGAAATAAGTTTTGTTTGTACCACTATTCTACATATTTCCCGCGCTATTGCTGTCATTTTGGTCGACCCAACGATTCGAACACATCGTTGCCGTTGATTCTGAAATGATATTTACGAAGACTAGGTAAGAATACGAAACGAGGCGAGGTCTTCGAAAATATACCCTTCGCAAGTAACCCGCATGCGATTATATGCGAATGAGTTGAGAATAGGCAGCCTGATCTTGTGGTCGTAAGCTTCTTAGGACCGCGTTCGGACATGACCTTGAAAGTTCGTAATTTTTAACTCTTTGGACCTCGTTAGCCAAGACCTAACCCTTGTGAGGGAATACGTATGCACAGCTACGTATCACTTACGCAACGTAATTTGAAAATTTAATTTCTGTATAACGTGTACTTTTAATGTTAAGACTAATTCTTAGGACTAATACTAATACTAAGTTAAGGAACGCTGCATAAACCCTCCATGGTGGGTTTATGCAGCGTGAAGTATTTCTTATCTATGAGCGTTAATTAGTCCTAACTTAGTATTAGTATTAGTCTTAAGAAAGTTCGATCATTGAGAATACGTGTTAGCGTTCAGTCAGCTGATCTTGTGGTCGTAAGCTTCTTAGGACCGCGTTAGGACACGACCTTGGAAGTTCGTAATTTTTAACTCTTAGGACTAAGTTAAGTCCTCGGTAGCCAAGATCTAAACCTTATGAGGTACTTAATACGTACACAGCTACGTACCATTCACGCAGCGTAATTTGAAAATTTAATTTCTGTATAACGTGTACTTTTTAGGTTAAAACTAATTCTTAGTACTAATACTATTAAGGAACGCTGCATAAACCCACCATTAGATATTAAATTATTCCGACGGCACCTTTTACTTTCTTATAAGTAGTGATGGGAATACCGGTTACTCATCTGGAACGTTCCATATCGTACCTTTCCAGAAAAATAACAGTTCCAAAATGACGTTACTTTGGAACGACGGTATTTATAATCGTCGCGTACTCGTCTATCGCACATAATTGCGAAACCAATGGAATTCTTAGTTCCGTTTATAAAGTACGAGTAGTTAATTACAATAACATAGAATAAGAAGGAATATTTCATTCTCCTGATTTAAAAAAAAAATAACATTGGCACATTGTGTTTATGAAAAAAGTCCATAAATTAAATACGACAAAATCTTAACAAAAACTAATTTTACAATTTGTTTATTTTAAATTAATAATGCGTAATTAACAGATGAAGATCATTGAGCAATATTTAAAATTTCTTAAGTTATGGCTTTATTTTGCAATTTATTTAGAAATTACATAACTTGTTTTATTTATACAACAGAAAAGTTATTTATTGTAAATATTAAATTATACTTTATTATACTACATTTGAAAAAGAACAGGTAATTAATTGTTCCACATTTTATATAATTTCATTTATTTGGAAAATAAAGCCGAAACTCGCGAAATTTAAAAAAGTAAGTTATTTATTATTAGTTTATCTAATTAATATATTGGTATGTTTTGTTTTCGTCATGTTATTTGTATATGTTTTTTGATTTAGAATTTATACATTGTTAAAAGGTATTGAAATTTTATATTTCATTAAACGTGTACCTAAACGCAATCAAATTCTTTTACGTATATCTATTATGATATTTGTAAAAACAATAAAAACACATTTACTTTGTTGTATCACTATATAGTGATACAACAAAGTAAATGTGTTTTTATTGTTTTAATATGGATTATCACAAAGTAACGGCTTACAGCATTAATTATATGATATTTGTGTATCGGTTTGTAACTAAATATATCGCGGCCCGTGACAGTAACTTGTCGGAACGTTTCGGTCATCGTTGATTTCTTTGAGATACTGTAACCGAAACTTTGTCTCGTTTCTCGTTTCATATGTTCCGAGCTGTGGTTTCGAGTTACAGCGTTTCGTTATTCGTTGCGCTCGTTGTTCAATCTCAACGGTTCTTGATATCGTTCCATTGTAACGCGTTATTTAGGAATCGAATAACGTTCCGAGATGTTCCAGAAAAATAACGTTCCAAAATAACCGTTCCTAAAGTAACGATAACGAACGACACACCACTAGTTTAAAGGCGTTAGCTCAGTTAACCTCAATTTTGTGAGAGCTTGTTTTTGTTATGTTGTAATTATTTTATGTTGTTTGTGGATTTTTGGTTTTTGAAGGAGTGCTTCACTAAATGAGATAGTATACCTAGTGTTCACAAGCGCCTTATAGTAAACGTTATTGTTAAATAATAGACATTCCGTGCGTTCAGGGAGTTACGGCGCTGGAAGCGTATACCGCTAGAGCTTGTGGCCCTGTGGCCAGCGCCTGAAGTCATTGAACGGGTCACAGTACTACTTTTAATTTTAAAATTGTTGCTTGGACATGCGTACTTTGTACTTTTACTACTTCTGAAGTCTGACAGCGGCAATATGGCGTTCTGAAATTTATTATTATTTAATTGAATTATTATTATTATTGTTTGAAGTATGAACACGTGACATACGTACTTTTAAAATCTAAACTAAAAATAAAGTCAACGTATTTGGTGTGTAATTAGTATATGATAGCAATATAAAATCTTTATTTTAGAATTGACCGAGGAGATGGTAAATTATTTACTATAATATAAAGTGTGTCTAAATATTTAATACTACATTTTACAGTGTATTATTATATGGATTATGTGGAAGTTTTCGATGAAGTTGGTGTAATCTATTATATATATTATATCAGCAGTTTTGGTTGATATATTTATCGGCACTGTGAACAGTATTCATTTCAATTTTAATTAGTTGATGAATTTTCTGAATGCTAATGTTGCAGTAAGAGTAGGTATAACCACAGAATTATAACTGATACATAAATTTATTACAAAGAAATAACTGTATTTATTTTATTACTGTAGTTGTAAAAACAATATTCTTCCAATATTTAACTTATTGAAATCTGATGTTAGCAAATTCGTTGGAATGTTTTGAGGTTTTAGTTGAAGATGATGTAACGATTAACACTATTATATTAGCAGTGTTGGCTGAGATATTTATCGGCACTCTGAATAGTTGTTCATTTCAATTTTAATTAATTGATGTATTTTCTGAATGCTACTTTGTAATAAGTGTATAAATAAATAAATAAATCGCGTATCCTATTGATAAATAAATATGACATAAACTGATAACATTGTGTGTTTGTTTTATTGTTGTGGTTGAAAAAGCAATATTATTCCAACATTTATCGTACTGGAATCTGATGGTAGATCTTGTGTAAAAGTCTTAAGTGACCTACGTTACCTAATAGACTATGTAGATACCTATACTTATGCATACAATACTAATGTATTTTAGAACACGAAAATATAATAAGAAGATAAGGCCCAAAAACAAACAATATTATATATTAGTATTATAGTTTCAGTAGCAACTCTTAATATTTTTGATTAAATTTAGTGCCAAATTAGAAGGAATTATGCTGTTTGACATTACTTGTTAGTTATATCTATTTCAAAATATCATACATTTCAATACCTATATAAACATATCAAAAAGACTTATTTGGCACTATTTAAGATCTATTGTGTAACATAATTGAAGTTTCTATTGATCGTATTATTCACAAGATTCAAATTTGAATTTTAACCGCTTTCTTTTACCGCTGCTAAGTCATCGAGCCAAATTTATTTTCATATATTACTTAGGATTCACTAACAGTTGTTTGTTTATTAGAAATAAATAATCTATTTCAAGTAGAAAAAAGATATTCACTTTATATGTAAACCGAATATAATAGTACTTATCAATATCTATTTTATACCATAAATTTACCTATAACTTTCGCATAACATTAAATATAACAACAAGTACAACAGCAACCGTAAAAATGATATTTACTACTACAATTAATAAATTAATGTGTTTATTAATCCGCGGGTTTGAATTTTTAAATTCATGTTTGAATATTCACCGCCTATCCCCACTTCTTTCTAGCGCCGCTAGGTCATCCAGCGAAATTTATTTTCGCTAGACAAGATGGCGACCGCTAGCTCCAACGCCGGCGCTCAGGCAGTCGCGTTCAGGACACCGCTCGAGCTAGCGGCGCCGTAACACCCTGAACGCACGGATTGTTTGAGTGTACCTGTATGTTTCCAGTGCAAAGGTTAATTCATATACATTTAGTGCTTTGTGCTTTTCAGTTTTCATTTAGAAAAAACAAGAGGGGCCACTCTAATAATGTGTAAAATTCATATGCATATTTGTAGGTCAGTATTTGTTTTTTTATGCAATTATACTTTTTGATTGTAATATTCTCAGTAAACCTATTTTATGTTTTAAAAAAATTCCTATTTATAAATTGTACTGATGCTTAGTTACTAAAAGACTTCTGACGACTGCTGAAATATTTTATTACCTTAACTTTATACATTGTTCATATGAAAAAGCTTACTTGAAATTATTTTTACAAAGTAAAATGCAAATCAATATTTTATAAATAATTTTTAGTTTGGCCAGGAATAGTACTAAATATCGTAAGTTACATAATAAAACAGATTTTATTTATAAATGCTGTTTATAGTTTGTGTATTATACTAATAAGTGTAATGTATGCAACAACACGTACTTTTTATTATCAATTAACTCGCATAAATAGTTTAATGTGAAAAATGTAAAATAAATATACTGCACCAAAGCTTTTCAAATTACGTATAATTGGAGAAAAACTCCCTAGGTGGTGCTCGATAAGTGCGTCCATTTGATTATTAAGGAGTTATAATGGTATCTTTTGGGAATAGCTTTCTTTTGTTATACGCATTTTCGTATCTTGAAAGGTATTAATATTTTAGTAAATGTTTTTTAAACTGTATTATTTTATAAGTGCTGTGTGGATTCTTAAACAAATTATTTCATTTTATCTTGTAAATAGTGCATTTGCATACCTATTTTAATATCGATAATTTTATAAATAGTGTTAGTTTGTATCTGATAAAGTTATAAATTGCTAAAGATGCCTGTACAACAGAGACAATATGAGACGTGCAACTACGGGTTAATTTTTGGTTCGCAAAACTATACTGGTCCACTGTGTGGGAAGCTATAGCAGATGGCGCAAGCAACGAAAACAGCGCGGTATTTAAACTGCATATATACCTTTCCTGGTCTTATTGAATAGTATTTATTTATTTATTTATTTAGAAATTGGAAAATGAAATTCACCGGTTTTGTGATAGTTTATATTGTATTTTTTATATACACATATTAAAGTAAGAAGATACAATTTGATGTATACGTAGATATCACTCAGTATGCATATACAATAATATAATTTTTAAAAATTCTTAATTATATATGGCAAGTACAAGTAACTATAAAATAGAACTAAATCGAAAGTAAATGCATTTGAACCTATAGAAATTACACATGCTCAAATTTGTTCATTTTCTTTTTGGTGCTTCCGTTTACTTGCAATATCCCTATTTGTCCGTTTGCACCACCAAGACATTCCAATTCCGAAAACTGATTTTACGCATGCTTCAGTAATAAATAAATGATGAGTGGTACAGTGAAGAAAGGTAAAATCAACCTCATCCTTTATAATTCCTTGAAATGTTTTATAAAGGTCTCTATTGTGCGTATTGTTTAAAAACACTTCTAACAACGTTATTATTTGCCCTACACACACTACAAATTTTTCTGTAGGATAGCACAAATGCAGACTTGTATGACTCCATTCTTTAAAAGTTATATACAAATTGTGAGGATCCGCAGAAGTAGACAGGAGGTCTTTCTTACAAACGTGGCAATTATTGTGTTTTAAAAGTGATTTCACAATATAGCCACTGACATATGCAACGGATAAAGTACTACACTCTCCCACCTTTACAGCTTCCTCGATTGCTGCTACAGAAACTGAATCGGTATTAAGTTTTTCCTGAGGTGTTTGAGATTGTGCATCTAAATCTTCGTCTACTTCACTCGAATCCAGAAAATTTGTCAAATCACTCAAGAGTTCATGGTCGTCGTCTTCACAATTTGTGCCTACTGAAGTGTTTACAAGTCCATTTAAAATTTGTGTCTTCAAGCTGCCAGTAAATTGTGAAGCAGTAGGATTATCACCACTACCACAGCCACCCCTAATTACACCAAAAAGGTTTTCCAGTGAATACTGGTTAAGTGAACGTGGTCGAAGACTTGTAAATCCCTTTGATTGCAAGTAAATCCAGACGTGCTGAATACTGGTCAAAGACACTAACCAACCTATTTGCGAAGGGGTTTCCCACTTCTCAATGTACCCGTTTTCGTATATCGCAAGTACCTCCAATTTTTAACTTTTTTGATAGCTTCTGTCCAGTATTTCATATGTGATGAATCTTTTGTGACACAGCAATTGAGCGCTTTGGCACCTTCAAACTCATCTTGGGTCTCCTTACTAAATTTCTTGCAGCCATTAAAGCTGTCAAACAGCTCGTCGACCTGCTGTACAAAAGTAGCTGTAGCAAGGGCCTCTTGATGAATTTCATCTGAAACATCATAATATAACTACAATACAAAATTTGTAAAATTAATGAAAAACTTACCACGAACTGCTAGTGTGTAAATATAGGATGCAACAGAATGGCTCATAACTTGAGCAGCAATGCAGACCTTCATTGCATACTGCATTTTTGGTGCCAGATGAACATCCTTAATTTTGTGTAAATGTCGGAAGACCAGTGGTGATTCCTTGTCTTTGTTGTGTGCATCAACAATATCTCTGAAACGCGCCGTCATAGTCTTGCTTTCGACAATATCTACAGTCACTTCAACGTTATATTTCCTGAACAGGGATGCAGTGCACTTTAATAAATGTGGGGGGTCATAGATGGTGTAGATTTTTCTGTCATTTATCTGAATATATGGATGTTGTAACGAAGAACCCATATTTTTTAATGTTCGCACATTTGTCGAGCCCATGTCACATACAGTTGCCACAACTTCCAATTTCGCAATGATTTCAGCAGCTACAATTACATCTTTTATAAGTTTTTCAAGAATGTTTGCTGGACATCCATTGCGGCTAAAATAGTATGCCAATGGTTGTTTCCACTTCCGATCACCTACTCCCTGGCACATGAAGACAAGAGCTTTATTTGCAACTTTAACTGACTGAAAATCCATGCCATAATCCTCAAGGCCAGTGATCTTGTCAGTTTTTTGATCATATTGTACATTTTCTTTAATGTCCATTTCGTCACAAAGAAGCACACAATATTTATCAGCATCATTCGCCAAACATTTTGCAATGTTTTCACAAATATGTTTATTTATCCCTGGATGAAAAGGCACCTTTTCTAAAAGAGTCAGCAATGTCCTTTTGGAAGGGAGTGCCACAAGCTTTCGCAATAAACTGTAGCATCTAGGACCTCGTTTCAGTAGAGCCAAGGCTGTTACCTTCTCCAAAGTTGTCCATCTTCTACCCTTTGCTGGTCTTTTTGCACAACGTAATTGGGAAATTAAAAAATCGATTGTAGAATTTTTCATTCCACCAAATAAATTTTTAACTACATTAGTGTCCGTCAAATTGCAGAGGGCTTTCAAATCATGAGCTCTTTTTCTACAAATTCTCTTTAATTTTCTCACATGTGCTTCCTTACTCATGACAACTCGCATTAATTTTTTCTTGCGAGGTGTTGCATCCACGAGCCTCTTTAAAAGTGACTTCCTCCTTGTGCTAGGACTACTTACTGGTGTGTCCAGCACTTCTAGAAAAATAACGTTGTATTAATATATTACCTAACAGTAATAAATAACTTAAAATAAACAGATAAGTACCCAATTGAGCAGGGACAGTTGCTGCAGATATACTGGGGCTGAGTGTTGTCGATGTACTTGGTGCAATTGGTATGTCTACAAAAAAAAGTTGTGTGATAATACTGTATATTTTTTTTGTCAATAAAAAAACAAATAGGTACTTTATGAACAGTCAACTACACTTCACTTGTACTAGACATATATAAAATTAATTAATGATGTAAACAATTACTTTTTTGTGGTCAATGCAGAATGTTTACTCTATCTAGGCAGTTTTCATAATTAAGGCGTTAATCTTCTGTTCAAAAATGAGGATTAACCTTAAAAAACTTACCTTCAACAATATTTTCAGAACTCCCTTCAATATCTGTAGATACTAGTGCAGGCAATAAAGTTGGTACAGCGTCCTTTCGTAATTTCCAGGATACGGTATTCACATAACAATCATTGGTAAAATGCTTACTGCAAATTCTGTAATTTCTCATGACAACGCCAGGAATGGGTTTCATGCCCATACTTTTCTGCCACAGTTCAGACCTTAAATACAGAAAAAATTCCGTTTCCATAAGTATTACATTAAATTTTCATCGAAATATTAACTAACCTTGCAGGATTAACTGGAAAACAATGAAGTTTCTTTACTTCATTCTCGCCACAACCACAAACAAGGCAAAGTCCCATTTTTAATTGCAAAACACACTTTACTAACACTTCACTTCACCAAGAACAAGAACAACTGTCAAAACAATGTGAGGTGTGAAGTTTGGAATGAACAATTTTCTGGAGCACCAACCCACTCACTGCCAATCATTAAACACTAGTAGTGTGCAAAATAAATACTTTTAAGTATCGAATACATACCAATACTTTACACTTTTATATTCGATACTTTGTATCGGATACTTAGTATCCGATACTTTACTTTTAACTCAAGTCGATAACTATACTTGTATTTCATCTTTGCTAATTAATAAGAAAAGGATCGTATTAGTAAAATAGTAGGTACATTTTACAAGCATCAATGATAACATTGTTTATATGCTGAATAGTAAAAAACTCATCTCATTTGTCAATTTGGAATATTTATTTGAGACTAAATTATAAATGACCACCAATGGAATATTTTATCTAGGCACAAATTATGACTTTATCCATACATGCATACTTTGTAAATTATGTTTCAATAGTCAGTTGATATCCTGTTTATTTTAAAAAAGAACGTAACTAAGGAATAAATTATATCCAGTTGTAGACAAACATACATCAGAAAAATGCAAGTACATCTAATAAGCTTTATAAACGTTGAGTATCCGATACTTTTCATTGTCGGTATACGATACATTTGCTCCCTCTAGGTATCCGATACAAAGTATCGAATAGATACTTTTTGCACACCACTATTAAACACACAACATCCTAACTTTACTGTGGCGCCCCCTCAGTAGAACTTATCGCTTACAGAACAAAGTTAGCTAAATACACAAATTTATAAATCAAATAAAAATAGCCAATACAATAATTTTGCGAACCTTTTTCTGGGTATAGTTGCACGTCTCATGTTGTCTCTGCTGTACAAGACTGTTTTATTTGTGGTAAAGTGCCTTCAAAACACTTATTTTGGTTCCCTGCAAGAAAGGAAAGGTAAGTGTTGAAATTTAAAATAAGTATATATATGTATGTACATATTGCTAATTCATAATCTAAAGGCTGTATTACACTTATCAATTTCTTGACCAAGAACTTGATCAAGTTAAAATTGACGACAAGTCGTGTATTACACTTGTCAAGTCGACTTGATCAATTTCTTGACCAAGATGTTGCCAAGAACTTGTTGAATTAGAACATGTTCTATTTTTCTTCTCAACTTGATCAAGTTTTTAGTGATTTCTAGTAAAATTCATGTTACACAGTTTTTTGACAACTTGTGTAAAATGTAAACACATATTCCATTTTAAAATATCGTTAAAAATGACATGTTAATTTGATACTTCATGAAAGAATTGTGTGCGTAAATTATTTATTTTCTTTTGCATCTCTTGTGCAGTTATTTTTACATTCAATATCAAACACAAATCTTCCGTAAATTTATTAATTTTTTATTTCGTACTGTTGCACTATTGGTACTACTAATTCACCTAAAAACCATAGACCTCTTATACCTGAACAGTTGCGCAACTGTTGTGTCTGCTGAATGAAAGCATTGACACACAGTATAATATAACCAAGGCCAACTGTATCTGACATCGCTGGCGCGATATAAGGCCGTCACATAACGAGATTTTTCTGATTTTTATAACCTCAAAATGTTTATCAGTATGTAGCGCCATCTAGCCAAAGCACAATAAAATGCTTGATAATCCCTGAAAATTTTTAAAATCACGTCATAAAAATATGCAATATGATTGGATTATATCAAATCTACTGTTCTGTTTGACATTTGATATAAACTATATATCCAGTTTTATCACGGAAAAAAACGTGGCTGTTCTGGTCATTTAGTTCTTACTAACATAGTCTGTGATAAAGGGCAAGTAATCAAGTATTTCGGAAAATGAGCATTGAATATTCGAAATGTAATATAAGGATAATTCTTGGTAAATAGCTATAATTTTTTGCATTTTTAGGTTAAATTTATGTCTTAATATTTGTAAATGTATAAAATTCTAATGGAATAATTGCAGGGTTGAAGTGAAGCAGACGGTATTTGGTCTTTAATATTAACATTACGTATGTGAACTCTAAGGTATTTGAGGGCTGATTAAGTACAATTTTAAAAAGGATACAAGTGGATTTATTATGAATATTTCAACATTGTCAATTTTTGTTCTGTAATTAGACTTGAGCCTGTTGAATAAATAAAGATGCTATAGTAATTTTAAAGTGCTCGTAGTTATTTAATTATTACCAATAATGCTTCTCTGTTATCATCGTAAGGTTGAGAAGTGCCAACAAAAAACTGATTAGTGTTGTAAGCAAATTTTGGTCTGTCTTGAAGTGTGTGTGTGTAGAAATACTAACGGATTTGGTATAGGCAGCACCAAAGAGTGCATCACTGTAAGTAACTAAATTAGCAAATTATAATAGTGCCAAAATGGAAAAAAGTACATCAGTGATGTCGATTATCGTTACTTTTGAGTAATCGTTACTCGATGAGACAGTATTCGTTTGCTGTATTCGTTACTATGATTACTTTGATTACTATATTATTTCACACTACTCCATACAATATCAACTTCCAACCCAATCTGATATATTGATAAAGTCGGTATCAGTAGTCGTTCTGGTACATATTTAAGTAATCGGAGGAAAATAAAATAAGATTTATAAATTGTGCATCATTTTATTGTAATAAAAACAGAATCGCATGGTATGGCTATTTTCTATTTTCTTACATAACAAAAATATGATGAGATGGGTAACTACTTCATACAATAAATTTAATAAAAAATATAATAAACTTGAAATAAACTATAGAAAAAAATGAAACAATATAAAATAATTGAGTTATGTTGTAATTAAAAAAAAAAACATATAATACTACATTAACAAAAACATATTTAATATTTTTCTCTACTCCTGTGAGTACCTAATCAGCAAAAAATTACAAATCTTTATTGTAATTTAAAAACAACATTTTTTTAACAGTATCACCTTTTAAACGGCTTCGCCTTTCTGAAATTAATTGACCAGCTTTAGAAAAGACTCTATCAGATGGCACCGACGTTGCTACAATGCATAAATACTGGGTGGCCAATTTAGCTAAATTAGGATATATTGCTGTTCTAGCTTTCCACCAATCCAATGGATCATCTTTTCTATGAATAAGGTCTTCTGCGAGATATGACCTGATTTCTATAATTGCTGCTGCTTTAGTCCGAGATTATAGTGAAGCGGCGCAGAAAGACATGCGGAACGAGGAGAGCGGTGAACTAAACAGCGGGGCACGGTGACATTTATAGTGGAGCTGTGGATAGCGAGGTGAGGAGTTCTGTGCCAGGCTATTCTCTAACATTTTATTCAGTGTATTTCCAAAATTTCGCCTTTAAAGTTTCGAAAGCTTATGCTTGCAGAAAGTAGTGCCCTTGTAACACATGTTTTAAGTTTAATGCAGAAAAGAAAAAGGACCAGAAGATGGTCAATCCATCCTATAAACGTAGCGAGAGAAAAAGACGGAGAATTTAAACGCCTGTAATTCAAATTAATAAAACATCCTAAGAAATTTAGGCAATATTTTAGAATGTCAATATCAACATATATACAAATATAAAGTTTTAAGAGGGATCTCTACTGGATGGGCCAGTCCATTTGACAATATAGAAAAATCATAAACATTATCACTGCAGGGGTCGCGATTTCCCCTTAAAATTAATATCAAATTTCAACCAATGGTATAAATAATTACATCAATTTGTGGAGAAAACTCAAATTTACTTACGCTTAGTAGTAAAATTTTGAATTTCTTTTTATTTATTTCAAAATAAATTCGACAAAATGTCTAATATTGACCTACTTCTGCTACTAATTATGACAATTTCTAAAATATTTTTAGAAAAAATATTAGGTACTAGGCGTACATAGATATTCGAATTCTCTTTTATTTGTTATAAAAAAATTAAAAATTGATTAATATTTACGGTTAATTTTATGGGGAAATCAAACTATCTACAGTGGCCTCAGCGGCTGGGAGTAACCGTTAAATTATTTGAAGTAGGGTGGGTGCTATCCACGAAAACGGCCGAAACTCGTCGTAAGTTCCCGACCGCGCTTATCGCCACTGAAAAAAACAAACATGTTTGTTTCTACCTGCACCGCTATTATACACCGCACTTCTCGCCTCTCTTTTCACCGCTGCACTATAAACGCATAGATATAATTACTTTTGTTTGAATGTACCGCTCTGTAAAACTCGCAGTATTTGTCTCTCCTCGCCTCTCCACTATAATCGCACCCTTAGGATCAATTTCTTTACGTCTTTGCACCAGTTTATCAAAATCTGCCCATATTAAATTCTCGTCTGTATCTGTTACGGCTTCAGTTACATTTTGTTCAATATTACTTTTTGGAATATCTGAATCTGAGCTTATTAAACGAGTTACATCGTGTTCAAGGCGCTCTTTTGCCATATCAAAATTAAGTTCAGAACAGAAAACTTTTGACTTAAACCTTGGGTCTAAGATAGCACACTTTGCCATCAAATGATTTGTTTCAATTGCTGAAAATCTTAATATTTCGCTTTCGTAATGGGTTATCAAATCTTTTGTTCGTGAGTTATTTAATTATCACCTCTTTTAGTTTTTGTAAGGCTGATTTTAAACCCTTTACGATTATAATTACTTTTGACAGCGTAACATTTTTTTCAGCGCTCATTTCATTAGTTATTTGTTCAAATGGCTTTAATATGGAGCAAATTTCTTTTAGTAAAACCCAATCGTCCTCTGATAACAACTGAATAGGACAATTCAAAATTCCAACCGTTGCTTTTAACGGTTCTTGGGTTAGACACATTTTGTGAGAATTATTTCAGCAAAATGTCAAGTTTTCAAGTGTTTGTAATTTTATTATTTGCGATTATTAAGCGCTGCTATTATCAGAATACCTAATCTACATAATGCCGTGTTTAAATATCACAAAGAATGGCACCAATTTTCAATGGTAACGTTTATTTCTTGTCACGAAGTTTAGATGTTTTTCGACTATGCTGCCATCTATTCGCCTTTTGCGCACCGGTCCCGCTCATCTGAATACGTGAACTCTAACGTATTTTAAAAAGAATGCAAGTGGGTTTATTATGAATGTTTCAACATTGTCAATTTTTGTACTGTAATTAGACTTGCACCTGTTGGATAAATAAAGATGCTATAGTAATTTTAAAATGCTCTAATTATTACCAATAATGCCCCTTATTATCATCATAAGGTTGAGAAGTGCCAACAAGAAACTGATTAGTGTAATAAAGCAAATTTTGGCCTGGCTTGAAATGTGTGCTTAGAAATACTAGCTGATTTGGTATAGGCAGCACCAAAGAGGGCATCACTGTAAATAACCAAATTAGCAAATTGTAATAGTGCCAAAATGGAAAAAAGTACATCAAATATGTACCTACCGAAATACACAGAATAAAGAATTTAGTGAATATTAGTTTTTTTTACCCGTGTTATTTGGAAATATTCTATATTTCTTTTAATAAGTGTACATGCATGTATATCAGTTTATTCTAATATTTGAGTATACTGTACAAGAAAGTTATTTTGTCATAACAAGATCATTTAGTTGCGATTCTGTATACCACGTGTTAGGCTTAAAGGAGGTGCAAATTATAGTACTGATGCCAGAGTTGCTGAATATTTTATGAGGCAAATATTGCGATGTGGAATGGTAAAACTTCAAAATCTTCCACAGTTGAAAGCGGCGACTACGTTAAACAAACACTACAACGTAATTGAATGCTAATTAGTGTTTTCTTTTGAATTGTTATAAAAACTTAGAAACATAAATAAAATTCTTAACACTGCCCAACAACTTTATTATCAGCAACACTTTTTTTTAATTATTCTGAAATTATTAATATTAATTACCTATTGTAAAGTTAATGTTTAAAGCAGTGGCGGCTGCTGCAGGGAGGGCAACGGGGCACTGCCCCCTCGTGACAAATTTCTTTTAACAGATAAAGTAATTATAATAAATACCTAATTTGTATATAATTTTTCTGATTTGTTTGATGACAAATAATATGTTTTCGAAAGTAACAGTCCGTCTTTTCAGCGAGTTTAAAAATCGCAGTCTGACGTAGGCTCCGGGGCATCTCGCGCGACTGCCCCGTTTGTATTAGAAATCGAGCGACGAAACTGGCGCGGGTAGCGCGCGTATACCGTAAGCGTCAAATTTTAATTTCGGTTTGCACTTCTATCATATGCAGAAGATGATCTTATCATAGCAGCGATGCCTGCTTGCTAACAGTGGAGGGAGAGCAACGGAGCGGCGGGGGACCCCCACGCCTTACAAATGTCCAGTGTGGCAGCCTCGCTTATGTCTATCTTTAGTTTAATTCGTCGCGCTCTTTTCCACTTACTACTTTCCTATCAGAAATTAAAATATGACGACCTCGGTATATACTGTATGACATGGAAACTGCAACACCAAGAAGGGGTGCGGATTTTTTGACCAAACTTGGTAGAAACGTATAACTAGTCAAAGGCAATAATTGATTAAAATTTCAAAGAAAAAAAACAAAAGACTAACACAATTTAACATAATTTTTATTAATAATGTGTTGAACCGCCCCTATTAGTGTCACACTCCCTCACTCTTCGTGGCATTGATTCGACTAGGTGGTCAATATCCTCTTGGGGTATGGTGTCCCAAGCAACCTGTAATTCATGCCGGAGAGCTATTAGTGTCTGCGGGGGATTGGCTAAATTCATAAGTTTTCGTCCCATAATGTCCCACACATGTTCTATTGGCTAGAGGTCGGGGGATTTGGGTGGCCATGGCAAGATATTGATATGAGCCTCTTCCAAGCGATTTATAGAAATTCTCGCTACGTGGGGAGGGGCATTATCCTGCTGGAAAAGTGGGTCTTCGAGCGTTTGAAGATATGGTAGAATATGGGGTTCTACCACCTCATCAATGTAACGCTGGGCGTTCATGGTGGTTTGGATGAACACCAATTGAGACCTACTCCCATATGCTATAGCACCCCATACCATAACACCCACTGCTCGATGCACATGCCTTTCAACGGAAAACTGAATATCACGACGTTCCCCACGTCTTCGTCTGACCCTCATACGGCCATCATGCATCCCTAGACAAAATCGAGATTCATCACTGAATACCACCCTGTGCCACTCCACGTTCCAGTGCAGTCGCAATCTACACCACTCCAAACGTTGCTGTCGGTGTTGAGCCGTAAGTGGTAACACAAGATGTGGACGATAAGATTGTAAGCCGAAACCCCTAATTCGACGATAAACGGTTCGAAGGGTTACAGGACGACCAATATTACCTAACCACACGTCAGCAATTGATCTGGTACTGGAAAACCTGTCTCTTAGTGCCATTAAGCGAAGGCGGCGGTCCTGTATCTCATTAGTTCTTCTTCGGCCTCCGGTTCCTCTTTGGCGTCTTTCCTAACCTTCCCTAGTCCATGATTGATAACAGCGCATAATGGTGGATTGGTTCCGGTTAAGGCGATTTGCAATTTCCCTGTATGAAAAACCACCTTCTCGCAAACCAACAATTCGACCTCTGTCGAATTCGCTTAATTGGCGATAATTTCCACGTTGCCGCACTCTAGGCATAATAAAACTCTTTAAACACGTTAAACAAAGGTATAATAAGACAAAACCGTTGAAATTAATTTCAAACAAACAATTAATACACCACACATTAATGTCAGCGAAAACTGAATGAAGTGTCAGATGTGTCATGACCACTTG
Source organism: Amphimallon solstitiale (assembly GCA_963170755.1). Taxonomy (NCBI): domain Eukaryota; kingdom Metazoa; phylum Arthropoda; class Insecta; order Coleoptera; family Scarabaeidae; genus Amphimallon; species Amphimallon solstitiale. The sequence goes on along the minus strand of OY720677.1, from coordinate 78,462,829 downwards.
ATCTATCGCAACAAAATTTTAATCAATTATTGCTTTTGACTAGTTATACGTTTCTACCAAGTTTGGTCAAAAAATTCGCACCCATTCTTGGTGTTGCACTTTCCATGTCATGCAGCATATGTAGGCAGCGGGGCACTACTCTATGGTGCCGGGTCCGGGTGGCGGTCCAGTATGTAATATACAGCGGTGAGTATGTTGTAATTTATATCGGTGCAAATGCAACTATGAATTGCGTTAGTAACATTAAGACAGAATTAAGAAATCTAGGTCTCCCTAGACCAGATTTATTGATTAAACTAGAAGATCACAATTTGAAAACTAATAAAACCGTGACGAGAAAATTCAAAAGAAGCTCTTACAGTTTATCGGACTGGTTGTGTGGGTGTAATGTGCAAAATGCTTTTTTCTATTCCGGTGCTATAAAGTTCACTTTACGACACCCGTTTTGGTTGCATAAAGTATTACTTTATCGCACGCTAATTTTATTTTTTTGAAGTTGGTAACAACAAAAAATGGACCCAAATCATATTTAAATGTCAAAATATAAGTCTTTAATCTAACAAACATGTGTAAGAAGTTGTACAGAGAATAAAAAACACAGTTACGAACATTTTATTTACGCTAATTAACAATATAAATGGGATGATGCCTTTTTTATCTTTCTTTCTTTGTCAAAATAAGCAATGACTTCATTTTCCGTAATATTCACAATATTATTTTCTTTACACCAACTTAAAAAGAGGTGGTATTGCTTTTTATAAATATGTCGAGACTTTGTTAGCAAAAGATTTTCTAAATTGGCTTCTGCTATTTTGCGAATCTCTGGAGGCGTGCAGTTATTTATTTCTTCCATTTTGTTGATAATTTGAAATAATTTATTGCATAAATCAGACTAAATTTTAAACAAAATGACAAGTCCGCCGATATTCAAATAATTAAATTGTTTTACTTAAAAATCAGAGTAACCAACTTCAAAAAAACAGTATTTCTAAAATGTTCGAACAAAACATGTCTCTCATTTTAATCTTTTTTGAACTTTCAATAACCGAAATAGAAAAAATAGTATAAAATACACGTTTCATAAGACATTTTTGCGCACTTGTTCTTTAGAAAACTCGCCTAGCGGCTCGTTTTCTAAACTTGAACGCGTGCGCAAAAATCGTGTCTTATGAAACTTGTATCTTAATATACTATTTTCTATTTCGGTGCTATAAAGTTCACTTTACGACACCCGTTTTGGTTGCATAAAGTATTACTTTATTGCACGCTAATTTTGTTTTTATGAAGTTGGTAACAAAAAGAAATGGAACCAAATCATATTGAAATGTCAAAATATAAGCCTTTAAAGTAACAAACATGTGCAATAGAATTGTACAAAGAATAAAAAACACACATGCTAACATTTTGTTTACTAATTAACAATCTAAATTGTTAAGCAGACTTGGATGATAAGTTTTCTTATGCTACTATAGACATTTACTTCCCAAGTTGAATTACAACTGTTATAAAAGTTTGTTTTTGATCAATAAATAGAGACTTTGTTGGCGAAAGATTTTGTAAATTGTCTTCTGCTATTTTGCGAATCTCTGGGGGCGTAGTACAATTATTTATTTCGTCCTTTTTGTTGACAATTTGAAATAATTTATTGCATAAATCGGTCTGAATTTTAAACATAATTACATATAAAATCGCCGATATTCGAATATTTAAAATGTTCTACTTAAAAATCAGAGTAACCAACTTCAAAAAAACATAATTTCTAAAATATTCGAAGAAAACATGTCTCTTATTTTAAGTTTTTTCGAACTTTCAATAACCAAAATAGAAAATATAGTATAAAATACACGTTTCATAAGACATTTTTGCGCACTTGTTCTTTAGAAAACTCGCCTTGCGGCTCGTTTTCTAAACTTGAACGCGTGCGCAAAAATTGTGTCTTATGAAACTTGTATCTTAATGTACTATTTTCTATTTCGGTGCTATAAAGTTCACTTTACGACATCCGTTTTGGTTGCAAAAGTATTTCTTTATCGCACGCTAATTTTGTTGTTTTGACGTTGGTAACAAAAAAAAAAAATTGAACCAAATTATATTTAAATGTCAAAATGTAAGCCTTTAATGTAACAAACATGTGCAATAGAAGTTGTACAAAGGATAAAAAGCACACATGCTAACATTTTATTTACTAATTAACAATATAAATTGTTAAGCAGAGTTGGATGATAAGTTTTCTGATGCTACTATTGTAATTTACTTCCAAGGTTGAATAGTACAACTGTTATAAAAGTTTGTTTTTGATAATATGTCGAGAGTATGTTGGCGAAAGATTTTGTAAATTGTCTTCTGCTATTTTGCGAATCTCTGGGGGCGTGTAAAATAGAAAAAATCAAGTGAACGGTGTTTTTCTACTTTGATGAGAATAAAAACATTTTCTAGAAATACCATGCAGGAAAGCAGACTATGTGCCTTAGCAATGTGTTCCATTGAAAAATAATTACTGACATCAACACCAAACTTCAATGAATGAGTTATTAATCATTTTGCTGATAGTAAGGAACGGCGGATGGATTTTATTTTCAAACAAGTTAATTAAATAGCATGTTGAGTTTGTTTTTTGTCTGTACTTAATTTTTGATATTAAACACTCAGACACCCGGTGCCCTCCCGTCCCAAAAAATCACGGGCCGCCACTGGTTTAAAGCCTTATTTTAAAGTTTATTTCAATAAAAATTCAGAAACTATTTCTTTTCGGTACTATTAGACGGCGTTACATAAGGATCAATATTTTGAGATTTTTGGTGGGTTTATGCAGCGGTCCTTAACTTAGTATTAGTCCTAAGAATTAATCTTAACCTTGAAAATACACTTTATACAGACATTAAATTTTCAAATTACGCTGCATGAATGCTGTGTACGTATTACCTCATAAGGTTTAGATCTTGGCTACCGAGGTCTTAACTTAGTCCTAAGAGTTAAAAATTACGAACTTTCAAGGTCGTGTCCTAACGCGGTCCTAAGAAGCTTACGACCATAAGATCAGCTGACTGAACGCTAACACGTATACTCAATGATCGAACTTCCTTAAGACTAATACTAATACTAAGTTAGGACTAATTCACGCTGCATAAACCCACCATAAGAGTTAAAAATTACGAACTTTCAAGGTCGTGTCCGAACGCAGTCCTAAGAAGCTTACGACCATAGGATCAGCTAACTGAACGCTAACACGTTTACTCAATGATCGAACTTTCTTAAGACTAATACTAATACTAAGTTAGGACTAATTCACGCTGCATAAACCCACCATAAGAGTTAAAAATTACGAACTTTCAAGGTCGTGTCCTAACGCAGTCCTAAGAAGCTTACGACCATAAGATCAGCTGACTGAACGCTAACGTATACTCATTGATCGAACTTTCTTAAGACTAATACTAAGTTAGGACTAATTCACGCTGCATAAACCCAGCATTTTTTACAAACATGTATATATTTATAATTGTAAAATAACAATTACCTAATTCACAGCGATAGTAGTAAATGCACTGGTGTCTCCATAGGTGGCACTGTGTATAAACAGATATTCCATTTATTATCAGTACAAGCTCAAATATCTTGGTAAAGTAGTAAGCTGCATCAAACATTTACTGGACGGTTACTCAAGTACTTGTGTGACATTTCTGTTCTATCTGAAAATGAAGAAGATCACTGTAAAAATTTTCAATTAATAATTACAACCTTGGCAAAAAATGGAAGAATGTAAACATTTTTTGAGTCATAAAATGGATAATCGTTGTATTATCATTAAAATATATGTCACAAAATATCAGTTTCGAGTATGCATGTGCGTCATATAATGTTCCAGAGAAGCTCTCTAGCGTAATGTGGTAATGTACAGACAGAAAGTATTAAAGCAGTAGTCTCAAACTTTTGGATACTAGGAGCACACAGTAGTTTCTCTCGTCGTCGGCACCTTTGATGTTTGTGTCCCAAAATGGTACTGCGCATTCACGCACGCACAACCAGAGGCGTAGTCAATTCTTCTATTCAGGAATAAACCAGTGGCGCAGAACCAAATCGTTTATGAGATAATTATGTTAATCTATTTTTAAACTTATGAAAAAACTATATCAATAATACAAAAAACGAGGACAAAACACTGCTTTTTATTAAGTACATATTACACACGCATTTAAAATGTAATACATTATACGTACAACACAAAAAAAGGCTACTTTAACCTAAAGATTACTTAAATTTCGTGACACAATTCATCAATGGTGTAAAATTGTTATTTTATTTGAATTGCCACTAACTTTGAAATTTCTTTTGCAAAATTTCAAAGTATAAAAAATTCTTACACGAATAAATAGCTTTATCAAAAATTCAGTAGGAAAATTTTCGCAGGGATGTTTATATGATATTTCCTCCAACTTCTGTTTTAATTGAAAGCTAACATTTGGTTTGAAGGAAAATGAAGAAAAAAATTCACAGAAGGCTTTTTCCTAATGCGGTATTTATATATATATAATATATATATATATATATATATATATATATATATATATATATATATTTTATGGATAATGTAGTAGAAATGCGACAACCTGAGTAAGGAAGAACAGCTAGGGTTGTCGGTGTTGCATGTAAGGTGAGCGATAAATGAAATATAACTAAACAAGTTCGTAACTTAAATATACGATTTACGGCAACCAGGTTATCGTGTTCTTAAAAACCTGTCTACGAAATAAGCTTGAAAGTATTAATGTTTTGTTAAATGAAAAACTATATGAAAATTTATATTTATAATTTTGAAAGTACACTCTGCTTTTGTATGCCATTTTTTAAATAATAATTAGTAGTTTCTTATTTTATGGAATACCAGAACATTATACAAGCAAAAGTCGTAGTACATTCTGCGGGTTGTATCCAGAGATATAGAGAGGGGAGAATGCTCTTAAAATGTGCCGAAGGTAGAATGATTGCAAATGATGATGTGCGCCATTTTGACGCAGGGTTGTCAAAGAGCACCAATCATAGGCATTCTTGAAAGAACGAATTTTGAAACAAAAGATGAGAAAGGAATGTGGAATGAAACGTTCGGGTGATTGGTTTATGCATAACATTATTAAAAAATAGTTTTTAGAAGGCGCAAGTAAAATATTCCCTTTATGAAGGTATTTTGTCACTTTCATTAGATTTCTTTTTGTAATCGCTAATATTTTATAGTATGGTGGTAGCGCTTTACTGGGTCCTTTAAAAAATCGTAAAGGAAAACGTATAAGGTATGGTCTCAGTATGGTATAAGGTTTGGACAAAAGCAAATGGCTTATAACATGTATTTCAAGCATAAATATATAGTATGTCTAAAACAACTACTGTAAACTGTAAATCAAACAGCAGACAAAGTGGGTAGTACTTAGTAAGAATATTATAGAATAACAATAACTTGGATGAAGCATAAAAAAATCATTCGGACGACATGTGCTTTCATTTTTCTTGAGGAATGAGTTACCAAATTGTAGAAAAATGTGAGTTAATTTATATGTACACATACTCTGTGAGTTATCGTATAAATTATATGAGTATTTTGATTCTAAGTTATTAATACCAATGGTAGCTTATGCCAATAAAACGAACATGTCAAAGGAAAGGTTGAATAACTTTTACCACAAGGAATTTTTGCTGAAAGCAGTATACAAAAATCAGAATGACTGGAGCTTGCAAAAAACACAACCTTTCATTTACCTTTTTATGGCGTTAATGAAATAGTATGAAAAAAAGGTTGTTCTGCTTTGCGTTTACCTCCATATCACCTCATTGAACTTGTATGGGTTCAAGTTAAACATCATGTCACTGCCAATAAGAATTCATTTAAATTAAACACAGAGTCCAGAATTTGTTGTTAGGATTAAACATGGTTGATGCTGATTTTATCATGTCAATATGGAAGAAGAAAAAGTGTATGGTACTAAAATATTGATGACAATATGCGATCTTGAAAACATGTAATTTTAATGATCAACATTCATGTTTTGACATTAAGTTGGTGCAAATAACAGTAGTGAAAATTGCAAGAGTTAATTTTAGTGTTTTTTTTTAACTTATTGTAATAACAATTAGAAATGTACTTTTTATTCTCTTCATGCTTTCTGTTATTCAGTGTAATGTTTTGTGAAATAAAAATACTTGTTCATGTTTACAAGTTTTTATTAATAAAAATATGAAATGATGCTTATTGCTTTTATTATAGATATTATATTTATTAAAGATATTTCTTTTGAGGTATTAAACACTTTATCTTTACACTGCAATTAAATACTTCCTGCATATATCCATATACAATAGCTGCAATAATCTACAACAATAAAATAAGAAACTACAAAATATTAATTGCAACACAAGTAAGAGTTTAGATTTTTCATAGTTCGTGTTGTGCCATAAAGCTTCTTTCTTTATTTTGCTTGACTTCTTTTCCAAGCTTCATATTTTCTTTTATATTTACCAGGAGATACCATAAAAATAAATTGATTTCGTTTTACATAATATTTCTTAAATACAATATAAAAACTTATGCAAAATTATGAAAAGAGTTTGTCAACTTTGCCTTTTTGTCCTGCAGCTCGTGTCAGAACAAGTCTCATAACCAGAAAACACTCTGAAAAAATTGTGCTATTATATACTTAATCAGATAATCATTTTAATTAATTTACTACATTTTAGTGCTCTCAATTTCCTATCTAATCTTGGTCTAATGGGATCATCCGATCAAGCTCTCTCTTTTTCAGAACTTAATCAAGCCACATCATGTGTTGCTGCTAACGATTCATCAGTGAGATTTTGTCCACTAACACCAGCAAAACTAATACTTGAAACTTCATCTACAGTAGATGTTTCTCGTATCGTTTTCAAAGATGCTACAGCATTATTACACAATCGAAATCGCTGGTGTTCCATTGGCACATAATCTTCATCTCTGAAATGTTCTAAACAAACATATTTTTTCTCTGACCATAGCCAATCAATTGCTATATTCAAAGCTTTCAAGCATATCGGTAACAAGGCACCTTCTGAAAATCTGAAATAATTTTGATATTTCAACAAATTTGAAATGATCTTGCCATCAAACCTGTGAAAACTTTATCGTTCAGGTTTAAACCTCCTAATATTGGGACAGCTTTTAGCACTGCACGACATGTTTATATGGATATTTATGTATTTAATAACTAAAAGATTTATACAATAATGAAACCACACACGATTCACCAGAAACAAGTTGTCTGAGAACTACATTTAAAAGTCAAAAACAAAAACAATAATTTAGTAATACACCACAAACACAAATATAACCTAGATGAACATAAACAAAACCACTCATGACATACCTGGGTCAAAATGGCGGCGATCATTGCGTCGCGTAAAAATTAGATGCGCAGTGGTTCAAGAGCATTCTCCCCTCTCTATATCTCTGATTGCGTCGCGTAAAAATTAGATGCGCAGTGGTTGAAGAGCATTCTCCCCTCTCTATATCTCTGGTTGTATCATTTGCATTTTTAGATATGTATTTTGTGTGTCATATTAGACAAACTAGGTGTTGAACTTCAATAAAATATGCATTCAAAGGTTGATATCTAAAATGACTTATTTAAATTATTCCGTTTGTAGTATTAATTATACATTGTTTTACTTTTTTGATTACATATCTACTAAATTTAAAAGAAACACGTAAATAATTATATACATATATTTAATTATCAAAAAAATACATAAATATTTCAACATTCAGCATAGGTGGTCTTATCGCACACTAGTGTAATTATTGATTACAGTGGTTAATAAAAAAACAGGTGTGATTACATACATTTAAAGGAATCGTTGCAAAAAAGATTACTTAAGAAATAACACAATTACTTGTAATACACTTCAGTATATATCGACTGCTGTCCATGTTAACGTTCCAAAATTTAGAAAATAAATTCATTGTGTGGAATGACTGCTTGTAAGCTAATATTCATTAGATATAGGCTTAAGTACTTACGTTTATGACGAAAATAATTTAAGAAAACTTCTAACCTAACACAAGATAATAAGTCCTTAACTAATACACTATTTAAAACAAATTAGAAAACAAACTAAAAAAAACTTCAAACAACCACTTTCAAATCGAAACCCAATCGCCCCATAAAGAAAGAAAAATATGAGTAATGCCCGTACAAAAAAAATCGCGGTCCAATGTGCACACAGTGACGAGAAATTGATTTTTCTTTCCTCGAGTCCGAGCCTGTTGCAATTAAGGGGGCTTACGCAGAAGTGCCGACTAACTGCCGTGAGGTAGGACGTAAGGGGGTGGCGCCATATGCGCTAAAGTAAATTCCGCCGATGTAAGGTATTCGTTAAAATAAAACAAACAGCAGAAATTTTTGTTTTTCTTATTATGTCTTTGCATTAAATTGAATACAAAGGATTAAGTAAGGCTTCGTTGGGAGTACTTTCTTATAATTCAAATTATTTACTTTTACATTTCACTCTCAAAGTTGGCAACATTTACATCATAACGCAGTTTCAGAAACGTTATTTTAAAAACTAATTCCAGTCGAGCATGCATTGTGCCTTTGTTTATTTGTGTTTTAAATTTCGTTTTGATATTTCGTAAATAAAAGCGGTACTATTGTTTTAACGAAATCTTGTCCAGAATTTACATTAGCGCATATGGCGCCACCCCCTTACGTCCTACGGCAGTTAGTCGGCACCTCTGCGTAAGCCCCCTTAATATACAAACATAATAATTTTGAGATAAAGGAATTTAAATTTCAAATAATATACTTCTATTTAACAAAAAAAAGTGCTCCTCGCTAAGAGTAAAAGTGCTACTTCCGGTCCGAATTTTAAAATTTCATATATACAAAAAATATTGCAAATCCAGTTTTAAATACTTTTGTACTCTTGATAAATATATATAGAATGCATAACTTACGACATATTTGCAAAAAATCGCTATTCGATAAGAGTAAAAGTGGCACTTCCGGTCTGAATTTTGAAATTTTTTTTATACAAAAGATATTGAAAATTATGTTTTAAATACTTTTATACCCGTAACGTACTTGTCTAAAAAGCATGATTTGCGAAATATTCGCAAAAAACAGATTTTCGATAAGAGTAAAAGACCTACTTCCGGTAGGAATTTCGCAAAAATCTTTTTAAATAAAATTATTCTCAATTTTAATTTTAAGTATATATGAATTCTTTATAAATTTGTTTAAATTTAGTAGTTGACGAAATATTGGCAAAATTCGATTTTTTCGCTGAAGTAAACTGCTACTTCCGGTCTACCGATTTTACTGAAAAACTAATCAGATCTCAAGAGGGAGATTATACACGTAAATACAAAATTTGGAATTGATACCTACAGCGGTTTGACCGCTATCGTGGTCACACACACACACAGAGACACACACACACACACACACACACACACACAGAGACACACAGACATTTTTTAAAAACCACTTTTTTGGTATCAGGGGACCTCAAAACGTGGACATCTGCAAAAATCTCGAGGTCGAAAATTTTCATCATCACAATACTTCCTTATACTACGTATAAGAAAGTAAAAAACATGGTAATGCACTGAGGTTGTCGACCTTTTCCACATAAAGGCCTGCTATTCACACAAAAAAAAACATCGGCATAGAACAGCTTTTCAATTGCCATTCATTCTCAAAGGTTGTAACTATTTGCATTTTATCGTTTTTTGGAAGAACTGGAATTACTCATGGTATTTACGTAAATGCGTATAGGATAAACAAAGTTATGGACCGACTTTAACTACATTTTGGCCCTAAAATTTTTTGATGTGTTACAAATGAATTTCTTTTTTGATTTTCAGTTATACATTTATACGTATTCTTCAGATTCGTATAGCCTGGTACCTATTTAGTATGTATTACTCCAAGTGCAAACAATAATAACATCACTTACCTACCTTCTTCCTGTTGTACATTTGTTGTAGTCGTAGTGGTAGTACTGTTCTGGCATCACTTCTCCAGACTGATTTGTTGTCACAGTGGTTACAGTTTTTGTTATTGTAATTGCTGACAGACGTGATATCAATTCTTCTCCAGAGCCTAAATGATTTTTGACGCTGTCTATCGTTATGTCACTAATGTCGCTCGAAACTGGTCGTGTCCATTTTCTCTTTTACTTCTTCCATCTAAATAAGGTGAAAATCTCAATATTACACAGTAGAAAAACAAATTCAGAATACAAATGTGAATTTCTCTTTTAGTTTTTATTTAATAGTTGAAGGCAAAATTTGTATATACAAATATTATTTGGTAAGATGACATTATTCGTTGTGTTATTTCTAAGCGACCAATAAAAATTTTAACACATTGTTGTTTGTACAGGTAATGTTAATTACAGTTCAGCATCTCAATGCTAAGCCGTTTTTCCAGTACAATACAATAATGCTAAATAAATAAATAAGTATATATTAACAGTTTGGATATTTTTTTGACTTACGTGATATACCTATTTAAAAGAAATATTTTCAGATATCGTTAATTGTCAAACATTTGGAATACACTGTATGGATGTAGGTAGATTATTACTAGATACATTATTTTAGAAATAACAACAGATAAGGAAGAACTGAATAGTAGTAATACCGACGATTTAGAAAACGTGCAATGGCTTACATTGGAAGCTCTCTAAAATTGAAATCAAAGATGGATTTAGATTAATTTTGAAAAGTTCGCAAAATATCGTTGATTGAAGGAATACATAAAGATGCGCAACAACATACCACTGAGCGTAGCCAAAACTGGATCCGAGATTCGAAACAGCCCGAGACAGCGATAATGTTTCTCGGCAAGGGGTTTCCGGGACGACTTAACGGAAAGACACGATATTTTACTATAGCGTTGCGCATCTTTATATATTTCTTCAATCAACGAAAATATCCAGAAAACCTTGGAAGAAAGAAAAGAAAAAAATTACTGGGATGCAAATTAACTCTACAACCTATTCCAATCATAATTGCTGAATCTATGCTTAAAACTACTTCATGCTACTTAAGCATAGATTATAATCTATATCATTTAGAAACACCACTAAAAGCTGTGGAAATCTGCTTCAAGTGCTATCATAATTTGAATGCCCAATATCCAAAGGAATCGGAGAGTGTCTGTTTGTTTCTACAGCAATATATCTATGAAATTGACACTACGTTGGACAAGTACTAAAATCACACTAAAACACTAAAATCTGATTTAAAAGCTATAATGTAATAAATATGTGATATCTTAGTAAGATATTACAATTTTTAAAAACACCTTATTTTATTTTGTTTTATTGAAAAAATGTTGAACTGTTATGCATGCAGAAAAAATGTTACTACCATTAAAGATTTAATGTGTAAAAAAATGTAAAAATATGCATCATTATCAAAAAACACAAACAAAATTATGCACTTGATAGATTCATTTTAAGCATAATTATTGTTTAGAAGCTTTATGCAGATGATTTAACATGCATTTAAAACTAATGTAGGTATGTCTAACGAAAAGACAATGTGGCTCTTCTAGTTAGATCGTTGTTTAAATGTAGCTACAGTGTACATACATACGAACAATTTTAATTTAAAAAACTTACCGGCTATAGCTTGTTTTTATCGCACAAAACACAATAAAGGCAAAACAATTAACAACGGCGATATTTTTGCATATATGTCGTTAGAAATGTTAAAATTGCATGCGACAACGATAGATTGTTTATTATAAATACACAAGATATGTATATGTTTGTGTATTGGAGAAAGGAAATCGCGCATGTACATACATCTAATCATTGATATTAAGAAAAACATTATTTTTGAATCACTAGAGATATATACGAGTATATATATGTCCCAGGGACATGATGAAAATCCCTATGCAGTGGCGTAGATAAAAAATTTAGCCCCCCCCCGCAAAATTTTTAGGGGGCCCTTCCAAAATACTTGTTTAGAGATAGTAGCATAGAATGTGAATATCGGAGTAATTATAATAAATTTATTTTATAATAAAAAAATCGAAATTATATTTAATTATTTATTTTATAATAATACATTTGAAAACACAAAAAAAAGCTAATTAGAAGACAAAATGCCGAAACGTCTTTTTTTCAATAGTAGGAAATTTTCAACTAACTCTTCCAAATCAACGGACCTACTTTGTTCATGTTCAATACTTATAACAGCCAAGGCACTTAACCGAACTTGTTTAATGGTGCTGCGTAAATAGGTTTTAATTAATTTTAATTTCGAAAACGATCTTTCTGCTGTTGCTGATGTTACCGGTAGTGTTAAATATAACTGAAATAGTGTATATAGATCTGGAAGACTAGTTGCTAAACATGCATTTTCCACTATTAATAAATTGGCTAAGTCCTTAATAGAAGATTTTTGTTTAATTTCATTAAACAAAACAGTCTTAAGATTAATTAATTGAATCGGCAAATCTTCTGAAAAATCAATTCCATATTTGCTCAGAATATGTCTTCCGTATTCCACTATTCTTCATTCGTTAACTTAAAAAATTTTGAGGGATTAAGAAACGAGAAAAGGTTTACAACTTCATTTATGGAGTAAAATCTTGTAGATAATTGGTTGATAATAATATCAAGTGACGCATTAAAAACTTCTACTTGAAATTTTTTTATCGGGTTAGGTATTACACAGTCGTTTTCACATTCATCAAAAAACTTTTTAATTCTCTTCTGGCGTTTATATTTTATCATAACTTGTGTGAAATTAGCAACGGCGTTGCCAGCAACGATAATAGAGCACATTACAAATGTAGATGGCTAACAAAAAATAAAAAAAATATTTTGTGTAGTATATATTATATGAAATGAAATTACGAAATTAAGAGCAACTTCCGTACAAGTTAAATTAAATATGAAAAAGAATAGACAACTCTCATTTAACTAAGTATGGCATATTGTGCCAGTAATTGCTGCTGCCCCTAAAGATGCATTTAACCCGAAATCGCTTCTGTGCACTAAAATTGATGTGTGGAATAGTTAGCCACATAAGTAACCTATAAACCCCACAGGGTGTAATTCTTTGCCACCCCGTCCAACACCGCTAAAATCAGACATATTTGGAGAATTTGTTATTCGAAGAATATACATCGTATGAGGAAAAAAAATTGTACACGCCCAAATAGATTTTGTGCTATAAGAATGATGTGTGGAGTAGTTAGCCACATAAGTAACCTATAAATCCCACAGGGTGCGATTCTTTGCCACCCCGTCCAACACTGCCAAAATCAGACATATTTGGAGCATTTGTTATTCGACAAATATACATCGTATGAGGAAAAAAATTGTACACGCCCAAATAGCTTTTGTGCTATAAAAATGATGTGTGGAGTAGTTAGCCACATAAGTAACCTATAAATCCCACAGGGTGCGATTCTTTGCCACCCCGTCCAACACCGCCAAAATCAGACCTATTTGGAGCATTTGTTATTCGACGAATATACATCGTATGAGGAAAAAAATTGTACACGCCCAAATAGCTTTTGTGCTATAAAAATGATGTGTGGAGTAGTTAGCCATATAAGGAACCCATAAATCCCACAGGGTGCGATTCTTTGACGCCCCGTCCAACACCGCCAAAATCAGACATATTTGGAGCGTTTGTTATTCGACGAATATACATCGTATGAGGAAAAAAATTGTACACGCCCAAATAGCTTTTGTGCTATAAAAATGATGTGTGGAGTAGTTAGCCACATAGGTAACCTATAAGCCCTACAGGGTGCAATTCTTTGCCACCCCGTCTAACACCGCCAAAATCAGAAGTATTTGGAGAATTTGTTATTCGAACAATATACATCGTATGAGAAAAAAGATTGTACGCGCCCAAATAGCTTTTGTGCTATAAAATTGATGTGTGGAGTAGTTAGCCACATAACTAACCTATAAATCCCACAGGGTGCGATTCTTTGCCACCCCGTCCAATACCGCCAAAATCAGACATATTTGGAGAATTTGTTATTCGAAGAATATACATCGTATGAGGAAAAAAAATGTACACGCCCAAATAGCTTTTGTGCTATAAAAATGATGTGTGGAGTAGTTAGCCACATAAGTAACCTATAAGCCCCACAAGGTGCGATTCTTTGCCACCCCGTCCAACACCGCCAAAATCAGACATATTTGGAGAATTTGTTATTCGAAGAATATACATCGTATGAGGAAAAAAATTGTACACGCCCAAATAGCTTTTGTGCTATAAAAAGGATGTGTGGAGTAGTTTGCCACATAAGTAACCTATAAATCCCACAGGGTGTGATTCTTTGCCACCCCGTCCAACACCGCCAAAATCAGACCTATTTGGAGCATTTGTTATTCGACGAATATACATCGTATGAGGAAAAAAATTGTACACGCCCAAATAGCTTTTGTGCTATAAAAAGGATGTGTGGAGTAGCTTGCCACATAAGTAACCTATAAATCCCACAGGGTGCGATTCTTTGCCACCCCGTCCAACACCGCCAAAATCAGACCTATTTGGAGCATTTGTTATTCGACGAATATACATCGTATGAGGAAAAAAATTGTACACGCCCAAATAGCTTTTGTGCTATAAAAAGGATGTGTGGAGTAGTTTGCCACATAAGTAACCTATAGATCCCACAGGGTGTGATTCTTTGCCACCCCGTCCAACACCGCCAAAATCGGACATATTTGGAAAATTTGTTATTCGAAGAATATACATCGTATGAGGAAAAAAATTGTACACGCCCAAATAGCTTTTGTGCTATCAAAATGATGTGTGGAGTAATTAGCCACATAAGTAACCTATAAATCCCACAGGGTGCGATTCTTTGCCACCCCGTCCAACACTGCCAAAATCAGACATATTTGGAGCATTTGTTATTCGACAAATATACATCGTATGAGGAAAAAAATTATACACGCCCAAATAGCATTTGTGCTATAAAAATGATGTGTGGAGTAGTTAGCCACATAAGTAACCTATAAATCCCACAGGGTGCGATTCTTTGCCACCCCGTCCAACACCGCCAAAATCAGACCTATTTGGAGCATTTGTTATTCGACGAATATACATCGTATGAGGAAAAAAATTGTACACGCCCAAATAGCTTTTGTGCTATAAAAATGATGTGTGGAGTAGTTAGCCATATAAGGAACCTATAAATCCCACAGGGTGCGATTCTTTGCCACCCCTTCCAACACCGCCAAAATCAGACATATTTGGAGCATTTGTTATTCGACGAATATACATCGTATGAGGAAAAAAATTGTACACGCCCAAATAGCTTTTGTGCTATAAAAATGATGTGTGGAGTAGTTAGCCACATAGGTAACCTATAAGCCCTACAGGGTGCAATTCTTTGCCACCCCGTCTAACACCGCCAAAATCAGAAGTATTTGGAGAATTTGTTATTCGAACAATATACATCGTATGAGAAAAAAAATTGTACGCGCCCAAATAGCTTTTGTGCTATAAAATTGATGTGTGGAGTAGTTAGCCACATAACTAACCTATAAATCCCACAGGGTGCGATTCTTTGCTACCCCGTCCAACACCGCCAAAATCAGACATATTTGGAGAATTCGTTATTCGAAGAATATACATCGTATGAGGAAAAAAATTGTACACGCCCAAATAGCATTTGTGCTATAAAAATGATGTGTGGGGTAGTTAGCCACATAAGTAACCTATAAATCCCACAGGGTGCGATTCTTTGCCACCGCGTCCAACACCGCCAAAATCAGACATATTTGGAGCATTTGTTATTCGACGAATATACATCGTGTGAGGAAAAAAATGGTACACGCCCAAATAGCTTTTGTGCTATAAAAATGATGTGTGGAGCAGTTAGCCACATAAGGAACCTATAAATCCCACAGGGTGCGATTCTTTGCCACCCCGTCCAACACCGCCAAAATCAGACATATTTGGAGCATTTGTTATTCGACGAATATACATCGTATGAGGAAAAAAATTGTACACGCCCAAATAGCTTTTGTGCTATAAAAATGATGTGTGGAGTAGTTAGCCACATAGGTAACCTATAAGCCCTACAGGGTGCCATTCTTTGCCACCCCGTCTAACACCGCCAAAATCAGAAGTATTTGGAGAATTTGTTATTCGAACAATATACACCGTATGAGAAAAAAAATTGTACGCGCCCAAATAGCCTTTGTGCTATCAAAATGATGTGTGGAGTAGTTAGCCACATAAGTAACCTATAAGCCCCACAAGGTGCGATTCTTTGCCACCCCGTCCAACACCGCCAAAATCAGACATATTTGGAGAATTCGTTATTCGAAGAATATACATCATATGAGGAAAAATATTGTACACGCCCAAATAGCTTTTGTGCTATAAAAATGATGTGTGGAGTAGTTAGCCACATAAGTAACCTATAAGTCCCACAGGGTGCGATTCTTTGCCACCCCGTCCAACACCGCCAAAATCAGACATATTTGGAGAATTTGTTATTCGAAGAATATACATCGTATGAGGAAAAAAATTGTACGCGCCCAAATAG